>JANAVB010001799.1:4825907-5130303 GCA_029216955.1 Iris pallida
TGAACATGTAAAACTAAGTAGCAGGTAAACAGTAAAATATCAGAAACATGTAAAAATGATGTAATTAAAGTGAATAATGTCAAGTCCTTAACTTCTAGGTGTTATTTGAAATACTAGGTTCGTCATGTGAATGTCTCGGATAATACGACAAATCGCACATGATAATGTACGATTGTTATCCACACAATACGACAAATCACACGTGAGATGTGTGATTGCTATCCACACGATAAGACACGAAGAGCAGATAGGGTGTTCACACGTCTACTGAGGTATTTTCCCACCCGACACTAGCATTTATGGATTTAATTCACGTATGTAAGATGCATAAATCATGAAAATTACAGTAAGACACGATTTACGAGTAAAGTAAAATAAATCCACAGAATACTAATCATGTGTAACTAGAGTGACACAGATACGATAAGAATATCTAAATCATGAAATAAAGACAATATCAGGAAATAAAATGAAATCAGTGCATGTACTTGCCTGTACTCCAAGCTGGAACTAGGTCGAATCAGTGTCCAGGTCGATGCCCAGTGAACCTATATTAGTTCAATCAAAAGATAATAAATAACCAAGATTTTTAACTAATATCTATTTTAATTCTAGGCTCTATGGGTCTCACCAGGCCTTGGTTGACCTATAGGTTGCCTCTATCCTCATACCCTATATGACATTGTTTTATATGAAAACCCACATACACCCCCAACCCCTTATGACATTTTGTATATGAAAACCTACATATACCCCCAACCCTAACCTTAATCTTCTTAGGCCTTCCATGTGCTACTTAATATATGCCTTAGACTAATTATACAACAAGATCCCCATGATATCCCAATAGCCCATAATATATATACACTTATATCAGGACCCTTGGTCTAGTATACATTATCTCATGTATATGTATTTCTGCCCATAGCTTATATGCATACCAATTTATATATAACTATACTCTATAACTCAGTTTTCCTTACTCATTTACCTAATGTAGCACCTATATGCCCAATTCCTGCTTATCATACACATTTTACATGGATACACCAACTCTTCTCTGGTATACCCCAATTACTGATACCTATATTAGTTTTCTTAAATACTGTTGCTGCTCTTGGAGAGCTAATGGCTTCCCCCTAAACCTAAAACATGTGCACAACCTTTCACTACCTATGCATAGGTACTCACACACATGTTACACATACCATAGCCTCTAATACACACTGACCTTTGCTACTAGCTACTTGTTGCCCAATTCGTGTGCACACACTGTCCTATAAACTGATACACATAGGCTAGCCACTGCCCTGCATTACAAACACAGAGCCAACTTAAGTGTTTGTTGCCTAGTATAGCAACAGTCCCTACTGTATTCAAATGTGTCATGTCCATGACACACACACAATACACACAAGGCCCATAGGAATTTACTATTAAAATCTGCCTACTCATTAATACCCACATGTACACAGGTGCAGGGATATTTCCTGCACACAATATCCCCCTACTATCTGCACACTGATTTTCCTATTGACACACATATTATGGCATACACTTCTCTTGTATTCTCTAACATCTGATACTACACTCTAAGCAGTATCTATATGCCACATCAACAATACAGTAACACACAGACTACCTGACCTCCTTCAGTTTCTGCACAGGAAACTCTATTGCCTGTTTTGCACACATGTGTAACATATTCACCCACACACACATGAATGAAATTAGCATAGCCTGTATCCTACAGTATAGGGTTGTCCTAACTCATTGCCACATACTTGCATACAAATCATACTCCTCTATGAGCACATATATATATATATATATATATATATATATATATATATATATATATATATATATATATATATATATATATATTACATCCCATAGTATGCAATATGTATACATACATTCCTTACACAAAATGAGGGACACACACACAAGAATTTGTGCATAGTGAAGTAGGAAACACCACACGCATTTAGGGCCTCAAACAATACCTGCATAGAGCTCGACACAGGGTGGTCCCTGCAGGTAACTGCTGCTACCCTGTGCCAAAGCTCTGCACACAGCCTAAAGGACGTATCCTACAAGTTTTACTTCTATGTACTCACACACAGATACATGTACACTACTTAATGTTATGCAGGTACACCCACACAATTTCACTTACTGCATACCCATACACACACATATTAGCTTGCATTCCTACTCACCTCACAGTCTGCATACAGAACCTTGTCTAATACCTGCTGCCATAAACATGTGTACACAACACTCTCCCTACAGCACACAATCACACACAGGATAGGCAATAACTCACTGTCCACTAATGACACACTTCCAAACTTGTACACAGGAAGTCTATCTTCACTGATACACACACTCATTAACTGATACACATATACATAACTACCTAACTGCATAACCTCATCACCAACTGCCACACACCGATATATATATATGTAATAATATATATATATATATATATATTTTTATATATTTATATAATTCTAAAAAAAAATATATATATATATATATATATATATATATATATAATTCTAATATATCTATACATAAGTACACATATATGTCATATACATTACTTACATAACCTATGCCCCAAAATGCACATAACTCAAATGTCTAATTACAAGTACTTCAACTCTTTCAACAGTAATATTATGATATATAAATATAGATATAGTGCACATCATACATATGACATAATTACGATACAAAAGGCTCATTGACACGTGGATACACGTCAACATCCCCCAAATCCTTACGTCAATGTGAGTATAGCCATGAATATGCTATCAAGCTCATAATTAGACACATTACATGTAGAAATTTGTCCAAATGGACCAAACATATCGTCTCGTGTCATGGTATAACCTTTGATACCGTAAGTAGGACACATGGACCAAAACTTACACCAAAACAAGATACAAAATCTTTTTGAGAACTTGTATCAAAACTTGGTGGTCAAAATCCCGTAACTACCCAAATATAACCATTCTAAACCATAGATCTATTAGGAATGAGTCTTCTAACACCTATTTTACCACCTAGAAGGTTGGATCTAGCCATTAGAAGGCTCTCCTACATGTATACTTGAAATTTGACTATGTAAATGAGATAATAGAGGGTTATACCAATGGAGAATGGTGCCTTCACAAAGACCCACAAATTTGGGGAAGTATGAGAAAGAAGAAGGTTCCAAAACTTTGCTAGAGCCTCCACCAAGCCTCTTTGAGCTCCCCAACTCTCTAGCACACCTTGGAGAAGAATGAGAATAAATTTGGAGGAGTATGGAAAGAAGGAAAAAGATGAAAACCCTAGTGTTGATGTGGCCAGACAAGTAAGGGTGTAGTGTAGGTTTAAATAGGGTTTAGTTAGTCATAATCTCTCCATGTTAATTATTAATAAGAAGGTATTTAAGGAAACTAAGTAGTTAGCCCCGTAATAAGGTTTATTCTTAATCTAGCCATGACTAGAGTCCAATTAGTTAGGAATTTCTAATTTAGGAATTTAGGTTCAGTGTCATGCTAATGGCACACTAATAGGAAAATTTTAATTTAGTAGAAAATAACCCTAACTGGAAAAGTGGTAGTGACAGCCTTGGATTTGGATTGTGGGCTAGCTATTCTAATTGCCTACCAATCCTTGGGCTTGGATTGTAGGCATGTGCTTTGGGTTAGGGAATACCTACTTATTTAGTTAGTCCTAATTAGTAGATTAGTTAATTACTAATTATGAATTAGTTGGTGATTAGTTAGTTAGTTAGGAACTGTCAATGGGTTTCACTAGTGTCCCTAAATATATTACAAATTACAGCTTTGCCACTTAGGCTTGGAGAGCACTCTACTATTCTCTATTAAAATAATAGGGTCTCCCTATTATTTTATTACATCAATATTCTAATCTTTTTCACTCTCTCTTCTGCCTGACTCCGTGCCCGACGAACTCTGCCGACCGTCTGTCGCGCGTGTCGTCGTGCCCGACCGAGCTCCGATGAACTTCATCGGAGTAATCATTTCTCCTCCTCTCTTCTTCTTTCTGGCTACACCTTATCACCAGCTCCACTGAACAACCTACTGATCCCGACCGACCACCACCCTCAACCTCATCGACCCTTACTGTACTGCCCCGTAAGACTCTGTTTCTACCACCACTGCTGTCCTAGCCACCAGATCCTGATCGCCCTAGCCACCAGTTCCTCCGCCATCACCTAGACCCACGACCACCGCATAATCCCTACTCCAGCCACCCACACCACGTCTCCACTATACAGCATCGCCAGACCCTGAGACCATAATTTTCTACCAACTCTGGTCACCCCAAGCCACCGACTTACGTTGACTTCCCCAAGCCCCCACCACCGCCACCACACTACAAATCATTACCCCACTGACTGACACCACCACCAAACCCACCCTACTCCACTGATGACCACTCACCAAACCCAGATCCATACTAGCACCACTCACTGGATCTTCGACGTGAGCCCCGCTGCCTCCAGATCCAACATTCTTCGGCCAGATCCAGTATTCTTTGGCCAGATCTCGAGCTCACGCCACCGTTCTATCCTCGCCGCACCGCCGTAAGTACCACTCGGTCCAGCGTCATCCTTCGCAACCATAGTCTTCGGTCAGCTCTTGCAGTGAGCTTCTCTCCTTCACTCTTCTCTTCCTTCTCTTCTTCTTCTTCTTCTTCTTCTCTTCTCCCCATTTTTTCATCTCTGTAAAAAAATTAGTCGGCCGAATGGTTTTTCTTTCTCCAGAAGAGAGAGTTAGGTTTAAAACCCTAAGGGAATTTGGGCTTGGGCTTCTAGCCCTTTAACTATTTTAATTTGATTTATTTAGATAATCTTGTGGGCTGGGCTTCAAGCACATTCTGATAATTAGTTTATTCTGGGTTATAAATTCCTGTGGGTTTGGGCTTAAAGCCCAACACTGTTATTGATCTGTGTAATAATGTTGGCTTGGGCTTAAAGCCCAGGTAGGTTAATACTATGTAGGTACATGTGTATATATTATTGCATATATGTACAATATGTTGTATAAATATTACTATTATAAATATGTAATGATATATGCATATATAAGTATATTAGTAGTATAATATTTGGTAATTATATTAGTTAATCTTATTATCAAATATTTTACCTAAAGTAGACTTTATCAAATAATGTTTAATGTATTTTTAAAATACTATTTCTAAATATGTTGACTAAGTAAAACTTAATTTCCAAACATTATAAATATTTTCCATAATAGATTATAGATATTAGGTTGTGTCTTTCTCTTCTATTATCGTGTTAATCACAATCTAATCGTGTGTTCCTATGTTATGACTTTGTTCAATCTCTTAAATCAATCATCGGCTTTATGGACTACCATTAGGATATTGGATGATGGATACGATCTTGGACATTTATTGGACGTTATGATCGTTGAGAACTTATTTGGGACTTATTATTCTGGACTTTAGACTGTGATACTTTTTGTGTCGACACATTCATATCGTGCACGTCGACGTCAGACACCCGAGACAAGTACTTACAATGAATGCTCTCATTTTCTGATAGTTATTATATTTACGATCTAGATGTGCATGCCATGATTATTATCATGATTATCATACGATGTTAGTATTTATGGATTCCAGTCATGATTACTATATTCATGTTTATCTTGTTTCCATAATTACTTTATTTTTGTTTTCTGCCATGATTTGAATCCATGATTGCTAGTTAAACACGAAGTACTTTAGTGTATATGTGATCAAAACCTAGTATTTTTTGTTCTCTACCGAATAGCTAATCATACACTACATGTATGATTGAGTTGTACCAAGTAGATCCCTCAGTCCGATCACATATAGAACATAGTACTTCAACCTCACTTAGTGTAGCTATGAATTTTGCATTCATGTTGTTATGCCGCATGCCATGATTTTCTGTCTACTTTATCTGTATTTACCATGTTACTATTTTGTTTCAGTATTCTATCTTTAATTTCCTGTTATATAATTTCTATCATGTTAAGAGTAGTGGTTCCTGTATTGTACTTGCTCCAATCTCGACTGAATAACCACATTTTTAGGTGATGACTTAGAGCATTGGTGTTCCACTTACTATGGTACACCTGAGGCATGCAGAGCATGGCATATCTGGAGATGCAGGAGACGATGCAGGAGACGATATAGCAGACATGCTACTGGAGGATGTTTAGTTTAGCTTAGCCGTTACTGTTTGTTGTTTAGATTCATATTATCAGAACATTTAATGAGTTGTACCCTATTCTGATGATTCTGTATTTGACTTTATGTGTTGAACTCTATGGACTTGTCATTTCTATTTTATATCTACCTGTTAGTACCTGTGGATGAGTAGAATCTGGATATCCTAATTTATATTATATTGATTGGATTGATTATACTTGAGGATTAGACAGCTTACTACCGTCGACTCTGCAGCATAGGCTAGACGTGCTTTCACATATTTGTGCCCGAACTTTCGGGTGCGGGTCATGACAACGATGGGCCTTGATACCGTGGGGTCGTGCACGTGTTCAACTTGACTAACCGTGGTCTTTGGGTGCCTTAACTCATTCCATAAATCGTATGATACAACTTAACCCGTGGGACGAGCAAAGTCTATGCCAAGCCTTGTACCGTGGAAACATACATTGAGACTTGTAGGAAAATTATGCTATACCAAGCAATTGACGGTGGGACAGTGCATGCTTTACCAAGATTTATATCGTGCGACGCCTATGACTATGCTAAGTTCATAGCCTTATGGCAACATAGACCAACTTTCCCTTCTCTCAAGCCACTGAACGAAGGAGCGAGTGTCAATTTGAAAGCACGTCGTACAATATTTCTAAACCAACTGTGAGCCCTTTCCATATTCTAACTCAATCCAACTCAATTGGGATTATTTCCTTCAGCTATGTGGGTTCGTCTCTTTTATTAGCATACCTACTCAATGCAATTGAAAACATCCAATTATTAATGTGAAAGCCAAGCTGAGATAAGTTCATCGAAGCTACCCACCTGAGCGAGGAGTTGCCTCGACCGAGCAAGACTTTGAGCAAGTCGTTGTATGGCTAAGTCCAAACGTCATTGCGTTTCGATTCCTCCGGTTAAAATGAGTGGGATGGGGCATTACAGCGAAAGGCTTCATGCCAAGACTCTTTAAAAGAACTCACCTAGAGTGTATGGAAAGAGATATACGCCGTCTCTTGAGGAAAAGCTTGTAGACATCCAATATACATACACCGAAACCAGGTGGGCACAGGGCCCTTAATGCCTGAAGCACAGTTTATGTCATTATGTGAGTGGGAAGAATTGCACCTATGGTACAGAATTCAAGGCTTAGTCCATTCATGTATCATACTGTTGTTTGACCCATGCGGGAAGATTCAAGTCGAAGCGACATCTATCCTAATGCATGATGGGCAGTCACTGTGGGGAACGTTCAACCCATATATTGAGATATATGGGGGATTGTTGGTTTTATGCCTTTGGTTCTAAGAAAATAGTCCCATATTGATCACACCAAAAATTGAGTATCTCAATATATAGCTTTGCTTATGTTGAGATGTGCACATGGGGTGTGGTAGGGCACATGGGTGCCATATGGGTTGTTTTTCTTGTGGGAAAAATAATTAACTCCTTAATGAAGCATTTATGATTTATTATCATTCTCATGGGATTATTGCCTTAGGAGCTAAGCCCCGAAGCGGATTAGCACTCGGACTCGGCCTCATGGTCAGACTCGGGCTCAAAGGCACAAAGTGGCACTTTGTTGGCACACTTTGCACTTAGCACATCAGCATCGGTGCATGGTGCTTTGTGCACTGTTGTTGCGCTCGTGCGCGAGTCGCATGCGCTAGACGTATGGGCTCAGCGCATGGGCGGGTGCATATGTAGGAGCATGCGCAGGCTATACATGGGTATATATATATACGCTGCAGCGGGGCTGCGTGCATGCGCTACTGCGTTGCTGCATGCATACAGGGTTGTGTCCCTGCGCAGTTGGACCGCTGCACACGCAGGTGCATGGGTTTGTAGAAGCATAAAAATGTACAGATATTGTCAAAAGTGCAGGTAGGTGTTCCCGCTACCCACCCAGCTTCACAAATGTGCAGGTGACCAAACGCATAGACAGAGAAAATAAAGTCACAGAACAGAAAAGATCACAAAGAGTTTTTTATTAAAATCGTGGCTACAAGGATCTAGTACAGGCTCTACATGATTACATGAAAAGAACTAAAAACTCCTAAAGATCTACAAATGGGTTAATCTTCACAGTGTGATCGTCATGGACAAACTCAAAAAATGCCTGTGGATAGCAGATGTGGACACAGTCGCCATCAAAGTCTGCTCCCACAGGGCCCCAGACGTGCAGCCCCTTCAGACATACAACCTCGCAAGAGCAAACCACTTCATAGCCAGACACGGAGGAACTCCAATATAGCTAATGAAGTAGTTATTGGTCCAAGCGAGAACTCAGTCCACAGTACGACGGCTGGCTCTTTTCAAAAGCGCATCAGCTTCTGCAGCTCTTCGAACATAATGAGGGCGCACAGCCGCTGATGAGCGGAACAGAGCACAACAGAGGGCTCATCGGATGGAAAACCAATCCTAACCCCGTAGTTTGGACCTCGAAAATCTCCAAGACGTCGCCCAAGTTCAAACTCCTTATGGTGGACATTCGGGTACTTCTCAAGACCAGTTAGGTGTTCTTCTACAAAGATATTGCCTCTTTGAACGAAGGGATCCACAACCATCAGCCGACTTGTGCAAGGCCAATGGCCATTCGAAGCTAAGTCAGGATCAAGCATAACATTTGGAGAAGAAGACGACGCTTCAGAAAAATTCCTCTTTATATAGGGTAAGTGTGGTCTAACTAACATGCCACATAGCCGTCGGTCAAAGATGTCCAGATTAATGGGATGGACCTAGAACTCGGCACAACGAACCTTATTTAATAGGTTCATTCCGCTGAGTCCTAGGACACTAACTTCTCAAATTCTTCCAAGTAACGACGATAATTAAAGAGGACGAGGACTGACACAGCCATCAAGGAGAACAGTCATTAAATGATCTTAAAAAAGACTTCGACAGGAACTAGCTCCTTCGACTTAGAAGCGCAGCCAAGTACCTGCCCCCCTCTTCGACTTGGAAGCTCAGATAGCCGATTTCTCTACACGATGCCCTCGCTTCAAAAGCGCAGAGCCTCTGCTTCAACCCAGAAGCTCAGCCCATTCAACGGCCCACTTCATCCGATACGTTGGTGACACCATTGCCTGAGGCAAAGCCTACTTGTCGTCCCAAAATCGCAGAGGCTCCGTAGCCTTCGAAACACGGCCTACTCGTCGCCCAAAAGCACAGAGGCTCCATTGTCTTCGAAACATAGTCTACTCGTCACCCAGAAGCACAGAGGCTCCGTCGTCTTTGAAACACAGCTTACTCGTCACCTAAAAGAACAGAGGCTCCGTCATCTTCAGAAGAATGGTCTATTCGTTGCTGGAAGCGCAGCAACACTGAAGCTTTGCCAGAAGCACAGACAGTATGGTCCCACCCAATCGATTTGTTTACACCACTGCTCTTACGGATAAGATAGAGGTTGATTTTGTTGATAAGCACAATATCTTATCAGTTGGTTTAAAATCACGGATAAGGACAAACTTTTTTCTTATGGATGAAGGCCATATCAAATCGGTTTGTTTAAACCAATAGCCTCCTAAGATAAGACAAATTTCAATGCTGTAATGGAATTCAAGATCTACTCGGCTTCTGTTACGCCCCAGAACCAGAATACTGGCAAGTAGGGACGGACCAGGCCAGCTACGTATACCAAAGTACTTTACTACTCTAAAACAACGTATAAGCTGTATAGATGGGGGTCACTGCTACAAACCAACAGTCAATCCTAGGTCACATAATCTTAGATATCTCAGTCTCAGACAAGAAGTAAGGTACAAGAATATGATCATCATGCATATAAGACAGTGAAGCATCCCAAACTATAATATATAGATGATCATGAAGCTTGTAATACAAAATAAAGAACTAGCAAGACTAAGTAATACATGATCAGCTCTAGCTACAGTCTAGAAATATATCATCATGTCTAAGCCCGTAGGCCAAAAGTCAAGTCTAAAACACAAGCTAAACACGTGCTCGGTGGCTAAACGCCTCAAAAGAATATGTACAGAAAAGAGTGGGTAAGAAAAAGAACACCAACTCAAGCCCCCTGGTGCTCCGGGTAGTCACCATCGAGTGGAAGGTCCGGAAGATCCTCGGGCTCCTCAACTAAATCTGGTCAATACAAAACCAGTGGGGTCAGACCCCCAATAGTACCACAAAGGAAGCTAAACTATAAACTAAAACCAGTATGCAATTCATAACATCTCTAAGATAAAGCAGTAAACGAGACTAGAATAATAATTTGGTACCATAGTGTATACGAAAGGAAATAGAAACATGTAAGAAGGATAGCAAGTGAATATATAGAATAAACTGGGCATGTGAGCATGTGGTGAAGCCGAGCATATAGGATAAGTAGTGAAACCAAGCATGTAGTAGGAAGAATAGCATGTAAGGAATGACGGGAAGCTAAGTACTGCAATAAGATAAACTGGAGCAAGACTAGATTAGACAGGAATGGACTCAATCCATCAATCACGGCTAAGAAATGAGTACGGCTTGATACGTTAGCTAACTAGGGTTGTCATAATCTTAATTACTAACATATGCAAGTTTGAGAAATCTAATTCCAGTTACCTGTCCTGTAGACTACCCGATTGATCCAGGCCAAAAGAAAAACAAGTATAGCAGACACACTGCAGTAAGATACATGTGTCCTAAACAGGTGCTCCACTCGACGGTGTACTGGAAGAGTGCTCATCATGACAGATAGCTCCAAATCCCAAGTATATATATATAATACCATGAAACAAGGGGTGCAGGTAACCGGGAAGGTCTCACCTCCTAATGATCTAGATAATCAAGCTAGTTGTATAGTTACTAACATTTTCATTAGGATTTCGGGTGTGGCATTTTACAGAATCCGTTCTAGACATAAGACATACAAACTAGACAAGGCAAGCAAGATTGTGCACTACAACAAGCCACAACAAGACATGACAATATCAAGGCAAGAGTGCGCTACGACGAGCCACTATCAAGGAGCTAGACATGTACTAGAATTAAGAGTGCACCATGACAGGACACTATCATGCAAGATAGGAAAAGACATATTCAAGAGTGCACCACAATGGGTCACTATCAAGTAGGTACTGGACATGACATAGACTGTAAGGTATAATAAATCTGGAATAGCATAGCGTTAGATAGGGAGTATAAAGGAACATATGAACATAAGCTAATGTGAAGTGTATATAGGATGTACAATCATTATAAGTGTACAAGGTTATCTAATCATGTTAAGAATACATTACAGTCGAAGAAAATATCAAAAACAGACAAAACTGGCAAAAACAGACAAAAAAAGCCTAAAACAGCCAAAATCGGTATAACGGCGGTATACTGTGGTATACCGGCAAAATTCCAGCTAAAGACAGAAAGTTTATGTGAAGAAAATCGGTATTCGGTCGGTATACTTCAGAATTTCGTCGGAATTCCATTTTTCTAGGCAGCATAAAATCCTAAAATTTGCCAAAATTTGTTTCGGCCATAAAATCTTCATTTTAAATCAAAATTCAGATTTTCAAAGTCTAAATCGCATAGAATTGAATTCTCTACAACATGGAAGTATTATGAATTAAAACATTTGATAGATCAATACCTCAAAATACTCCAAAAATAGGTTCTCGGGATATCGAAACGGATTTCGATTTCCACCAAACTCAAAGTTCATGGTATACAAGCTAGGTGAAGGACTCATATAACATATGTGACCAAGATTTATGATGGTAACCCCAGTATCTCTCTCGATACCAAGTTTTCTACTAAGTTAATATTGGATTTTAACAAAAATAAAGACCTAGTTCTAACCAAATTTAGAAGCATGTATACAGACGAGAATTACAAGGAAAACATTTTTAACAAAATGAGTTTAGGAAAATTCTAAGCATTTAATACCAAGGAAAACAAAAATAACAACAAAACAATATTTTTCAAGGATTTGGCAAGATGTACTTGCCTAGGTTAAGCTCCAAGCCTAATCTTCTACTCCACCACCAAGAGGGGTACGAAACCACACTTTAGGCCTCAAGGCCAAGCCTTCCTAAGCACTTGAGAAAGAGAAATACAAGTTAAGAGGGAAGGAAGAAAGAGTGAAAAGAGGATGGAGAGAGAAAGTAAAAGGGTATATATATAGAATGGAGAATTAATCTTGACCATCGGATGGTGATCCATGTCAAGATCTAGTTTAATCATGGCCATTCAAACAAAACCAAATATCCATTGGATAATAGGGTGCATCTACACTATTCACAAAAATATCTAAACACTATTCAAGAAAATATCCGAAATACTATTCATGAAAATATCGGAAACACGATTCACAAAATATATGAAATCGAAAATATCTAAAGTGTAGAAAATCTGTCCGGGCGGTATGCCGTCGGTATACACCGGTATACCGGTGGTATGCCGATCAAGGAGAAAATCTATAACTTTGGAAAAAATTTAAAGCATTCCGAAAACTAAGAAAATATAAAATACTCTACAAATACGTATTCGTATATAAATATTGATACTGTGAGACGAGTCTCACAACTCTTCCCTCCTTAGAAAAATTTCGACCTCGAAATTTTCTAAAGGAAAACAAAAGCAAGCAAGAATCCAAAAAAATATGCTATCAGGATCAAGATAGGAAACTCATAAATCATGAAATCTAACTAGAGTAATGTACAAGAAAAGTAAAAGTAATTTGAACACACAGAAACAACAACATCATGTATTCCTACAATCACACTCAAACAAAAGGTAGAACATAGATATACGAATAAGTATGCCTCACGAGTCAAACAGATAGGGGTAATGAGCTTGGATATCATCCTCGCGCTCCCAAGCCGACTCGCCCGGTGAGTGATGATCCCAAGAAACGCGAACTAATCGGATAGTCCGGTTCTTGAGAATCTTCTCCCACCGGTCCAATATGGATATAGGCCTCTCCTCATACGATAGATCAGTACCAACGACCAGTTCGGAATGATCTAGGATATGGCTCGAATCTGGAACATACCGACGTAACTGAGATACGTGAAATACGTCATATACCTCGCATAACGACGGCGGAAGAGCAAGGTGATAAGATACATCTCCTACTCGCTCGAGAATATCGAACGGCCCAATAAATCTAGGACTAAGCTTTCCCCGTACGCCAAACCTGATGACACCACGGGTAGGCAAATTTTAAAGAAATATGTGGTCACCGACAGAGAACTCAAGATGACGTTGATGCTGATCTGCCCAATGACGGTGTCGATCCTGAGCTATACTCTGATATGCTCTCTGACCTGCATGACTACTCTAATTGACTGAGCAATCATCTTTTGACCAAGCATCTGCCTCTATCCAATGTCATCCCAAGCTAGGGTTGACCTACATCTCCTACCATACAAAGCCTCGAAAGGTGCCATCTGAATGCTCGCTTGGAAGCTGTTGTTGTAAGAGAACTCCACCAAATGCAAATGATCCTCCCAAGAACCACTGAAGTCAAGAGTGCATGATCGAAGCATATCCTCCAAGGTCTGAATCGTATGCTCCGACTGACCATATGTCTGAGGATGGTATACTGAACTGAAACTCAAACGAGTACCCAGACTCTGCTGAAGACTCTGCCATAAATAAGAAATAAATTTGGAATATCGATCTGAGACTATGCTAACTGGCACCCCATGCAATCTGACAATCTGCCTCATATACAAGTCGGCCAACTGCTCTGTAGACTGACCAACTCTGAAAGGGTAGGAAGTGGACAACCTTCGTGAGTCGATCCACTATAACCTAAATGGCATCTCTACCAGTCGGGGTTCTAGGAAGACCAGTCATGAAGTCCATAGTAATATGATCCCACTTCCACTTCAGAATCGATATAGGCTGAAGAAGTTCGGCCGGTCTCTGGTGTTCAGCCTTGACCTGCTGGCAAACTAAGCATCGAGAGACAAACCGAGCTATCTCCCTCTTTATACCATTCCACCAGAAATGCTGATGAATATCTCGGTACATCTTTGTCCCTCCTGGATGAACAGAATATTGAGAACTGTGGGCCTTTGACATAATCTCCTGTCGAATATCTCCACTGACACACAAAGATGACTCCCAAATCAGAGTGTCCCATCCTCATGGATGTACAACTCTGCTCTGTGCCATGCCACACACTCTGCTCTGAGCTGCTGAAGCCTGGCATCCCTTGACTGAGCTACTCTGATCCTCTCTATAAAGGTACACTGAACCTGCTAGCCTGCCATCATAGCTGTCTCACCAGGTTGCACTACCTCAATGCCTATCTTCTGCAAATCCTCCTGAAGGTGACGCTGCTCCGTCAAAAATATACTTTGGGTCTCCTGTTCAAAGCGTCTGCAACGACATTTGCCTTCACGGGATGATACTGAAGATCAACATCATAATCCTTCAGTAACTCAAGCCACCTCCTCTGCCGCATGTTCAGATCCCTCTGGTTGAACACATACATCAAGCTCTTATGGTCAGTGAAAATCTCCACTCGATTACTATACAGATAATGCCTCCACAGCTTATGGGCAAACACAACTGTGGCCAACTCAAGATCATGCGTCGGATAGATCTTCTCATGGTCCCGAAGCTGCCGAGACGCATAAGCTATCACGCGATCGTGCTGCATAAGGACACAACTAAGTCCCCAACCTGACGCATCATAATACACCGTGAACCCACCTGGTCCGACGGGTAATGTCAGAATAGAAGCTGAAATCGAACTCTGCTTGAGTTTCTCAAAAGAAACTTGACAAGCATCTGACCACTCAACGCACACATCCTTACACGTCAGCCGTGTCAAGGATGCGGAGATCCTAACAAAGTCTGCCATAAATCGTCTGTAGTAGCCTGCTAATCCCAGAAAGCTGCGTACATCTGAAGCTGTACGAGGTACTGGCCAACACTCGATAGCCTCAACCTTCTTGGGTCCACCTCAACACCACCTCTGGCAATAATGTGACCAAGAAAGTGACTCGATCGAGCCAAAAATTGCACTTGCTGAACTTTACGTAAAGCTGATGGTCCCAAGAATTTGAAGAACCACGCAAAGATGATGCTCATGCTCTACCTCAATCCGACTATAGACCAAGATATCATCAATAAACACTATCACAAACTGGTCTAAGTAGGACATGAAGATGTGATTCATGAGATCCATGAAGATCGCTGGCGTATTAGTCGCTCCGAAAGGTATAACAAGGAACTTCCAATGGCCATATCAAGATCTAAACGTCGTCTTGGGTATATCCTGCTCTCTGACTCTTATCTAATGGTACCCAGACCGCAAATTGATCTTCAAAAACACAGCCGCTCCACTAAGCTGGTCGAACAAGTCATCTATCCTGGACAAGGGATACGTGTTCTTCACGATCACCACGTTATGCTGACGATAGTCATTGACCATATACGATAAACCATCCTTCTTTTTCACAAGAAGGGCTGTAGCTCCCCTAGGCAATCCACTAGGATGAATGAATCTCTTGGTCCTAAGCTTCTCAATAGACTGATACAGCACCAACAACTCTGAAGGAGACATCCTGTAGACTCTCGCTGACACTAGATCTGCTTCCGGAACCAAATCAATATAATACTCAATCTCCCGAACTGGGGGCATACCCGGAAGCTCCTCGGAAAACACATCAAAAAACTCGTAAACTACTTTGGGCAACTGAACCTCCTCGGCTACTGCCATCCACATGACCGTCGGTGAAGACTCCACCACGCCTATAAAGAATGAGAACTCCTTATCATTCAGAACACGAAAGATAACCTTGCCAGCATAGCAATCTATCGAAGCGTGTCGAGCACTCAACCAATCCATACTTAGGACGATATCATAATCGCCAATAGGAAACTCTATCATCCTAGCGGGAAACACTCTCCCATATACTATGACTCTACATGAGGCATAGACTCGGTCTACTCCCACTAGATCGTTACCAGTAAGTATATTCAATCTTACAGGTAAAGATTCTGGCTCTAAACTAATATGTATCGCAAATCGTACATATATAAATGAATATGAAGCACCAGAATCAAATAAGGCTGAAGCTGAATGAGAGTGGACAAGAATGGTACTTGCGACTACCTCACCTGCTGCTAGCGCCTCCTCCATAGAAAGCATGAAAGCCTGACCCTGAACTCTGGTTGCTGGACCCCTCTGCCTCTGAGTCTAAGCCTGAGCATACTGCTGAGGCCTTTGCTGCTAGAACTGCTGAGACTGTATCGATAATGGCCTCTGGGCCTGCTGCTGTTGAACCAGCGCTGGTGCCCTAAACTGCTAAAATGTTGGCTGGAAGGATGTTGATCCAGCCGAACTCCTCCTGGGACAAGCCCCTATCTTGTGGTCCGGTACACCACAAGCTAGGCACAAGCCCTGTGCCCTACGGCTGTAACACCCAATTTTCCAGATGAGGGTAATTTTGAAATTTTGTAATTATAATTATTAATTATTAATTATTGATATTTGATTCATACTATAATTTTTGGTGATTTTTAATAATTTTTAAACTATTTAAAAACTGGTTTAAGTCATGACTTATGATTTTGATGTACTGCCAGTGAAACCTGAGAGACTGCATGACCTAAAGTCTAACCATATCATTAGAATGATTTAATTATCATTTTTAGCCTAGGGGTAATTTGGTCATTTTAACTTATTTGAATAATTTGGTGATTTGTTGAATTGGTGAATTCTAGTTTGACTTTGACTTGTTGAGACCTAGTGGACTAGCCTAGAAGCTAACCCTAGCTTTGGTGACCCTAGCCTAGCTTGAGTTAACCCATTTTAGTCATTAGAGATTAGTTTTAGGATGAGGGGATTTGGTCTAGTGAATTTAAGTCATGGCTTGTGGTTTCATGAAATGACTTATGGCTAAATTATTTAATTGATCAAGACTTAAGCCCATGGGCCATTTAGTGAACCCTAACCCTGATTTTTGAGCTTATGACCAGCCACATAGGGATCCCCACCCTATATAAATACTTATTCATTAGGGTTGCCTCTTTTTTATCATTCCAACACTTGGAGAAAAGAAAGGTATTTTTCTCCTTCCAAAAATTCCTATTTTATTAATTTAATCTCCTTTTTCATCCTAGTCTTTTGCATTGGGTTCTAATTGAAGTTTATGGACTGTTGGTGGAGAGCTATTTCAGTTTGGGATTAATTTTGAGCATTTGGCCATCAAGAAGAACACCCCCCATTTGAAGCCTTTTCTTGCAAATTGCACCTATAGGTAAAACCCTTTAAATTATATTATTATTTTGATTTCTTTGCATAATAGGCTAGGTTTAGGTGTCCCCTAGCTGTACCTCGAATTTGGGTAGATTTTGTGTCCGTTTGGTGTCCGTATCGGACACATGTCGTAGTGTTGTGTAGGTATTTGTTGAAATGCCTCAATGGATTGAATGTTAATATTTTTCGAAACAAATTATATAGTTGGATAGCTCTTAATATGTAGGTTATATATGTATATGTCTGAGCACGAATCGGGTTGGTTTTCGTATCCAAAATGGATGCTGCAATAGCAGCAATAGCAGGTTTCAGAGTATCATTGGGGGCTTTGGATTTCAGATTTGAGGGGATGGTTAATGTTAACTGAGTTTAAACTGAGAATTTCCTAACTGAAATCTGAGAACCTATTACACATTCATGTATGCACACTACCCACATCACTGATTCCATTCCTGCATACACACATAATGCACACACACACATTTGTTTTCCTCACATGTCCACTCTTACACACATGACCCTATCAACACACACACCTAAGCTATTGACACACCCTACTGATTTTGAATTGCCATCCATTTGAATCCTGGAAATGTGACTTCCTGAGAATCATTTTACTGATATCAGTTCCTGGAACACATTTGTTACACCCACACAATCCTAATCTGAATACAGCCATGGAAGCCCCTTCACCTGTCCAAAACAGCCCCCCTACAAGACCCAATTGACAGCCCAACAAAGACCTTTAAACCTGATCAAACAAATACACTCCATATCAGTCCTAAAACCCTTACCTGCTGTCCTGCACAAGTCCTTTGGACAGTCCTAAATTGCAGCCCAACAGTCTCCTTATAACACCATGCTGTCCTGCACAAGCCACCTACATGGCTGTTCATGTTTAGCCCCGTAACACCACTAAAGTTCAGATTTGGCCTATTGTTTCAGTCACTTTCCTTGTTTGTAGCATAGAGACAGGTTCAGTGATCACATTAGTTCTGCATACATGATTTGGTTCAGTCCTTTGTTTAAGTTAAGTCACACATATGTGATAGTACACATATATGTTAGGCTCATGCTATCCATTATGTATATGTTTGGGTTGGAGTTGAGGGTTGCTTAAGTTCTTTTGTTCCCTTGGGGCATGGGTAACTACATATAGTATATATTATGTGATGTGTATTATATTATATAGGTTGTATCATACCTTGTAATTGGGAATATACCTTATACACATATAATAAGGTTAGATATCATCCATTACACATATATGTGTTGGACTTAGGATTATTGGTCATGATATCTCTTTAGCAAATATAGCCTAGTTGACCCTTGACCAAGGATACCTATTTGTTTATGAGTATTCATATATATGAGGGTAACTAAGTTAGCAAGGTAGTTGATTTTACCTGGGTAATAGGGATGGAATAGTTGAGGTTGACCTTAAGATTGACCAATAGTGGACTATTTAACTACGATAGACTTCATTGACCTAGTTTGACTAGAGTATTGACTTGAGTTGACCCAGAGTTGACCAAGTTTGACTTGGACCTAGTTTGACCTAGACAGTTGACCAGGTTTGACTTAGAGTTGACTTTGACCTAGATTGGCCTAGAAATCATGTAGATGCATCATAAAAATCATCTGTCTTATTTTTAAACATATTATAACCTGTATTCCTTTGTTTAGGACATTGTGACTCTGTCGCAAGCATCTGATATTACACTACCCTTTTCAGAGTAGCAGGCGAGTACATTCTCTGATAGTTCTTTCATTTACTTGTCGTTTACTATACTTCAGTTGTAGCTAGTTCTATTTGATTCTGTATTACAAATACGATTTGATATTACTGGATCTATTTCATGCGACACTCACTTATTAAGTCTGGCCTCTATTCTGGAATCACTACTGGAACTACCTACTGGAACCACCTACTGGAACCACCTACTGGAATCATCTACTGGAACCACCCTGGAATCATTTACTGGAACCATTCGTATACTGGCTGGACTTATACATTTTGTGTCGGATTATGGATTCACTTGTACTTGCTGGACGGAGAAATGTTGGAATAGGCATGTGAACATACCCAAATACTGGAACCACTCCCTTGGAATTATACTGGAACGATAGCCATCCCACACTTGGCCGAGTGTACGGTGTGCCGTATTACCTACAGTCGTTTACATGTCGATCCCGATATTTTAAAACACACTGTTAGAGTATAGGCTGGACTCACCCTGGAACCTTTGATCACCAACTGGTCTCACCTTATACCGGACTCATCATCTACTGGAACCACCTGGTATCAGATTCATGTTGTCTGGATTTACTTGGGTTTTGCACTTGTTTACATTTACAATCTGGACTTATTATGTTACTTTAGTTCAGCTA
The DNA here is from genome assembly GCA_029216955.1 of Iris pallida. NCBI lineage: Eukaryota > Viridiplantae > Streptophyta > Magnoliopsida > Asparagales > Iridaceae > Iris > Iris pallida. The sequence continues at coordinate 4,845,766 of JANAVB010001799.1, forward strand.
GATTTATTTTACAGTCTTCATTGCCATCATTCTTCTCTTGTTTTAGTTACTTACTTTCTTTGTATCTTATCTGTTCTCCATACCATCACCTGTATATAAACTGCCATATTCATCAATAAAACTGTCTATAACTGCTTTATAGTTCTCTGTCATTTAATTGGGATTTCTTGATGAGTTGTACTCGTTCCTGTCCTGACTGGACCTGTTAAAAATTTTACAGATGATTGCCCTGAGGATACGTGCCCTACATATTATGGATCAGGAGATGGCTTAGCTACCTATGGTCCCGACACTCAGGAGTGATCGGGAGTTTAGCTAGTTGTCCTGTTTTAGCTTTCATGTTTTAGAACTGGAGTTGTATATAAGTTGAGAATTGTAGTTGAGATTGTTTAAGATTATATTATTAGTTGTTGGTTTTATTTCTGTTATTAGTCTTAGTTTTAATCTTCTGTGCTATCTTATCGTTCTTAGACTGTGATTGAGATTCATTATATCTATACTTGTCCTCCGTTCGGAGTTGAGATTTTACAAGTACTTTATATAATTGCGTGAGTTGTTGATTAGATAGTAACCTAGGACAGCGTTCTACCGCCGACACTGCGGCGTAGGCTGGACGTTGTTACGTGCTCGTACCCTCACAGTAGGTACGGGTCGTGACACGTTTTTAGTGGTAGCCCATGCAGGTCGAGAGTCGCATTAGTGAGATATCGTGGTAGTACGGTGACTTAGTTGTACTGCTGCGAGCCTGCGATAGGAGTGAGAGATAGGCTTTAACGGAGAGGTACTCAATCACAGTTAGGACTACTTGAGAAGATTCCTGGGCTGACCCTTGAGAATCTCATTATAAACTATCTCGAAATTTGATTCTGACAGTATCTGTCTATCTTCCTTGTTCATCGTTGAATTTGATTCTTGGTATTCATTATTGACTTGACTTTCTACCAAGATAACATTATGGGCTAGGTTGTCTCAGTCATGGAATCTAGAGTCTTCTACGGCCATATCAGTTGGTTGGGCGATGAGATAGAGTCTGATTTTGGATGTATTTCTCGGGTGTGGGAATTTAAAGTTTTCGCAGCCAAGCTAGCGGCAAAGCAAAAATTTTAAATACCATGATTCTAGATGTATGTACATTAGTTGTGGACTCTATGGATTATCGCAGCCATACTTACTGGTGTGACAAGGATTCTGGTGACATAGTTCTGGATAGACGGGTATGATTATTAGATTGCAGGATAGATACCATATAGATGGTACCCTAGAGAATTTGAGTGGAATATCAGGGTGGATATTACTTGAGTGTCATGGATTAGATAGAGGGAGCTAGGCCACCTGTAGCGCAGCACCGTGCCCCGCACCATCAGAGGGATACACCCCAGAGGGGCAGGGCTTTTGCGCTGACAGTCGAGTAGACCGACGCTACGGGTGACGGGTTAGCAGGTCTGTCCTTCCTGTTCTTCTTTCCATCTTGTTGTGTGATTCCATTAGTATCTGCCAGGATATAGTTGTGATTGCTAGATAGTATAGCTACCCTGTTCGAGAATATAAAATCACGACCAGTAGGATTGTGTTGCTTCGACTTTGATTGATTGGGGGTTTGACCTAGTAGGGGTGCGATCATCTTAATTTCGAAGACAAAATTTTTCTAAGATGGGTAGGATTGTAACACCCAGTTTTCCAGATAAGGGTAATTTTGAAATTTTGTAATTATAATTATTAATTATTGATATTTGATTCACACTATGATTTTTGGTGATTTTTAATAATTTTTAAATAATTTAAAAACTGGTTTAAGTCAAGACTTATAATTTTGATGTGCTGCCAGTGAAACCTGAGAGACTGCATGACCTAGAGCCTAACCATGTCATTAGGATGATTTAATTATCATTTTTAGCCTAGGGGTAATTTTGTCATTTTGACTTATTTGAATAATTTGGTGATTTGTTGAATTGGTGAATTCTAGTTTGACTTTGACTTGTTGAGACCTAGTGGACTAGCCTAGAATCTAACCCTAGCCATGGTGACCCTAGCCTAGCTTGAGTTAACTCATTTTAGTCATTAGAGATTAGTTTTAGGATGAGGGGATTTGGTCTAGTGAATTTAAGTCATGGCTTGTGGTTTCATGAAATGACTTATGGCTTAATTATTTAATTGATCAAGACTTAAGCCCATGGGCCATTTAGTGAACCCTAACCCTGATTTTTGAGCTTATGACCAGCCACATAGGGATCCCCACCCTATATAAACACTTATTCATTAGGGTTGCCTCTTTTTTATCATTCCAACACTTGGAGAAAAGAAAGGTATTTTTCTCCCTTCTAAAAATTCCCATTTTATTCATTTGATCTCCTTTTTCATCCTAGTCTTTTGCATTGGGTTCTAATTGAAGTTTATGGACTGTTGGTGGAGAGCTATTTCAGTTTGGGATTGATTTGGAGCATTTGGCCATCAAGAAGAACACCCCCCATTTGAAGCATTTTTTTGCAAATTGCACCTATAGGTAAAACCCTTTAAATTGCATTATTATTTTGATTTCTTTGCATAATAGGCTAGGTTTAGATGTCCCCTAGTTGTACCACAAATTTGGGTAGATTTCGTGTCCGTTTGGTGTCCGTATCGGACACGTGTCGTAGTGTTGTGTAGGTGTTTGTTGAAATGCCTCAATGGATTGAATGTTAATATTTTTCGAAACAAATTATATATTTGGATATCTCTTAATATATAGGTTATATATGTATATGTCTGAGCACGAATCGGGTTGGTTTTCGTGTCCAAAATGGACACGCAACACGTGCAGGATACCGCGCACTGGCCTCGTGCGGCTGTCCTGCTGCTCGAGTGTCCTAGAGGACACGACACAGCACCCCAACACCTGAAAATTGGTGTGTGGGTGCGCGCACTGACTGACAGCACCCCCACAAAATTTCGTGGGTCCTCGTTGTCTGTGCACGAAGGAAACAAGGCTGTACTGTCTCGTGCCTGCTCGTGCACGCTGTGCGCGTCCCCTACTTTTTGGGGCTGACACAGGACACGACACTTCACTAGGACACGTGGAAATTGGGGAGGTAATGGGTCCCATGTCTGACTAGACCCTCACCAAGTTTCGTGGCACTTGGTTGCGAGTCGAAGAAGTTCTCGAGCTCGCATCGAAATTCCTGACACACACATACACGAAATTCAAGCCACTGATACGACTTTGAAACTAGGACACGACACATCTTGGGGTTCGTGCAGGCACTTGGACACATCCCCCTAGTCTAGGTGGACATGTGTGCAAGGCCACGTGTCTCCACGTGGCCTGTGTCGTGTGATAGAACCACGTGCACGCGTGCACGAGGATTAGGAAATCCTGTTTTCAGACACAGTACCAAATTTGTTTTGGACACCCCGTGTCCTGATTCTTGGACTCGGGGGTATCCCATTGGACACGAGGGATATGTCCCTACGCCTGTATACCATGTTCTTCTATTTTTCTGACTCGAATTTGGCCTTGGATATCGGGTTCGATTTCTCTGATACACTGTTTCAGTTACTGTTCTTTTTATGTTGATTCAAGGATTCAATTCAATTCATATGAGTTCATACATACCTAGGTTGATGTTAGTTTCAATATTGGTTTCATATAGGGTTCTCAACTGAACTTTAAACTCTGATTTCCTGTGTTAACTGTGATGTATGAACTGTCATATTTCACTGATTACACACTGGTGAATTGTTCACTGTTTTCGAAAATTGGTTTTCATGAATTGTATTGGTTTTCAAATGTGGGATTCGAAATTTCAGGTTCCTGATTGTCTGATACTTAAATGTTAGTTTTCAATTTGTTTTAGTTCCTAAGTGTAGCTCCCCTTCCCGAAAAATTTTGAAATATATTTTTATTTTATTTATTTGATTTAAATGGGGATTTTACGATTTTTATAAATGATTATTTAGTTAATTATTATGGTAGATGACTCTAGCCATAGTTGAGTTTTGAAGTACTAGACGACTAGGATTTGTGGCACGGGAGATGGAGCAGTGTGTCTTGACTAGTGTACTAGCCATGCCCGGGGAAACCTAGCCATAGGGATGTCGTAACTAGGAAAACCAGGCCAAGTTGTGACATGACCATTATAAATAGTTAATTATTCATTATTAATATTATTTGACGTTTAATTGACCCGGTCGTACCGAACTAGTCAAACTGGACCCAAACTGAATCCAAGCCCAGGTAGGCATGTAGTGGGACCAAGTACGACCTTGTAGACATGTTTGGTAAGTGTAAGTATTTTGTATATATTTTCGGAATTGACAATTATTTTCTAAATATTGTTATAGGTAGATTATAGGTATTATTATTATTATTAAATAGGGCTTTACAGGATTTGTATGACCTTGTGGAGCCATATAAGTAGGGTGCATGTTACATCCATCAGAAACGAGTTTTGGGCTATTTTAATTGTTATTAGGATTTTTATTTTAATATTACTTTGTTTTTATTAATGATAATGATTTATATTTATTAAATCATTTACTTTATAAATGATATGTATAAATATATGTATATAGATTATATATGGGAATGTGTGTATTTATAAATATTAAATGTGTGTATTTAATGTATATATAAATAGATTATATAAATGTGCGTAGATGTGTATATATATATATAAATACGTATATATATATATATATATATATATATATATATATATATATATATATATATATATATATATATATATATATATATATATATATATATATATTTATATGAATATATTGTACGTGTGTGTATGGATATACATATATATAAATAGATATTATGTACGTATATAGGTATTTGTATATATAAATATATATTATAAATGTGTATGTGTATATATATCTAAAATACATATGGATAATTTATAGTGAATATATATATAGATACATATATTGATATGGAGAAGAGAAATAAAAAGAAAGGGGAATTAAGAGCAGCAACCGGGCCAGGCCCACTGTCAACCACCCAGGGCCCGGCCCATAACTGAAACTCCCCAAACCCAGCAGTAATAAGCCAGGCCTGGCCCAGCCGAGCCGCACCCCTCAGGAATCCGCAGAACCGAACTGAGCCTCTCCCCGCGTTTTATTAGAATCACAAGTGGATAAATAGGGATATCGAGAGGAGTTCGAAACCTCCTTAAATACTGCAAACCCTAACACCTACCCTGGCGACCGCGTCCCCCTTCCCCTGGCGCGCCGCTCGACGGCCCTACACCGCCGCCGGTCGACGACGAAGGCCGCGCGCGCTGAAAGTAAGACAGCCGCGACAGCAGGGTACTGCGGGAGAGCATACTTCGTGATGACTTTTCATCGCATACGAGGGATCATTCGGCGAACCGATCGTTCAGGTGTGTAGACAACCTATCCAACTCTTAACCCCTTCAATCGGTTTATTTTTATATGTGCTAGATTTCCAGGAAGATCGACCCAAAGTCGGACCAAAACTGTTGGAAAATAAGAACAGAGCCTTAGGCAAATACCCCAATTTGGAAGCCATTTTTCTGCCAGGATATTCGGTATTCACGAAAACTACCTGAACAACCATTTAGACAACATATACAGGATCGAAATGCCACTGATAGAATTATTTTTGAGCTTTTGTGCAAGAAATTATTCATGGATAAAAATCACGAAAAACCTGTTTTAAAAACATTGAAAACCATCCACACGACGTGCGTCACGCCATTTCGGGCGACGTGGTCATGAACCGAAGGCATCGAAAGCTGCGTAACGGTTTCGTGGTCGTGTGGGCTTTGGCGGAATTCAAATTGCTTGCGTGTGTGCGACGAATTTGATGCGTATCCGTCGAAATTCACCGTATCGTACACTTTGCAAATTTTTCAATTACTTTGTGCACGCTCGTCAGATCGAGACGAAACTGCGCCAACAGAACCGTATCGTTTTTCTGGTCCTTTATGCCAAGTTTGGTCCAATTCTGAGATCGTTGATAAAATCACCGTTTTGCGGGCCCAAGGTCCCACTCAACGGGCGATTTTGTGCACGGCCCACCGGAATCCAACTCTGGACATACGGTTGGGTTCGTATCGAAAAACTGGATCTGTAGACATGTAGTTTGATGACTTTAGAGACCATTGACTCTGGCATGCTTTTCGGTACAAAGCGGGTCCAACGGCGGACACCGTTTTTGCCCGAAATTACCGTTTTGCCCCTGTATCCAGAATTGGACTTAAGGACAGGCAATCCTAGCTAATTTGACTATTCTCAGAATGTTGGTAACGTTTATTTCAGCTTTTGGAGACAGTTGTGATGACTTGGACTTTCTGACTTGTTGATTGGCGATACATTGTTGGTTCTCCGTGCAACCCCCAGACAAGTATACCTTGCCCACTATACAGTATTTTATGCATTTTCTATATTGTTGTTTCTTTTCTGTCATATTTGGTTCTTGCTTCTCTTGTTCGTGCCATTACTATTTTTCTCACTTTATGTGCACATACGTTATTTCTTTCCTTCTGCATATCACTCTAATTCATGTATAGGTCCTGATAGTGTTGCCTTATCGCGAGTCACATTCACTTGATATGTCTTGACCTGTTAGTTGTACTTGACTTCATTCGACTTGACTGGACACCTGTATAGTTCCTTGTGACATAGAGGATAGTTACTAGGCATGCGGGCTATATGATAGTTTCTGTTGGCCGGTAGTTCAGATGAGCTTCGGTTGTTTTGATTATTCTGTTGGCCGTTAGTTTCGTGCTACGGTTATGATATTCTGTTGGTCGTTATTCTCGGAGGAGATGCGATTGTGATTATTCCTTTGGTCGTTAGTTTCGGATGAGCTACGATTGTCATGGTACCCTGTCTATTAGCCCAAGTGTTGAACATTGTCCTTGATGTTGCGTTATCATATATTTGTTTAGAAGTAGAGTGTCATATTTCTGTCATTCCCTTTATGCATATTATTTACTGTCATAGTGGCATGTTTTATGTATCTTGCTAGTCCTCTGAGGACCTGATGATCTCTTCAGGTTTAGCGATTGTATGGAGTTAGTTAGCAGAGCGGGATGGTACCGGATTACGATGCATGATATAGGTATTTGCTTGTGATATTTCTTTATTATCCTTTTGTGCTTTATATTCAGTACCATGATATACTCTACTTATTTATGGACTCACATTATTCTTGGAGTCTAATCGGACATATATGCTAGTGGGCTGCGGACCACGACCTATACTTGTTCATTCTTGCTTTATATGATTCTTGTGGATTGAGATATAGGTTAGATTAGACATGATACCCACGACCTTGACAGCTTATACGTACACGAGTCGGGCTGGAGTCCGCTCGATACGTAGCTGGCTTGCTCACGAGCTCGCGTCCGAAAACCGGGTGCGGGTCGTGACAAGTTTTTGTGTTGGCCCATGCAGGTCAGAGCATATCGTATCGGTTACGTAACTGTACCGGTACGAGCCTACGCAATTGACTAAACCCTTAGAAATCTTAATCCACACTGCCTTGAAAATTCTCCTAGAAATTATCTACGTCCTTGAAAACTCCATATTTGCTCTCGATTATACTTCCTTGCTTTCTGTGCCATTGATTCTCGTCCTTTTTATTTTGGGGTGACGAATGATCGTGCTGACTAGGATTTTTCAAAAATTCTTATATTATAGTATAATATTGCATGATTATTGAGTTTTGTTTGTTTATAGATATTAGTGATTATAGATACCATATGTTCTAGATATTTTAGTAGAATTATTAGTCACTAGTTAGAGGATTATAAGATTTTAGTGACCTGTGTTTCAAGAAGTAGTGTGACCTAAGGTGGGTAGAAGTCATCGAGATTTCGTAAATACCAAATGACTAGAGAAGGCCATAAAATATTTTAAGGAATTAAATTTGAGGAGATAAGGTTAAGGTAGACTTTCTTCTCGAATTTTAAGAATAGTTACGAATTAGAATTTCGAGGACGAAATTATTTTTAAGGTGGGTAGATTTGTAGCTCCCCTTCCCGAAAAATTTTAAAATATTTTTTTATTTTATTTATTTGATTTAAATGGGGATTTTACGATTTTTATAAATGATTATTTAGTTAATTATTACGGTAGATGACTCTAGCCATAGTTGAGTTTTGAAGTACTAGACGACTAGGATTTGTGGCACGGGAGATGGAGCAGTGTGCCTTGACTAGTGTACTAGCCATGCCCGGGGAAACCTAGCCATAGGAATGTCGTAACTAGGAAAACCAGGCCAAGTTGTGACATGACCATTATAAATAGTTAATTATTCATTATTAATATTATTTGACGTTTAATTGACCCGGTCGTACCGAACTAGTCAAACTGGACCCGAACTGAATCCAAGCCCAGGTAGGCATGTAGTGGGACCAAGTACGACCTTGTAGACATGTTTGGTAAGTGTAAGTATTTTGTATATATTTTCGGAATTGACAATTATTTTCTAAATATTGTTATAGGTAGATTATAGGTATTATTATTACTATTAAATAGGGCTTTACAGGATTTGTATGACCTTGTGGAGCCATATAAGTAGGGTGCATGTTACATCCATCAGAAACGAGTTTTGGGCTATTTCAATTGTTATTAGGATTTTTATTTTAATATTACTTTGTTTTTATTAATGATAATGATTTATATTTATTAAATCATTTACTTTATAAATGATATGTATAAATATGTGTATATAGATTATATATGGGAATGTGTGTATTTATAAATATTATATGTGTGTATTTAATGTATATATAAATAGATTATATAAATGTGCGTAGATGTGTATATATATATAAATATGTATATATATATATATATATATATATATATATATATATATATATATATGAATAGATATTATTGTACGTGTGTGTATGGATATACATATATATAAATAGATATTATGTACGTATATAGGTATTTGTATATATAAATATATATTATAAATGTGTATGTGTATATATATCTAAAATACATATGGATAATTTATAGTGAATATATATATAGATACATATATTGATATGGAGAAGAGAAATAAAAAGAAAGGGAAATTAAGAGCAGCAACCGGGCCAGGCCCACTGTCAACCACCCAGGGCCCGGCCCATAACTGAAACTCCCCAAACCCAGCAGCAATAAGCCAGGCCTGGCCCAGCCGAGCCGCACCCCTCAGGAATCCGCAGAACCGAACTGAGCCTCTCCCCGCGTTCTATTAGAATCACAAGTGGATAAATAGGGATATCGAGAGGAGTTCGAAACCTCCCTAAATACTACAAACCCTAACACCTACCCTGGCGACCGCGCCCCCCTTCCCCTGGCGCGCCGCTCGACGGCCGTGCACCGCCGCCGGCCGACGACGAAGGCCGCGCGCGCGCTGAAAGTAAGACAGCCTCGACAGCAGGGTACTACGGGGGAGCATACTTCGTGATGACTTTTCGTCGCATACGAGGGATCATTCGGCGAACCGATCGTTCAGGTGTGTAGACAACCTATCCAACTCTTAACCCCTTCAATCGGTTTGTTTTTATATGTGCTAGATTTCCAGGAAGATCGACCCAAAGTCGGACCAAAACTGTTCGAAAATAAGAACAGAGCCTTAGGCAAATACCCCAATTTGGAAGCCATTTTTCGGCCAGGATATTCGGTATTCATGAAAACTACCTGAACAACCATTTAGACAACATATACAGGATCGAAACGCCACTGATAGAATTATTTTTGAGCTTTTGTGCAAGAAATTATTCATGGATAAAAATTACGAAAAACATGTTTTAAAAATATTGAAAACCATCCACACGACATGCGTCACGCCATTCCGGGCGACGTGGTCGTGAACCGAAGGCATCGAAAGCTGTGTAACGCCTTCGTGGTCGTGTGGACTTTGGCGGAATTCAAATTGGTCGCGTGTGCGCGACGAATTTGATGCGTATCCGTCGAAATTCACCGTATCGTGCACTTTGCAAATTTCTCAATTACTTTGTGCACGCTCGTCAGATCGAGACGAAACCTACGCCAACAGAACCGTATCATTTTTCTGGTCCTGTATGCCAAGTTTGGTCCAATTCTGAGACCGTTGATAAAATCTCCGTTTTGTGGGCCCCACGGTCCCACTCAACGGACGATTTTGTGCACGGCCCACCGGAATCCAACTCTGGACATACGGTTGGGTTCGTATCGGAAAACTGGATCTGTAGACATGTAGTTTGATGACTTTAGAGACCATTGACTCTGGCACGCTTTTCGGTACAAAACGGGTCCAACGGCGGACACCATTTTTGCCCGAAATTACCGTTTTGCCCCTGTGTCCGGAATTGGACTTAAGGACAGGCAATCCTAGCTAATTTGACTATTCTGAGAATGTTGGTAACATTTATTTCAGCTTTTGGAGACAGTTGTGATGACTTGGACTTTCTGACTTGTTGATTGGCGATACATTGTTGGTTCTCCGTGCAACCCCCAGGCAAGTATACCTTGCCCACTATACAGTATTTTATGCATTTTCTATATTGTTGTTTCTTTTCTGTCATATTTGGTTCTTGCTTCTCTTGTTCGTGCCATTATTATTTTCTCACTTTATGTGCACATACGTTATTTCTTTCCTTCTGCATATCACTCTAATTCATGTATAGGTCCTGATAGTGTTGCCTTGTCGCGAGTCACTTTCACTTGATATGTCTTGACCTATTAGTTGTACTTGACTTTATTCGACTTGACTGGACACATGTATAGTTCCATGTGACATAGAGGACAGTTACTAGGCATGCGGGCTATATGATAGTTTCTGTTGGCCGATAGTTCAGATGAGCTTCGGTTGTATTGATTATTCTGTTGGCCGTTAGTTTCGTGCTACGGTTGTGATATTCTGTTGGTCGTTATTCTCGGAGGAGATGCGATTGTGATTATTCCTTTGGTCGTTAGTTTCGGATGAGCTACGATTGTCATGGTACCCTATCTATTAGCCCAAGTGTTGAACATTGTCCTTGATGTTGCGTTATCATGTATTTGTTTAGAAGTAGAGTGTCATATTTCTGTCATTTCCTTTATGCTTATTATTTACTGTTATAGTGGCATGTTTTATGTATCTTGTTAGTCCTCTGAGGACCTGATGATCTCTTCAGGTTTAGCGATTGTATGGAGTTAGTTAGCAGAGCGGGATGGTACCGGATTGCGATGCATGATACAGGTATTTTCTTGTGATATTTCTTTATTATCCTTTCGTGCTTTATATTCAGTACCATGATATACTCTGCTTATTTATGGACTCATATTATTCTTGGAGTCTAATCGGACATATATGCTAGTGGGCTGCAGACCACGACCCATACTTGTTCATTCTTGCTTTATATGATTCTTGTGGATTGAGATATAGGTTAGATTAGACATGATACCCATGACCTTGACAGCTTATACGTACACGAGTCGGGCTGGAGTCCGCTCGATACGTAGCTGGCTTGCTCAGGAGCTCGCGTCCAAAAATCGGGTGCGGGTCGTGACACTAAGTTTAGATATATAGGAACTGTTTTGAATTCCTGCAATGAGCTGTTATTTCAGATTTCATTTACACACACATTGTTGGTTAATTAAACCTGAAAACAGTTCTCATTACACACACTGTTATTGATACACTGTTTTCCCAGTTTGAGTATCAGTTTGTGGGAGTTTGAATACCTGTGTTTGGGGTTCTTACCTGTGTATACCAGGTCAGGGGCATGTGGTTCTTGGCCTGCTTTGGCTTGGCGTTGCAAGGCCACAGGCATGTTTGCATTCTTGTATGTTTGCATTCTTGTATGTTGTATTACCTTGTATGCACTGCTATTAGACTAGGCATGCAGCAGCAGGATGCTGCAATAGCAGCAATAGCAGGTTTCAGAGTATCATTGGGGGCTTTGGGTTTCAGATTTGAGGGGATGGTTAATGTTAACTGAGTTTAAACTGATAATTTCCCAACTGAAATCTGAGAACCTATTACACATTCATGTATGCACACTACCCACATCACTGATTCCATTCATGTATACACACACAATGCACACACACACATTTGTTTTCCTCACATGTCCACTCTTACACACATGACACTATCAACACACACACCTAAGCTATTGACACACCCTACTGATTTTGAATTGGCATCCATTTGAATCCTGGAAATATGACTTCCTGAGAATCATTTTACTGATATCAGTTCCTGGAACACATTTGTTACACCCACACAATCCTAATCTGAACACAGCCATGGAAGCCCCTTCACCTGTCCAAAACAGCCCCCCTACAAGACCCAATTGACAGCCCAACAAAGACCTTTAAACCTGATCAAACAAAGACACTCCATATCAGTCCTAAAACCCTTACCTGCTGTCCTGCACAAGTCCTTTGGACAGTCCCAAATTGCAGCCCAACAGTCCCCTTATAACACCTTATTGTCCTGCACAAGCCACCTACATGGCTATTCATGTTTAGCCCCGTAACACCACTAAAGTTCAGATTTGGCCAATTGTTTCAGTCACTTTCCTTGTTTGTAGCATAGAGACAGGTTCAGTGATCACATTAGTTCTGCATACATGATTTGGTTCAGTCCCTTGTTTAAGTTAAGTCATACATATGTGATAGTACACATATATGTTAGGCTCATTGTCACTCTCCGTTCCCGGAATGCGTATTTTTATACGTATACCGCTTGCCCAAATTTATTTAGTATCTGTCATGCATTTATTTTGTATTTAATTCTTTTAATTTCATGCTAATTATTTTTCTGTATTTTATTTTCTACTTTTTTCTTGGCTCTTGATTCATTTCGGTTCATGGTGAGCCAACTTGGTTTGGCTTTACATGGAAAGGAATGGATGGCTAGGATTTGATGGAGTAGGATGGATGGTGGAGATGCACTTGACCTTGATATAAAACTTCTTCTTTCATTCTCTCTCTTCATTCATTCACATTTACTCCTCCACCAAACCCTAACCCACCCATTTAGAGAGGCAAGTACATCTTGCACACCATGAGGGATTTTATGCATCCCCATTTATTTTTAGTCTATGTTGTTCATCTTCTCTTTCTCTACAAGTTTAGGTCTTGAAGTTCTTGATTTCCATGGATGGTTGGGTGTAGATCTAAGTTTTAAGTTTTAGTTTTAAGTTTTAGTTTTTGTATGGATTTTATGGTTTTGATCTATCAAACTCTGTTGTTTTCGAAAATAAGTGGTTCCATGTTGTAGAGAATTTAATTCTACTAAAGTTTGGCTTTTGAAAAGTTAGATTCCGATTTATTTTGAGGAAGTTATGGCCAAAACAATTTTGGTCAAACTTCTATGTTCATGTGCAGCATGAGGCACATGTCACAGTTGAGCCGCATAGATGTCGCGGTTGGGCCGCATAGGCCGCATGTCGCAGTTGAGCCGCATAGATGTCGCGGTTGGGCCGCATAGGCCGCATGTCGCAGTTGAGCCGCATAGATGTCGCGGTTGGGCCGCATAGGCCGCATGTCGCAGTTGAGCCGCATATGATATCGCGGTTGGACCGCATAGGCCGTATGTCGCAGTTGAGCCGCATAGATGTCGCGGTTGGGCCGCATAGGCCGCATGTCGCAGTTGAGCCGCATATGGTATCGCAGTTGGGCCGCATAGGTCGCATGTCACAGTTGAGCCGCATATGGTATCGCAGTTGGGCCGCATGAGCCGCATGTCGCGGTTAGTCCGCATGCATGTCGCAGAATAGGACGCATAATGTCTATTTTGGTTGTTTCTGACTGTTATATGTCATATTTTGACTGAATTATGGCTAGAATTTCTTCTAACTCCCAACATGAAAGTTGTAGATCTTTTTCTTGGTTTCAAAAATATGTTACCAACTATTTTATGCTAGTTATAGACTCGACCATGCTTAATACTAGTTTGACTTTTATGCCTTGTCACGAAGTGACCCCGACTGTTACTTCGACTAATAATTGATCATGCGTTCCTAGTTGGAACTAAGAGACTGGCTAGTCGTCTTCTTGAATTGAATGAATGAGACATGTTCATATTAATTATGAACTATTGTAATCGACTGGCTGATCCCGAATATTGACATACAGGCACACATGCAGGCTTCAATTTATTTATTTATTTATTTTTTACAAAAGAAGCATGTGTACTTTATGGTCAAGGCATGATTATTCTGTGGTTAGTTTGGATTGTTGCATTACGCTATGTAAGACCTACAACCTAACCGTACGGGCATCGTTGTAGAGTTGTGCATATCGTACCCCGTACGAAAGTACTCATTCTGAATGACCATGATCCACGGCTTGGGATTTCACTCAACGTAGAGACTATTAAGTTAAATAAAATAATGATTGCATGGAGAGAATAGATTCTTGAGTTCTTACATGGTAGCCCTCTTGGGACTAGTAGTGCCCGACAGGCCGGTTGGTCCCCACAGATACTGCAAATCTGCCACACGGGCAGGGAGCGGTATCTGGTTATTATTATTTATTGTATATTGTATATTGATGACGGGCGTCCTACTGGGACTCGTCTAATTCATGATTGGCGCAATTGATTGATTGGGTAAACTAGCCTTGCTTGCACATAGTAAGAACTGAGGAATTCCTATTGCATAATTCCAGGATAACTTGGAACTCACAGTAGCAAGCCGTAGTAGTTGAATGGCCGTTTAAATTAATTTGTTTGTGTACTGTATCTCCTCTGTTACCTAGCTGAGATGATCAGAATGTCAGGACATGACGTGCCAACTTCTGTCCTTGTTTGGTTGGGAGGTTGGTTCGAAGTGTCGTGATACTATGTGAATCCCAGTAGAAAGCAGAGATCTATTTATCATATTTTCTCATTACTGGTTTTAATCCCTCATATCGTGCTTCCTTGCGGAACTTGCTGTTAGAGGTCTAACCTCTCTGGTTTTGCATGGCCAGATTTAGAGCCGGTCCCCGAGGATCCAGCTTACTTCTACTTCCACGATGGTCAACACTAGAGGGATTATCGTAGGAGGGCTCGAGTGGGTTTTCTTACTTCCCCGCTCGTTTTGTTAAATACTTTATACTTTGCCGTTTGGCACCGATATGTTAGTCGGATTGTCTTGTACCTACTTTTGCATAATTGTAACTAAGTCAGGCTGCAGCTGATAACAATTGTGTATACATACTACATCATCTGGCTGTGTTTTACAAAGCCAGATATCAAGAACATTTTGACTGAGCGTTTGGGATGCCTTACTGCTTTATCTCACATGTTCTCTATTTCTGTTTCTTGTTTGAATGATTGAGACAATAGATGTGAAGTAACCATAGTAAGACTTTCATGTAGTATGCACCCCCTCGTCTTTTAGACAGTATTGATCGTATTATACGGTATTCATCTACCCGTAATACGTAGCTGGCTGAGTCATTCCCCCGCTCTCCAGTATTCTGGTTCTGGGGCGTGACAAGGTTTTAGTGGTGGCCCATGCAGGTCTGATTTCAGACTTGTAGGGTATTTTAATAGGATGTCTCAATCATATATGTTCCCCCTTGATCTTATAAATTCGTTGATTCCCAACTCCAACTTGACATTCCAGTATCCCTTGACTTCGTTGATCCTTCATGTCCGATCGTTTGATTGTTCTCTTGTCCCTTTTCTTAGGGGCACTTCGTCCGCACCTGTCAGAGCTGGACAGCAACAACATGGACAGCATGGACAACATGATCAGGTTGGTCAGCAACACGGGCCAGTACTACCTCAAGAGACTATCCAGGAAGAAGTGACAGTGGAAGCAGCAGCTGGATCGCAGTATCCAGAGGTTCCACCACCACCAACAGTTCTACCTACCCCCATGGAAGTGGACACACCGGCCCTTCTGGAGATCATAAGAGGGATGATGGCTACTCAACAACATCAGATGTTAGCCCAGCAGCGCATGCACGCTCAGTTGCAGGAGCAGAACGTACTACTCAACCAAGGATTGCAGACGGCATTGGAAAGAGGGGCGAGGCCAGATTCAGGAGCATCAACCAGGTTTTGCAAGTACAACCCCCGCCGTTTTGAGGGCACGGAGGATGCCATCTCAGCAGATGCATGGCTTAAGGACATTGAGGCTATTCTGACAGCCGCTAAGGTGCTGGCAGAAGAACGTGTGGATCAAGTGAAGTTGTTACTTCAGGATCTCGCACGTGATTGGTGGGAATCAGAGGAAGTAGGTATCAGACGTCCCGTTGCTTGGGACGATTTTACAGCAAGATTCAAGACGAAGTACTATGGAGTTGTGGCGCAGTTTGAGCTACAGCAGAAGTTTTTTAACCTCAAGCAGGCCGGCAAGACGGTAGATGCTTATGCAGCGGAGTTCTGCAGATTGAGTAGGTTTGCCCCAGAGATGGTAGCAACAGAGTGCCAGAGGGCGATGAGGTTCCAGTATGGGTTTCATCTTGAGCTCTTGCAATTGATAGAGGGGCACAATTATCAGACTTTTGACGAAGTATTGACGGCAACCCGAAGGCATGAGATCACCATTCAGAGGATCACGGTAAGGACCGGGGGTCAGAAGAGATCCCACAGTCAGATTGAAGGAGGAGGGGGAGCAGTGCCCCGAGTTACACCGTCTCCTAGCATTCGCATCCACGATATGGCGATACGAGGGCCAGCACCACCCAGGCAGCAGCAGCAACAGAAGAAGAACCAGCAACCCCCAGCGGGCTGCACTTATTGTGGGAAGATAGGGCACACTAGAGATGTGTGTCGGGCATTGAACAGACTGTGTTTGATATGTGGAAATCCAGATCATCGGGTTACCACATGTCCCATAAATTTGAGGTCAGGAGGACTAGTGCAGCAGTTTCCTGCTCTGCCAGCACCAGGGGCAGGAAAGTATCGAGGACCAGCGGTAGCAGTGAGACCGTTGGCACAGCGTCTGTTAATGCCACAGGCTCAGATGTTTCGGCAGCAGGGACCGCCGATGCAGCAGCACCAGCATAGACCACCCCAACATCATCAAGGAAGGGGCCAGCAGCAGCACCAGGCTAGGCCGCAACATGGAAACCAGCAAGGAGGCCGAGGGCAGGCATTCACTCTGTCCTTGGAGGAGGCATTAGCATCGGGAGATGTTGTGGCAGGTAACATTCTCGTCGCCTCATATCCCGCAGTAGCATTGTTTGATTCGGGAGCATCACACTCATTTATATCTGCACAATTTGCGACACGGCTAGGAATGGAGTTCGAGGCATTGCCAGGGAGGTTGAATATACTCACCGATAATAGGCTCGTAGGAGTTAGTAGAGTTATTCTTGCGTGTAGTGTTGTAGTTTGCGGGCATTTTTTACCCGTCCTGTTGATAGAATTTCCTGTTGGAAATTTCGACGTCATCTTAGGCATGGACTGGCTGAAAGACAGTCATGCGACAATAGATTATCGTAGAGGGAGTGTATCTTTTGATATTCCAGACATGAAGCGGTTCACCTTAGTCAGATCAGAGGCAACTCAGCAAGAGAAGGGAATAATAACGACAATGGAAGAAGTTCAAGTTCCGAAGGTAGTTGAAGAGTTTCTGGACGTATTTCCTGAAGAATTTCTAGGTCTGCCACCAGTTAGAGATATTGAGTTCAGCATAGAATTGGTACCTGGAACTAAACCGATATCAGATCGAGTTTACAGAATGGCGGATTCAGAGCAGGCCAAGGTATATCAGCACATAGAGGAACTGAAGGAGAAGAAGTTCATCCAAGCTAGCATATCGCCATGGACAGCACCAGTGGTACTTGTAGGAAAGAAGGATGGATCATCCAGATTGTGCATTGATTACAGGAAGATTAACGCGGCAACAGTAAAGAACAAGTATCCACTACCAAGGATCGACGACTTATTTGATCGTTGAGCAGGGCTAGAGTTTTCTCCAAGATAGATCTTCGTTCAGGGTACCATCAGGTGAGGGTTCGGAAGGAGGATATTCCCAAGACAGCATTCAGGTCGAAGTATGGGCATTATGAATTCTTGGTAATGCTGTTTGGTTTGACCAATGCTTCAGCAATATTTATGGACTTGATGAACCGTATCTTTATGCCATATCTAGATCAGTTTGTCGTGGTGTTTCTCGACGACATTCTTGTGTACTCTACCAGTGAAGAGGAGCATGAAGACTACCTCAGGACAGTGTTGCAGGTTCTGAGGGAGAACCACTTGTATGCCAAGCTCAGCAAGTGTGAGTTCTGGACGGATCATATTTTATTTTTGGGTCATATCATATCAGGAGCTGGAGTAGCAGTAGATCCCAAGAAGGTAGAAGCAGTAGAGAGCTGGCCAGTACCCAAGACCGTAGCTGATGTACAGAGTTTCTTGGGATTGGCAGGATATTACAGAAGGTTCGTATCAGACTTTGCAAGGCTTTCAGCACCCATGACCCGCTTGACACGGAAGGATGTGCCATTTGTCTGGTCGGCAGAATGCCAGGCATCATTTGAGACTTTGAAGCAGAAGTTGATATCAGCGCCTATTCTTACATTGCCAGTTGGACCCGGAGGTTTTACAGTATATTGTGATATGTCAGGTAAAGGACTTGGATGTGTCCTCATGCAGCATTGGAAGGTGATAGCGTATGCATCTAGGCAGCTTCGGGACCACGAGAAGAATTACCCAACTCATGACTTGGAGTTGGCGGCAGTAGTATTTGCTTTGAAGCTATGGAGGCATTACTTATATGGTGATCGAGTGGATATGTACACGGACCATAAAAGTCTGAAGTACATCTTTACTCAGAAGGAGCTAAACATGAGACAGAGAAGATGGTTAGAGCTGATCAAAGATTACGACGTAGAGCTTCAGTATCATCCAGGCAAGGCTAATGTAGTAGCAGACGCTCTTAGTAGAAGAGGCGGCGCATTTATGTTGACAACCCAGAAGCATATTTTAGAAGACCTTCAGGAGATGGACATTGAAGTTATACTTCCTAGTGATGTAGGAATTCTAGCAAGTCTACGAGTTCAATCTGACTTGGTAGATAGGATCAAGGCAGCTCAGGCACAGGACCCAAGGATTCAGAAGCTTAGAGCAGAATGTGAGTCAGGACTCAGAAAGGAGATAAGAATTCACGAAGATGGTACGCTTAGGTTTGGATCACGCCTATGTGTGCCTAGTGGAGATATCAGACAGGAGGTTATGACAGAAGCTCACAGTTTTCAATATTCTATACACCCTGGAGGGACCAAGATGTACCAAGATATCAAGCAACACTTCTGGTGGAACGGGATGAAGAGGGAGATAGCTAGATTCGTTTTCCATTGCTTGGTATGTCAGCAAGTGAAGGCAGAACAGCAGAGGCCAGCTGGGTTATTGCAACCGCTTCCTATCCCGGAATGGAAGTGGAAACACATCACAATGGACTTTGTGACCGGTTTACCGAGATCAGCAAGTGGTAAAGATGCTATTTGGGTGATAGTGGACCGACTTACAAAGGTAGCACACTTTCTTCCTTTCAGAGTAGGACAATCTACAAAAAAGTTGGCAGAGTTGTATATGCAACAGATAGTCAGGCAGCATGGAGTCCCTGTCAGCATTGTGTCAGATAGAGATACCCGTTTCACATCACATTTTTGGAAGAGCTTACATCATAGTCTGGGCACCAAGTTAAAATTTAGCACGGCTTACCATCCACAGACGGACGGGCAATCAGAAAGGACAATTCAGACTTTGAAGGATATGTTGCGAGCTTGCACCCTAGATTTTGGAGGATCTTGGGAGAGCCACCTGCACTTAGTCGAATTCTCATACAACAACAGTTATCAAGCCAGTATCCAGATGGCGCCATTTGAGGCACTATTTGGTAAGAAGTGTAGGTCGCCACTAGCATGGGATGATATCGGGGAGAGAAAGATGTTAGGCCCGGAAATGATTGTTCAGACAGTTGAATTGGTCAAGGGAATTAGAGAGCGACTCCGAGTTGCACAGGACCGACATCATCATTGGGCGGACCAGTATCGTAGGTCGTTAGAGTTTTCTGTTGGAGACGACATGTTCTTGCGGATCTCACCTACCCGTGGGGTCATTAGATTTGGCGTTCGTGGGAAGTTGAGTCCACGATACGTAGGACCATTCGTTATCCTTGATAGGGTAGGCGATGTTGCTTATCGTTTATCCCTTCCACCTTCGTTACGAGAGGTGCATGACGTGTTTCATGTATCTCAATTGCGAAGGTATGTATCGGACCCCAGCCATATTTTTGATCATTCTGAGTTGGTTGTTGGTACCAACTTGTCTTACGAGGAGCAGCCGGTGTCCATTTTGGACCGGAGAGAGAAGATACTCAAGAACCGAACAATTAGCCTTGTCCGGGTTGCTTGGGGTCATCACTCATTAGGAGAGTCAACGTGGGAACGTGAGGATGATATCCGATCACGGTATCCACATCTGTTTGACTCACAAGGTATATTTCTTCCCATGTACCTTGATTGCCTTAACCCCTCATGCTTGTTACCTCATAGATAGAACTACTTGATATCGTAGATTGTTAATATAGATATGTTATCTGCTAGTTAAACATTGAAGAATGATTGCTTGCTCAAGTTTCTTGTACCTAGATCAGCTCAGTTTTTTCTATCCTGCTTGGATTTGAAATTCCGAAGACGGAATTTATCTAAGGTGGGTAGAGATATCACTCCCCGTTCCCAGAATGCGTATTTTTATACGTATATAGCTTGCCCAAATTTATTTAGTATCTGTCATGCATTTATTTTGTATTTAATTTTTTTAATTTCATGCTAATTATTTTTCTGTATTTTATTTTTTACTTTTTTCTTGGCTCTTGATTCATTTCGGTTCATGGTGAGCCAACTTGGTTTGGCTTTACATGGAGAGGAATGGGTGGCTAGGATTTGATGGAGTAGGATGGATGGTGGAGATGCACTTGACCTTGATATAAAACTTCTTCTTTCATTCTCTCTCTTCATTCATTCACATTTACTCCTCCACCAAATCCTAACCCACCCATTTGGAGAGGCAAGTACATCTTGCACACCATGAGGGATTTCATGCATCCCCATTTATTTTTAGTCTATGTTGTTCATCTTCTCTTCCTCTACAAGTTTAGGTCTTGAAGTTCTTGATTTCCATAGATGGTTGGGTGTAGATCTAAGTTTTAAGTTTTAGTTTTAAGTTTTAGTTTTTGTATGGATTTTATGGTTTTGATCTATCAAACTCTGTTGTTTTCGAAAATAAGTGGTTCCATGTTGTAGAGAATTTAATTCTACTAAAGTTTGGCTTTTGAAAAGTTAGATTCCGATTTATTTTGAGGAAGTTCTGGCCAAAACAATTTTGGTCAAACTTCTATGTTCATCTGCAGCATGAGGCACATGTCGTAGTTGAGCCGCATAGATGTCGCGGTTGGGCCGCATAGGCCGCATGTCACAGTTGAACCGCATAGATGTCGCGGTTGGGCCGCATAGGCCGCATGTCGCAGTTGAGCCGCATAGGCCGTATGTCGCAGTTGAGCCGCATAGATGTCACGGTTGGGCCACATAGGCCGCATGTCATAGTTGAGCCGCATATGGTGTCGCAGTTGGGCCGCATAGGCCGTATGTCGCAGTTGAGCCGCATATGGTGTCGCAGTTGGGCCGCATATGCCGCATGAGCCGTATGTCGCGGTTAGTCCGCATGCATGTCGCAGAATAGGCCGCATAATGCCTATTTTGGTTGTTTCTGACTGTTACATGTCATATTTTGACTGAATTATGGCTAGAATTTCTTCTAACTCCCAACATAAAAGTTGTAGATCTTTTTCTTGGTTTCAAGAATATGTTACCAACTATTTTATGTTAGTTATAGACTCGACCATGCTTAATACTAGTTTGACTTTCATGCCTTGTCACGAAGTGACCCCGACTGTTACTTCGACTAATAATTGATCATGCGTTCCTAGTTGGAACTAAGAGACTGGCTAGTCGTCTTATTGAATTGAATGAATGAGACACGTTCATATTAATTATGAACTATTGTAATCGACTGGCTGATCCCGAATATTGACATACAGGCACACATGCAGGCTTCAATTTATTTATTTATTTATTTTCTACAAAAGAAGCACGTGTACTTTATGGTCAAGGCACGATTATTCTGTGGTTAGTTTGGATTGTTGCATTACGCTATGTAAGACCTACAACCTAACCGCACGGGCATCGTTGTAGAGTTGTGCATATCGTACCTCGTACGAAAGTACTCATTCTGAATGACCATGATCCACGGTATAGGATTTTACTCAACGTAGAGACTATTAAGTTAAATAAAATAATGATTGCATGAAGAGAATAGATTCCCAATGTGAAACCCATTATTTTTGTAGCTATTTATTTAAATAGAATTTTGTGTTATTAATTAACGCTTTCAAAATTATTATTACTATTAAATATTACTATTAATTATTTTTGGGTGAAAAAGGATTTTTGAAAATTATAACAATTTGGACTTTTGAGTTTCAGACCCAGACCCAAGCCCGAGCCCAGACCCAGGCCTGAGCCCTATTCCATTTCCCTTTTAAAACCTGATTTTTAGACTTGGTTTGATTTTCTAATTAATAATAATAAAATAAAAAATAATAATAATAAAATAAATATACTTTGGCTGGTCCCGAAGGACCAGCAGTTGTGTGGAGACTCATTCTCCTCCACATAATTGTTCCAACGTTAACACCCCTTTAATTACTCCCCTACATTTCTCCTCACTACTCTCCCTATTAACTCACGTTCACCCCCTTAATTCCCTCTCCTTCAGTTTCTCTCACCCATAAATCGTTTCAGCACCACTCCCTCATAACTCCCAACTCTTCCACTTCTCTCACACACGTAACCCACTCTTTCCTTTATTAATTCCCCATTTCCCACTTCTCTCTCTCACGAGTTCACTCAATAGAGAAAGAGAAATAAACTCTCTCATCTCTCCACAGCTTCTCTCAACCTCTTTTCCCTCAATTTCCTCCCCACTCCCCACTCTCTTCCCGTACCCACAGCAGAGGAGAAACAATTAACTCTCTCTCTTCCTCTCTTTAACTCACATAACTCTTTATTCTCTTTACTCTTAACTCTCTCTCTCTCTACCTCCATTTCCCAGAAATCCCTAACCCCCCAATCCCGCGGCCGAAGCTTCCTCCGGCGACCCCCGACCGCGGCGATCTCCGCGCGCGGCTTCCCGCCGTTCTCCGCCCACGCCGGCCACCGCTCGGCCCCGCGGCCGCTCGAGCTCCCTCTCGCGCCGCTGGCCGAGTTTCCTCTCGCGCCGCTGGTCCGGCGGTCTCCCGCCGCCGCTCCGACCCGCGAGCTCCCCGAGCCCCGGCGACCGCGACCTCCAGCGCGCGGGCCTCCCCTCACCGCCGTCCGCACCTCCCGCAACACCCTCTCCTGCGGACCCCAGATCCGCCCCTTTCCGGCTAGATCCGTCCGCCGGTCGCCCGACTCCGGTGGCTCACTTCCTGGCGCGCCCCCATGGCCCCGTTGCCGAGCACCGCACCAGTGCTGTCCCCTCCCGGCGCTGTCCCCTTTTCTGCGGGTTCCAGCGCTCTCCGGCGCCCTTCTCGGCGGACCCCGCCGCTGTCCAGACCCTTCCCGTGCGGTTCTTCTCGCTGTCCGGAGACTCTCGAGTCCATGACGGCGCGTCCCGAGTCCGAGGCCACCCTTCGGACTCCGTCATCGAGCCCTCGGTAAATTTCTTGATAATCAGAGTAGTTCGTCCCTCCCGTGTCGAGTCTATGATGAGAATCGGTCCCCGATTTCCCTTTGGGAAATCCGGTTAGCTGCGTTATATTTTCGATTAGCTACGTTAGCGTATGTTCCTGTGTTTTATCTGCTGGTTTGGTGTAAATTGGTTGGATTATGGGATTCCCGGACATTTCGGGAAATTCGGTGGATTGGAATTATTTTCTGTGGCTTGGGATTATTTTGGTGGATTTATTCTGTGGGATTATTTTGGGTTGGAAATATTTGCAGGTTTTCCGTGGCGCATT
Source organism: Iris pallida (assembly GCA_029216955.1). Classification (NCBI taxonomy): domain Eukaryota; kingdom Viridiplantae; phylum Streptophyta; class Magnoliopsida; order Asparagales; family Iridaceae; genus Iris; species Iris pallida. The sequence continues at coordinate 4,869,705 of JANAVB010001799.1, forward strand.
TCCCAGTTTTGGGTTTGTCCCGAAATAGAGGAAGTGCTGCCCAAATTTTTACAAAACTATATTTATATTGATTTCAAATTGGCTTTCGAAAATGAATTTCTAAACTGATTTTTCGGACGACGACCGTACCGGTCTGTGGGCCCCAGCGAAATGCAAACGCACCGGTCCGACCGGACGTTGTGGTATTAGCCGAATTTTGAGGAATGGACCGAGTCTGAGACTCTTAGTTTCATTTTTAATTATTTTATTTAACATTTAGGCTATTTATTATAGTCATTTAATTTTTGCACTTTATTTAATATTTCAGTAATTTTTTCTTATTTAATGTAAAAGAAAATTGTACCGGGCATAAGCCCACCCTAGGACCATTAGCTGTGCCATTGTATTGTGTAGCATAGTTTTATTTTATTTTCTGGTGGATGTGATTTGGGTGGTTGTGATTAGACGCATAATCGTAGCTAGAGCGTAATTTACTGATTAATTAAAAATTAATTAATATGGATAAAATATTAGAAAATAACTAGTTCACGATTTATCACTAAAGGAAAACTGTATTTTTATATGTATATTACAAAAACTCAAAGTTTTTCAAAGTTAAATTGATTCTCGTGTATTTCCAAATAATCCAATTAACCGGATTAATCAACGCACGTAGTTGCGACGTAATCGTTAGCTGTAGATTAATACAACATAAAACCTGACTAGGACATGACTACTAGAGATTGCAACTAGCACACTTAGTCTGGTTATTCAAGGTTCTAAGTCGAGTTCTCAACTGTAGGAATTCGAAGTTACACCTGACGTTCCTCCTCGGTACGACTCGTCTATCCAGTCATTCTAAAACAAAGGCAAGTGCAGTTATGTCTATTTGGTAATTTATCTAGTAATTGTTTTATTACAATTTTAAACCACATTGCTACACGGAACTCTCTCCTAGAGTTCGAATATTGACTCATTGATTGAATCTGATTGACTCGGGATATTGGGGGAGTAGTGTAGCGTCTATGACCAATACCCCTATATTGCATCATTGATTGTGCGAGCTGATTCCTCCTATACACGAGGATAGGCCGGACCGTATCATTAGGATATAATTGAATCATCCCAAGCCGGTCATAGTTCGTTACCTACTCAAATTACATTGTTTTCAATTGTAGAATTGTGAAAAATATGGTTAAAGTATTTCAAATTGTTTAACATTACAAATTTCAAATTATTATTTGAATTATTGGATATTCGTAATTGTACTTTGCTCCCTTCTGACTGGAGACAACATTTTAGGTAACACTGAGGATGACGAGCTATACTATAATAGCTACTACGACCCGGTTCTCTGCGACGGTACCGGAGCCGTCTCTGGAGGACGCTGATCCTGGGACTGCTGAACCTGATGTTTAGATAGTTCTTCCTTTATGCATTTTCTTCTTTATTTGGAGTTTGTAGTTTTATTTCGGTATTTTCTTTCACAGTTGTACTTCTCAATATTTTATTAAACAAAGTTTCAAATTCCGAATAGAACAGTTGTGACAAATGTACTTGTGTTGTTGTGAATACCTGCAATGGAACAGCTTACTGCCGCCGTCTCAACAACGGTGCAGGCTGGGCATGATCCGATTCGACCCAAGAAATTGGGACCGGGTCGTGACATGTTTTTAGTGGTGGCCCATGCAGGTCAGAACAACAACTTAGGAAAACAACTTAGAAACAATTAGAACACTAGAACATGAATTTGTCACAACATAGGACCGAAATATATTATAAATAAATATTTTTGTTTGATTATAGACTGGTAGGATACCTTGCTTATGTATGCATCCTAAACCTTCCAGAGAATGACCATTGACCAAATCCTACTGGCGATGAGGTGTCATCTCCAGATCATACCCCATCTCCTCAACCAAGCCCAGGGTCCTTTCCCTCGCGGCTGTTTGACCGTCCTCATGGTGCACCCAGTGAAGTTTTTCCTACACTGGCAATTCCTACCTCATCTCAAACTGAGTTGCATTTCCTCGGTGGAGTATTCATTTTGTTGCCCCACCAGTACCAGCAATCATCTTCCAAATGGTTGTCCTATTTCAAGAAATCCTGGAGTTCCAGAAAGCTCAAGATGAAGTCCAGCAGGAACAGAAGAATATCACGAGAGAAGACATGAAGAACGTCATGATGTAGCCTTAGTTATCCCCAACCAAGTTAGAACAGAACTTTTGTCCTAGGAAGGATACCCCTGAATCTAGAAGATATTTGGGTCCCATCAAGTACTCTCCGGCAGTCTTGTCGTAAGAAGCTTTGGGCTTGTAACTATTGCAAGAGGCCTGGTCATCAGACCGTTAGTTGCCGCAAGAGTTTGGGATAATGTTTGGCATATGGATCTGCTAAACATCGGGTAAAGGACTGCCCTTATCTTTCTATCAAACCAGAGCTCATATCCCAGCAACACCTGTTAGGCCACAACCTAGGGACCCTCTTTCTATCCAGCAGACCCTGCCCCTTACAATAAGGCATGATGCATACTCGAGGTTCATAGAAAAGGGAGCAGTTAGAGGCTGCTCATGCAGAACCATGAAGAATAGGACCTAGAACCACTGAATAGCATCATCTTTTTGGAAGTTGTAACAGGATGTCCTTAGATCAAACATAAGAGTTTTTGCTGTAATTCTCCACATGAATAGAAATTTTTAGTTACACCCTCATGGCAGATGTTTTCCCTGATAGTCTCCCCGGATTATCCCAGATCTAGACACAGGATTCACCCCTGACCTAGTCCCTGACTCTTTCCCTAAATTCTAAAGGATGTTACAGAGTCAACCCGAAGGTGGCCAAGAAGATGAAGGACCAGATCAATGAAGGCTCTAGGATTTATTCAGGGTGGAATTTTACCTTAGGGAACACCTATCTTGTTTGTGCCCAAGAAGGATGGAGCAACGGATGTGCATCGATTACCAGACACCAAAGAACAAGTACTCTCTGCCCGGATCGAGGATCTGTTTGATCTGTTTGTGTGGAGTTAGGGTGTTTCAAAGTTTGACTTAAGATCTGACTACCATCAAATCAAAGTCAGGAAGGAGGACACTTCCAAGACGGCATTCAACACCAAGTATGGATTCTTGGTCATGTCGTTTGGACTAACAAATGCTCCTGCTGTGTTCATAAATCTCATGAACAGAGTTTTTCATGAGTATTTGAATCAGTTTATCTTCTCCATAGATAACGTTCTGATATATTCGAAGACTGAAGAAGAGCATGAAGAACATTTGAGGAAAGTTCTGGAAACTTTGAAGAAAAAGAAGTTTTATGGTAAGTTATCTGAACGTGGATTTTCTTTGACAAGATGGATTTTTGGCCATGTTGACAAGAGAAGAAATTTCGATGGAAGATAGCTGCTGTTGGAAAGTGGTATACCCCAAGTTCAATTCGGAAGGTTCTTGAACTTGGCCGGCTACTATCAGAAGTTCGTGAAGGATTTTGCCAAGATTGCTGAGCCAATGACGAAGCTCACCTGGAAGAATGAAGAGTTCATCTGAACAAAAAGTTTGCCAGACGGCATTGAGGAGCTGAAGAAGAGACTTACCACTACACCAATCCTTGCGCTACCCGCAGGAACCGGTGGGTTCTCAATTTACAGTAATGTCTCTGGAAAGGACTGGGCTGCGTTCTTCAACAACATGGGAAAGTAATTGCTTACACATCTAGGCAACTACAGACTCTTGAGAAGAATTATCCCACACCTAATTTGGAATTTGCTGCAATTATCTTTACTTTGAAGCTATGGAAGCATGATTTTTATGGAAAGGGAGTGAAATATATACGGACTACAAAAGTCTGAAATATGTCTTCACTCAGAAAGGGCTGAATGTTAGACTAAGAAGATGGCTGAAGCAGATGAAGGACTTCGACATCAACCTGCAGTACTATTCAGGTAAGGATAATGTGGTCGCTGATGCACTTAGTCGATACCAGTGGCGATGTTCTTAACCAAGGAGTGGCACCTACTAGAAGACGTTGAGAAGTTTGGATTGGAGGTTATACTACCTGGAGATAGAAGGACGGAGCTGGATGCTGATTCAGTATTGATGAAGTTCGAGGCTGATGGACAAAATCAAGAGGACGTAGTTTCAAAACGAGGCACTTTGCAGGCTTAGAGATCAAGTGTTGGCAAGAACACTTGAGGATTTCTAAATTGATCAGCAGTGGAACTCTGAAGAATGGTACGAGACTTTCCGTATCGGCTGACAAACGGAGGAACAAGTTGATGAAAGAAATGCACCATTCGCAGTATTCCATAAATTCGGAGTAGAAGTAGAAGCATATGACAATAAACTTTGAGTAAGGATTGTCTTGTTCCCAAGGAGGGAAGGGCACCAATTGGATTATAGTGGACCGACTGACTAAGTCAGCACATTTTATTTCACTTCAAGTTGGTTTATCCACTAAGAAGTGGGCAGCATTGTACGAGAGGCACATCTATCGGATTCATGGAGTACCGCGGGACGAGCAATCAGAGAGGTCAATCCAGACGCTTGAAGATGTATTGAGATTTTGCGTCTCGGAATTTGGTATGTCTTGGGAAAACCAAATTGCATTTGGTGAAGGTTCTCCTACCAGAGGAACAATCAGTTTCGACGGAGCTGGAAATTGAGGCCAGCTCAGACGTTACATTTCGGATCCGAGTCACATTTTGGATAATTCAGAACTGAAGATTGGAATCAACCTTTCAGTGCCAGAGAAACCAGTTGCAAGCTTAGTCAGAGTTAAGAAGAAGATCAGAATTTGAGCCATCACTTAAACTCCTATTTTCTTATCTTTTCGTTCTAAACTTGACTGATGCTGACGAAGTTAGCCTAGTTTTGCAAGCTATCTCTTTATCAAGCTTGATCATGACAGTATTTTATTGGGTGCACCCACTAATATATTGTCTAATCAGGACCGGTGTATGATGGTCTGATCAACCTCGTGTACTTTGGTTCGCTTTTGTATTCTTTCTGCATGGATGTCACCATAAATAAAACTTGTCCCTAAACCGTCTCATCCATGACTGCCTTAAAAATTCTTATGGTTGGACCTGAGTTACGGGCGCAGTATCCGTACCTGTTTGTCTTTTCTATCCTTAACCTTACTTTAATTTCGAGGACAAAATTTTCTAAGGAGGGAAGATTGTGAAACCCATTATTTTTGTAGCTATTTATTTAAATAGAATTTTGTGTTATTAATTAACGCTTTCAAAATTATTATTACTATTAAATATTACTATTAATTATTTTTGGGTGAAAAAGGATTTTTGAAAATTATAACAATTTGGACTTTTGAGTTTCAGACCCAGACCCAAGCCCGAGCCCAGACCCAGGCCTGAGCCCTATTCCATTTTCCTTTTAAAACCTGATTTTTAGACTTGGTTTGATTTTCTAATTAATAATAATAAAAAAAATAATAATAATAATAAAATAAATATACTTTGGCTGGTCCCAAAGGACCAGCAGTTGTGTGGAGACTCATTCTCCTCCACATAATTGTTCCAACGTTAACACCCCTTTAATTACTCCCCTACATTTTTCCTCACTACTCTCCCTCTTAACTCACGTTCACCCCCTTAATTCCCTCTCCTTCAGTTTCTCTCACCCACAAATCGTTTCAGCACCACTCCCTCATAACTCCCAACTCTTCCACTTCTCTCACACACGTAACCCACTCTTTCCTTTATTAATTCCCCATTTCCCACTTCTCTCTCTCACGAGTTCACTCAATAGAGAAAGAGAAATAAACTCTCTCATCTCTCCACAGCTTCTCTCAACCTCTTTCCCCTCAATTTCCTCCCCACTCCCCACTCTCTTTCCGTACCCACAGCAGAGGAGAAACAATTAACTCTCTCTCTTCCTCTCTTTAACTCACATAACTCTTTATTCTCTTTACTCTTAACTCTCTCTCTACCTCCATTTCCCAGAAATCCCTAACCCCCCAATCCCGCGGCCGAAGCTTCCTCCGGCGACCCCCGACCGCGGCGATCTCCGTACGCGGCTTCCCGCCGTTCTCCGCCCACGCCGGCCACCGCTCGGCCCCGCGGCCGCTCGAGCTCCCTCTCGCGCCGCTGGCCGAGTTTCCTCTCGCGCCGCTGGTCCGGCAGTCTCCCGCCGCCGCCCCGACCCGCGAGCTCCCCGAGCCCCGGCGACCGCGACCTCCAGCGCGCGGGCCTCCCCTCACCGCCGTCCGCACCTCCCGCAGCACCCTCTCCTACGGACCCCAGATCCGCCCCTTTCCGGCTAGATCCGTCCGCCGGTCGCCCGACTCCGGTGGCTCACTTCCCGGCGTGCCCCCATGGCCCCGCTGCCGAGCACCGCCCCAGTGCTATCCCCTCCCGGCGCTGTCCCCTTTTCCGCGGGTTCCAGCGCTCTCCGGCGCCCTTCTCGGCGGACCCCGCCGCTGTCCAGACCCTTCCCGCACGGTTCTCCTCGCTGTCCGGAGACTCTCGAGTCCATAACGGTGCGTCCCGAGTCCGAGGCCACCCTTCGGACTCCGTCATCGAGCCCTCGGTAAATTTCTTGATAATCAGAGTAGTTCATCCCTCCCGTGTCGAGTCTATGATGAGAATCGGTCCCCGATTTCCCTTTGGGAAATCCGGTTAGCTGCGTTATATTTTCGATTAGCTACGTTAGCGTATGTTCCTGTGTTTTATCTGCTGGTTTGGTGTAAATTGGTTGGATTATGGGATTCTCGGACATTTTGGGAAATTCGGTGGATTGGAATTATTTTCTGTGGCTTGGGATTATTTTGGTGGATTTATTCTGTGGGATTGATTTGGGTTGGAAATATTTGCAGGTTTTCCGTGGCGCATTTCCCAGTTTTGGGTTTGTCCCGAAATAGAGGAAGTGCTGCCCAAATTTTTACAAAACTATATTTATATTGATTTCAAATTGGCTTTCGAAAATGAATTTCTAAACTGATTTTTCGGGCGACGACCGTACCGGTCTGTGGGCCCCGGCGAGATGCAAACGCACCGGTCCGACCGGACGTTGTGGTATTAGCCGAATTTTGAGGAATGGACCGAGTCTGAGACTCTTAGTTTCATTTTTAATTATTTTATTTAACATTTAGGCTATTTATTATAGTCATTTAATTTCTGCACTTTATTTAATATTTCAGTAATTTTCTCTTATTTAATGTAAAAGAAAATTGTACCGGGCATAAGCCCACCCTAGGACCATTAGCTGTGCCATTGTATTGTGTAGCATAGTTTTATTTTATTTTCTGGTGGATGTGATTTGGGTGGTTGTGATTAGACGCATAATCGTAGCTAGAGCATAATTTACTGATTAATTAAGAATTAATTAATATGGATAAAATATTAGAAAATAACTAGTTCACAATTTATCACTAAAGGAAAACTGTATTTTTATATGTATATTACAAAAACTCAAAGTTTTCCAAAGTTAAATTGATTCTCGTGTATTTCCAAATAATCCAATTAACCGGATTAATCAACGCACGTAGTTGCGACGTAATCGTTAGCTGTAGATTAATACAACATAAAACCTGACTAGGACATGACTACTAGAGATTGCAACTAGCACACTTAGTCTGGTTATTCAAGGTTCTAAGTCGAGTTCTCAACTGTAGGAACTCGAAGTTACACCTGACGTTCCTCCTCGGTACGACTCGTCTATCCAGTCATTCTAAAACAAAGGCAAGTGCAGTTATGTCTATTTAGTAATTTATCTAGTAATTGTTTTATTGCAATTTTAAACCACATTGATACACGGAACTCTCTCCTAGAGTTCGAATATTGACTCATTGATTGAATCTGATTGACTCGGGATATTGGGGGAGTAGTGTAGCGTCTATGACCAATACCCCTATATTGCATCATTGATTGTGCGAGCTGATTCCTCCTATACACGAGGATAGGCCGGACCGTATCATTAAGATATAATTGAATCATCCCAAGCCGGTCATAGTTCGTTACCTACTCAAATCACATTGTTTTCAATTGTAGAATTGTGAAAAATATGGTTAAAGTATTTCAAATTGTTTAACATTGCAAATTTCAAATTATTATTTGAATTATTGGATATTCGTAATTGTACTTTGCTCCCTCCTGACTGGAGACAACATTTTAGGTAACACTGAGGATGACGAGCTATACTATAATAGCTACTACGACCCGGTTCTCTGCGACGGTACCGGAGCCGTCTCTGGAGGACGCTGATCCTGGGACTGCTGAACCTGATGTTTAGATAGTTCTTCCTTTATGCATTTTCTTCTTTATTTGGAGTTTGTAGTTTTATTTCGGTATTTTCTTTCACAGTTGTAATTCTGAATATTTTATTAAACAAAGTTTCAAATTCCGAATAGAACAGTTGTGACAAATGTACTTGTGTTGTTGTGAATACCTGCAATGGAACAGCTTACTGCCGCCGTCTCAACAACGGTGCAGGCTGGGCATGATCCGATTCGACCCAAGAAATTGGGACCGGGTCGTGACACCCGAGTTCTTACATGGCAGCCCTCTTGGGACTAGTAGTGCCCGACAGGCCGGTTGGTCCCCACAGATACTGCAAATCTGCCACACGGGCAGGGAGCGGTATCTGGTTATTATTATTTATTGTATATTGTATATTGATGACGGGTGTCCCTCTGGGACTCGTCTAATTCATGATTGGCACAATTGATTGATTGGGTAAACTAGCCTTGCTTGCACATAGTAAGAACTGAGGAATTCCTATTACATAATTCCAGGATAACTTGGAACTCACAGTAGCAAGCCGTAGTAGTTGAATGGTCGTTTAAATTAATTTGTTTGTGTACTGTATCTCCTCTGTTACCTAGCTGAGATGATCAGAATGTCAGGACATGACGTGCCAACTTCTGTCCTTATTTGGTTGGGAGGTTGGTTCGTAGTGTCGTGATACTATGTGAATCCCAGTAGAAAGCAGAGATCTATTTATCATATTTTCTCATTACTGGTTTTAATCCCTCATATCGTGCTTTCTTGCGGTACTTGCTGTTAGAGGTCTAACCTCTCTGGTTTTGCATGGCCAGATTTAGAGCCGGTCCCCGAGGATCCAGCTTACTTCTACCTCCACGATGGTCAACACTAGAGGGATGATCGCAGGAGGGCTCGAGTGGGTTTGCTTACTTCTCTGCTCGTTTTGTTAAATACTTTATACTTTGCCGTTTGGCACCGACATGTTAGTCGAATTGTCTTGTACCTACTTTTGCATAATTGTAACTAAGTCAGGCTGCAGCTGATAACAATTGTGTATACTTACTACATCATCTGGCTGTGTTTTGTAAAGCTAGATATCAAGAATATTTTGACTGAGCGTTTGGGATGCCTTACTGCTTTATCTCACATGTTCTCTATTTCTGTTTCTTGTTTGAATGATTGAGACAATAGATGTGAAGTAAGCATAGTGAGACTTTCATGTAGTATGCACCCCCTCGTCTTTTAAACAGCATTGATCGTATTATACGGTATTCATCTACCCGTAATACGTAGCTGGCTGAGTCATTCCTCCGCTCTCCAGTATTCTGGTTCTGGGGCGTGACACTTATGCTATCCATTATGTATATGTTTGGGTTGGAGTTTAGGGTTGTTTAAGTTCTTTTGTTCCCTTGGGGCATGGGTAACTACATATAGTATATATTATGTCATGTGTATTATATTATATAGGTTGTATCATACCTTGTAATTGGGAATATACCTTATACACATATAATAAGGTTAGATATCATCCATTACACATATATGTGTTGGACTTAGGATTATTGGTCTTGATATCTCTTTAGCAAATATAGCCTAGTTGACCCTTGACCAAGGATACCTATTTGTTTATGAGTATTCATATATATGAGGGTAACTAAGTTAGCAAGGTAGTTGATTTTACTTGGGTAATAGGGATGGAATAGTTGAGGTTGACCTTAAGATTGACCAATAGTGGACTATTTAACTACGATAGACTTCATTGACCTAGTTTGACTAGAGTATTGACTTGAGTTGACCCAGAGTTGACCAAGTTTGACTTGGACCTAGTTTGACCTAGACAGTTGACCAGGTTTGACTTAGAGTTGACTTTGACCTAGATTGGCCTAGAAATCACGTAAATGCATCATAAAAATTATTTGTCTTATTTTTAAACATATTATAACCTGTATTCCTTTGTTTAGGACATTGTGACTCTGTCGCAGGCATCTGATATTATACTACCCTTTTCAGAGTAGCAGGCGTGTACATTCTCTGATAGTTCTTCCATTTACTTGTCGTTTACTATACTTCAGTTGTAGCTAGTTCTATTTGATTCTGTATTACAAACACGATTTAATATTACTGGATCTATTTCATGCGACACTCATTTATTAAGTCTGGCCTCTATTCTGGAATCACTACTGGAACCACCTACTGGAACCACCTACTGGAATCATCTACTGGAACCACCCTGGAATCATTTACTGGAACCATTCGTATACTGGCTGGACTTATACATTTTGTGTCAGATTATGGATTCACTTGTACTTGCTGGGCGGGGAAATGTTGGAATAGGCATGTAAACATACCCAAATACTGGAACCACTCCCTTGGAATTATACTGGAACGATAGCCATCCCACACTTGGCCGAGTGTGTGGTGTGCCGTATTACCTACAGCCGTTTACATGTCGATTCCGATATTTTAAAACACACTGTTAGAGTATAGGCTGGACTCACCCTGGAACCTTTGATCACCAACTGGACTCACCTTATACCGGACTCATCATCTACTGGAACCACCTGGTATCAGATTCATGTTGTCTGGATTTACTTGAGTTTTGCACTTGTTTACATTTACATTCTGGACTTATTATGTTACTTTAGTTCAGCTAGATTCATTTTACAGTCTTCATTACCATCATTCTTCTCTTGTTTTAGTTACTTACTTTTCTTGTATCTTATCTGTTCTCCATACTATCACCTGTATATAAACTGCCATATTCATCAATAAAACTGTCCATCACTGCTTTATAGTTCTCTGTCATTTAATTGAGATTTCTTGATGAGTTGTACTCGTTCATGTCCTGACTGGACCTGTTAAAAATTTTACAGATGATTGCCCTGAGGACACGTGCCCTACATATTATAGATCAGGAGATGGCTTAGCTACCTATGGTCCCGACACTCAGGAGTGATCGGGAGTTTAGCTAGTTGTCCTGTTTTAGCTTTCATGTTTTAGAACTGGAGTTGTATATAAGTTGAGAATTGTAGTTGAGATTATTTAAGATTATATTATTAGTTGTTGGTTTTATTTCTGTTATTAGTCTTAGTTTAATCTTCTGTGCTATCTTATCGTTCTTAGACTGTGATTGAGATTCATTATATCTATACTTGTCCTCCGTTCGGAGTTGAGATTTTACAAGTACTTTATATAATTGCGTGAGTTGTTGATTAGATAGTAACCTAGGACAGCGTTCTACCGTCGACACTGCAGCGTAGGCTGGCGTTGTTACGTGCTCGTACCCTCACAGTGGGTGCGGGTCGTGACACATTTTTAGTGGTGGCCCATGCAGGTCGAGAGTCGCATTAGTGCGATATCGTGGTAGTACGGCGACTTAGTTGTACTGCTGCGAGCCTGCGATAGGAGTGAGAGATAGGCTTTAACGGAGAGGTACTCAATCACAGTTAGGACTACTTGAGAAGATTTCTGGGCTGACCCTTGAGAATCTCATTATAAACTATCTCGAAATTTGATTCTGACAGTATCTGTCTATCTTCCTTGTTCATCGTTGAATTTAATTCTTGGTATTCATTATTGACTTGACTTTCTACCAAGATAACATTATGGGCTAGGTTGTCTCAGTCATAGAATCTAGAGTCTTCTACGGCCATATCAGTTGGTTGGGCGATGAGATAGAGTCTGATTTTGGATGTATTTTTCGGGTGTGGGAATTTAAAGTTTTCACAGCCAAGCTAGCGGCAAAGCAAAAATTTTAAATACCATGATTCTAGATGTATGTACATTAGTTATGGACTCTATGGATTATTGCAGCCATACTTACTGGTGTGACAAGGATTCTGGTGACATGGTTCTGGATAGACGGGTATGATTATTAGATTGCAGGATAGATACCATATAGATGGTACCCTAGAGAATTTGAGTGGAATATCAGGGTGGATATTACTTGAGTGTCATGGATTAGATAGAGGGAGCTAGGCCACCTGTAGCGCAGCACCGTGCCCTGCACCATCAGAGGGATACACCCCAGAGGGGCAGGGCTTTTACGCTGACAGTCGAGTAGACCGACGCTACGGGTGACGAGTTAGCAGGTCTGCCCTTCTTGTTCTTCTTTCCATCTTGTTGTGTGATTCCATTAGTACCTGCCAGGATATAGTTGTGATTGCTAGATAGTGTAGCTACCCTGTTCGAGACTGTAAAATCATAACCAGTAGGATTGTGTTGCTTCGACTTTGATTGATTGGGGGTTTGACCTAGTAGGGGTGCGATCATCTTAATTTCGAGGACAAAATTTTTCTAAGGTGGGTAGGATTGTAACACCCAGTTTTTCAGATGAGGGTAATTTTGAAATTTTGTAATTATAATTATTAATTATTGATATTTGATTCACACTATGATTTTTGGTAATTTTTAATAATTTTTAAACTATTTAAAAACTGGTTTAAGTCATGACTTATGATTTTGATGTGCTGCCAGTGAAACCTGAGTGACTGCATGACCTAGAGCCTAACCATGTCATTAGGACGATTTAATTATCATTTTTAGCCTAGGGGTAATTTGGTCATTTTGACTTATTTGAATAATTTGGTGATTTGTTGAATTGGTGAATTCTAGTTTGACTTTGACTTGTTGAGACCTAGTGGACTAGCCTAGAAGCTAACCCTAGCCATGGTGACCCTTGCCTAGCTTGAGTTAACCCATTTTAGTCATTAGAGATTAGTTTTAGGATGAGGGGATTTGGTCTAGTGAATTTAAGTCATGGCTTGTGGTTTCATGAAATGACTTATGGCTTAATTATTTAATTGATCAAGACTTAAGCCCATGGGCCATTTAGTGAACCCTAACCCTAATTTTTGAGCTTATGACCAGCCACATAGGGATCCCCACCCTATATAAACACTTATTAATTAGGGTTGCCTCTTTTTTATCATTCCAACACTTGGAGAAAAGAAAGGTATTTTTTCCCCTTCCAAAAATTCCTATTTTATTCATTTGATCTCCTTTTTCATCCTAGTCTTTTGCATTGGGTTCTAATTGAAGTTTATGGACTGTTGGTGGAGAGTTATTTCAGTTTGGGATTGATTTGGAGCATTTGGCCATCAAGAAGAACACCCCCCATTTGAAGCCTTTTCTTGCAAATTGCACCTATAGGTAAAACCCTTTAAATTGCATTATTATTTTGATTTCTTTGCATAATAGGCTAGGTTTAGGTGTCCCCTAGCTGTACCTCGAATTTGGGTGGATTTCGTGTCCGTTTGGTGTCCGTATCGGACACGTGTCGTAGTGTTGTGTAGGTGTTTGTTGAAATGCCTCAATGGATTGAATGTTAATATTTTTCGAAACAAATTATATATTTGGATAGCTCTTAATATGTAGGTTATATATGTATATGTCTGAGCACGAATCGGGTTGGTTTTCGTGTCCAAGCCAGCCTACGCTGCAGTGTCGGCGGTAGAACGCTGTAGCCACAATGCTCAAATCACAAACAATGCTCATTCACAAAATTAATTTAATTTACAATATTCCCAAGTTTTACATTTACAGAAAAATATAAACTCGTACAAATATTGGAATGAATACAACTCAGCTATCTAGCTAGTCTCTAGGCTTTTGTCTACAAGTACACCCGTATCTCCCAATGCTAAGTGAATCCACGGCTAACCTAAAAAATATTGGTTTCCAGTCAGGAATGGAATGAGTACAATCTCACAACATAATCAATAAATGACGAAATCCATAAAACTGTAATAATACTGAGATACATGATAAGGGATAAACAGGGAATCATGGCAGGAATCATGCGAGTAAAAGTAGGGAGACATAGTACACAAGACAAGCAATGATAAGAAACTGTAATGCAGCAAGACTATATCTAACAAGTGATTTGAAATACACTTTCGATATGTAAACGGCTAAGGGATAAATCCGGCACCCTGCACGTGTCTTGTGCATTTGCCATAAAAATAAAAAACAGGTATTACAGAACACTAAAATTGATTGTAAACTCGCTTGTACAAAGGAAAGCCTAGAAAGAAATCCTAGGAAACAATCTAAGTACAATTATTTAGTTTTGATTCTGGGGGGTGACGGTGGAGGCTCGGGAAAGTGCTATCAACTCTGCCTTACTCCGTGGACTATCAGATGTAGTCTCTAGCTCGTGAAAAAATTACTTTTCTCTTAAAGGTTGCCAGCCTTTTGCAGGGGTGTGGCACCCTGCTATTTATAATATAATGTATTTTGAGCCGTATAGACGGCTTGCGACCACGTTGCTGATTAGCACGCGAAGACCCGCTCTTGGGCTGCCATCTGTCGATTTGTTGGGATTTTGTTGCAGCAAATCTGGGTAGTTAAGGACTTGGTCAAATTACCACGTGTCCTGTTGCGTATAGTTTTCTCAGTCTTCAATCATATGGGGTTCGCATGAGACTCATGCGGCTTGGATCATAGTTGCTCTTGGCTACATGAAGTTTGGAGACCTTTGGAGCCGCATAAGTCTGAGTCGCATAACGTTCATACGGCTTAGATGACACTCTTCTGGCCGTATGGAGGCGTACGAACCCTGCTTTTGGACGACGTCTCACATCTTATCTTTCTTGTCGAAGTGTCAGAACTGTCATGTTTTGCCAGGACTTGTCAGTTTTATCAGTCGAACTGCTCCTCTTGGCCGCATATCTTCCTTCTACAGTTGTTTGTCGACGGGCCGCATATGTCTTTACAGTCATGCGGCTTTCCTTCATGCGGACCTGTTTGGCCTAAAGTACCTATGCGACAATTTGTAATCCGCATGAATCCCATATTTTTTATGCTTCTATAAGACCCCCTTCAAAGTTTTTAAATTGCAAATTTGGAATACTTTGAATAAGAAGCATGAAAATATGTCAAGCCATAGGGAGTCTTCAAGTTTATAGGAAGTTTTCCGAACTGCAGAGAGATCTTAAGTCGCAGGAAAATCCTGAGCCGCAGAACGAATCTTGAGTCGCAGGGACATATTGAGCCGCAGGAAGATTCCATCAGCCTGCCAGCTGTCACTGCTGTATTTAATTTTCCTGATTCGGTTGTGGATTCATTTTCGAGATGAAGCCGACGGTTACTGGGGATAAAGTCCCCAAACGTCGACATTATCTTTAATGATCTTGAAAACTGAAGAGACGCTCGACGGTTATTAAGGATAAAGTCCCCAAACGTCGTCCCTATCCTTAATGATTTCGAGAATCGAAGAGTCTTTTTTCAGCAACTCTATAAATAGGAGTTATTCAGATAGAGATATTTTCCTCTTTCACCTTCTTCTCATTCGAGTTCATCATACTTTCTGCTATGGCTCCAAAAGCTTCTAAGTCGATTGGTGCGGCGACCAAAGGGAAGAGACTTGCTTCTCCGTCGAGAGCGGCAGACACTCCTTCCATTCGTTTTGACGTGCAACCTTCTCTCAAGAGTAAGCATGGTGAGCAGACGATGACTGAAATTTCAAATGGCTATAGCGCATATTTTCATGCGCGGGTCTATCATATACTGTCTCTGTTATAAGCCTGGTCGATGTATGCCCTAACTCATCTGGACCACATGTGTTCTGTACGATAGGGCCGCATGAACTGAGCCGCATAACCGCTGCTCATTCAAACTTGAACCGCCTGAGCGCCTCAAGAAGGATCTGTATGAACTCTCCATGACTAAGCTGCAAAGGTGCCGCAAGAGCACTTTATGATCGGGCTGCATGAATACTATATAGATGGGTCGCATGATTGTCTCGTAGCTGATCCGCACGAGTATCGGGCCGCATGAGTTTTTCATGACTGAGCCGTATTGAGCCGCATGATAATGACTGGGCCGTATAAATGTTGCATGAGTACTTCATGAAGCCGGCCTCATGATTTTGGGTTGTATGAGTTTTGTTTTGGCTGGGCCGCATAACTGGCTAGGCTGCATAACAGAGTTCTTTGTTCCCTTGGTGCAAAATCCCTTTTTTTTTTTTTTTTGTAGGGATCTGGCTAGCAAACTTCTTCAGGACCGGTGTTGGCATTGGAGTAAAAATACAATATTTTGGCGCCTACATCAGACATCTCAAAACTCCTCATGTTTCGAAAGAGTTTTCCCCACACTTTTTTGGCATACACATCAAACAACTCAGGACTCTTCATGCTTTGGAAGAGTTTTCCCTAGGTGGTAGGAAGAGCCTTTATACCTCGGAGAGTTGGACGGTGGTCAGGCGTCGTTATGAACGTCCTGCCTTCACGGCTCTTCAAGTAGGCGAAACCACCATTAGGGACCATGTTTTGAAGGTATGGTCCTTTAGGGGAATGGGGCTTAGGCATCCGCAATACGGAGGGGAGGATAGCATTCTATATTTACCCTCCTCCCGGCAGCTCCTTGGAGATTCAACAGCTTTATTTGCTTCTCAGCAGTAAAATATGACTTCCTTCGAGGGCTACGAAACTGCTTGAAGACGAAGTGCTGTCAAACCCAACTACGTATTGTCAGATTTTTTTTCCTTTCTTTGCTGTCGATCCTATGAATGTAACTGATCTTGAATAAGCAGAGTATGTTCACTCCATTTTATTTGTGGTATTTTGTGGTGCTTGTACTAAAGGGCCTAATACAGCATTTGTATTTGATAAAGGACATCCCACCTGGGGATTTTTGTGGACCTATTGCCCTTTTGTGCATCTGGAAATGCGAGCAAATAGATTTAAATGATATTTTATGGATCTACTACTCTTTGGTACACCGATGGTGCGAGTAATAGATTGGGATAACTTTTGTGGACTTATTACCATTTTTGTGTACTGGCGATGCGAGTACTGATAATAAGTGGGAAGGAAACCAATATATTTACTCAGAGGTAATGAGGACGTGGTAAATATGGGTCAAAACAGAGCCTTCCTACTCAGAGGTAATAAAGACATGGTAGGCGTAGGCATAATAGGGGTACACAGAACAACTCAGAGGTACTATTAACGTGGAAGTTTTATGCACTGGGTGATTTGTTTGTGATGGACGGGAAAACAACTCAGAGGTAATATGGACATGGTTGTTTTTCCCCGTTGGAGAATTTTGTGGACCTATTACCCCTTTTATGCACTGACAGTGCGAGTAATAGATTAGGATAAGCTTTATGAACCTATTACCCTTCTGCGCACTAGTGGTACGGGTAATAGATTTTGAGACAAACTCTTAGTGGAGAGGAGCTATGACCAGGAAGTTCATAGATATGACCAAGAGATGAGATATGAATTCACTCAAAGTGGTCACAGAGTAAGTTCAGTGGTACCTGAGGGTACATAACTCAACATTCTGGAAGATTTGAAGTCAGAGTGTAAGTTCAGCGATACCAGAGGGTATATAACTCACAATCTGAGAGATAGTTGGAAGGTGTCGTTTAGACATAGTATTTCTTGAGGAACTTGTCGTTGATGGGCATCATGAGCAAGTCTCCATTTTGTTTTGTGAGACAATATGCGCCGTTGGAGAATACGGTCTCGATGACGAACGGACCCTCCCAGTTAGGCTGAAATTTGTCGGAGGTCTTGTGAGTCATGACCATTGGTCTGCGAATGGCCAAGACAAGATCGCCAACTTGGAATATTCTCTATTTGACTTTCTTGTTGAAAGCCCGCGAGATGCACGCTTGGTAGAGCTCTATGCTTTGTTGAGCTTGTAAACGCTTCTCATCTAATGCTTCTAATTCTCGTAGCCGTCGGCGGTAGTTATCGTCCGTCGTTAACCAGTAGGTGAGGGCCACTCGAAGTGAAGGACTACCTCGCTCCTGTAAACCAAGAAGAACGGTATATTTCATGTAGTCGTCCGAATTGTCGTCCGATACGCTCATAAGCACTCACCAAGCTTTTCATTCCAGTCGCGCTTGTTTGCAGACACGAACTTTTTGAGGAGCTTGATTATGGTTTTATTGAATGATTCAGCCAGACCATTGGCCGAAGGGTTATATGCTGTCGAGGCCATGTTCTGAATTCGATTCTTATCACAAAATCGATAGAAAGCGTGGCTTGCGAACTGCGGACCATTGTCGTGGATAATCCTCCAGGGTAATCCGAAACGGTAGATCACGTAATATTTTATGAAACTAATCACGTTCGATGTCTTAACTTCTGCCAACAGAATAGCTTCCGCCCATTTGGAGAAGTAATCGATGATTGCAAGTATGAATCGATGCCCTCTAGACGACGGCAGGGTGATTGGCCCAATAATGTCCATTTCCCATACTTCAAATGGCCAAGAGGCCACTGTCGGGTGCAAGAATTCAGATGGCAGATGTATGAAATCTGTATAGATCTGGCAAGCCTTGTACTTCTTTGCATAATCAACTGCATCTGCGACCATTGTGGGCCAATAATAACCCATCCGACGAAGACGATCTTTTAATTTTGGGCCAGGTTGGTGAGCCCCATAAGTACCGTCATGAGCTTCACGTAGGGCTTCTATGGCTTCTGTATTTGACTGGCATCTTAGTAGTAGCCCATCGTAGGATCGTCGATATAACATTTTTGTCTCCGTATCGTAGAAGAATCTGAGGGAGCGTTTTCTGATTGAGGTAGCTTCCTCCATATTCTCTGGCAGAATTCCATATACCGCAAAGTCGATGAGCGGGCGTCTCCAGTCTTGTATGTCGTTGGTTATCTGGGCGGAGTAACTCATACCCAGTTGGAGATTATTCCTGGGGCAGACTAGTTCATGGCCTATTATGTCGACTAGATGATGAGTATTATTTGGGAGCGCCAAGGAAGCGGCGAGACCGGCCAGGGCATTGGCTTAGATATTCCGAAGCCTAGGAACGTGCTCTATAAAGAACCCCTCCAAGGTTGTAATGATGGCCATTGTTGTCTGATAATAGGGAATCAGGTCCTCATTGCGAACCTTGTATGAACCTCGGATCTGGTTAACAACCAACTGCGAGTCACCATAAGCTTCCAGGTATCTGATTCCCACTTCTTTTGCGAGTTGGAGCCCAATGACTACAGCGTTATATTCGGCTACGTTGTTTGAACAGGGTTCTGTAAGAGAATACGCCCGATTGGCTACTAGTCCGGAGGAAGAAATCAATACCACCCCGACTCCAGCGATGATATCACCTTGTGGCCCCGTTCTTGAAGCACCGTCGAAGAACATTCGCCAAATGGCGTCGTGCGAAGTCATATTCGAGGCAACGACTTCATCAGGAATTTCTTTATAAATTCTGGCTGTTTCTGAGCCTGGATGGGCTGCTAAGAAGTCAGCCAGGGCTTGACCTTTGATATCCTTCTGCGTAACAAAGACCATGTCGTATGGGGATAACAGTATCGCCCAGGTGGCTAGACGAGAACTGAGTGTGCCTGGCTTAGTCATGAGAACCCTAAGGGGATTAACTCGTGAAACAACATGGATGGTCTGCCCTGTCACATAGTGTAATATTTTCTGAATGGCGAACACTAGGGCAAGGCACTCCTTCTCCACGGTAGTGTACCTATGTTCCGGTCCTACCATCATCCGACTGAGATAGTAAATGGCTTGTTCATATCCCGCGTCATTATTCTGTGCTAGCAGAGCACCGAAGGAGTGTTCCATCGCTCGTACATAGAGTAGAAAGGGCTTTCCGACGACCGGGGCTACCAGAACTGGTGAATTCATCAGGTACTCCTTAATATCATCGAAGGCACGCTGACATTCCTCGTTCCATACAAAAGAGACACCTTTTTTCATGAGTTGAGTGAAGGGTTGGCATCGCCCTGAGAGGTTAGATATAAACCTCCTGATATAGGCTAGTCTTCCTTGAAGGCCGCGGAGTTCGCGAAGATTCTTTGGTGGATTCATCTCCAGGAATATTTTTGTTTTGTCGGGGTCTATGTGAATGCCCCGGGAAGTAAAGACAAAGCCCAAGAACTTTCCGCTGGACACCCCCAGAAAAGACTTGGTAGGATTCATCTTCAGGTTGTGTGCCCACATGAGGTCGAACACTGTTCTCAAATCATGTAAATGATTATTTTTGGTGCGGCTCTTGACGGCGATGTCGTCTACGTAACACTCTACCGTCTTGCGCAAATGATCTCTGAAGATGACACTCATAGCCTATTGATATGTAGCACCGGCGTTCTTCAGGCCAAAGGGCATGACCGTATAACAATATACGCCGATCGGCGTTCGGAATGATGTATGCTTTCCATCATCAGGAGCCATCTTGATTTGATTGTACCCTGAAAAGCCATCCATAAAGGACATGCGCTCGAAGCCACACGTATTATCGATCATTATGTCGGTGATCGGAAGAGGGAATTCATCCTTAGGGCATGCTGCATTCAGATTACGGAGATCGATACAGATTCGGATTTTTCTATTCTTCTTGATGACTGGCACCACATTGGCTATCCAGTCTGGGTGCTGCTCTTCACGGATGAAACCGCTAGCTATAAGCTTGTTCACTTCCGCTTCGATGAAATTCATGATGTCTGGACGAAATTGTCGCTGCTGTTGCTTGACGGGTTTTGAGTCCGGATAAATATTGAGCTTATGGAGTGCAATCTTGGGGTTTAGCCCTGGCATGTCTTCATAGCTCCAGGTAAAGACGTCGATGTATTCTCGGACGAGTTGTAACAACGACTCCCGTTCGTCGACTGTCAGACTTTTACTGACGAAGATTGGCTTTGGAGAGGATTCATCGTCGAGGTTAACTTGCATAACCTCATCTTCAGTGAAAGGATCGCGAAGTTCAAAGCGTTTCTCCTATTGTGCATCTAGTTGCTGGACCCACAGCTCTAACTCAAGTGGTTCAAGTAGGTCTTCGTCTTCTTCTTCAATATCGGTGGATGTCATATTGGCAGATAATGTCTGTCTGAATATATCTCCAATACTGCTATCGGAGTCATAAATGGGTGACTCGAACGAATGAGAGTGCCACTCGCATTCTTCGTCAGAACTTTCTGGCGTTGTTGGTGGAGTAACATAACCGAAGCCGTGTTTGGATTTGTGATAATAATCCTGAGGCTTTCCTGCCGGTACCGGCGGCTGTAGAGGCAATCGTCGACCACTGCCATAATTTAGACCCAGGGTAGCCTCCATGTCGTACCCCTGCTTTTGCATGAAGTACTTAGCTTGAGGACTATACAAGTAGAGCGGTAGTCTTCCAGTGTCGGGTCCGAAGCCGGACTCTTGTGGCATGAAAGATTGAGGACCCTCTTTTTGGCCAAAGATGATTGTGTGATCCCAACCTCTTCTGTCTGGGACCTGAAAGTAAGCACCTTTTGTGGGAGCAAGTCGATTTGGGGTATGGACGGTTGTCACCTGTGTGTGCAGGCTAACGTCTAGATAGTCCCGTACGGCATACGTTAGATTAGGCTTATCATACTCAGAATAGTCTAACGACGACCTCTTATTGATGAAATAAGGGATTTTATCGACAGGGATTACATCATCAGGAGAGGGGCTATCCACCTGTGTAACCACGTATTTGGCGAGTTCTTCGTCCTCCTTGGCTACCCCCTGCGAGCTTAGAGGTCGGGATGCTGTCTTGGGCAGCTTGACCACCAGAGGTTCTGCTTAAGGTATTGATTTGCCTGAGAGTGTTGGATCGACACTTGGCTGCTGACTCGTCTTGGATAGACGGATGACAATGGGCTCAGTAAGGGACTTTGTGTCTTCTGGTCGCCTTGGAGTAGATTTTGGTAATCGGATTACCATTGATGTTGCAGAGGGCCTTGCGTCTTCCTGTTGCCTTTGATTGGTCTTTGGCAACCGGATCACCATTGGTCCTATGACAGGTTTTGGCTCTTGGTTAGATCTCGGGAGATGGATGACCATTGGCTCCAACTGCGTGGGTGTGGCAGGAGAACCGAGCATTTCTTTATGCAACGTTGCGACAAGGGGTGTGGTCCTGCCCGGTTTGCAGGCTTGGAGACGAATTCTCAAGGGTTCTTCTGGCCCTGTGATGGCTTACGGCTCGTCCATTATATATTTCCTAGATTTGTCATACAGACAAGCCTTCGAAGAGAAATAAGATTCAACTCCTTTGAAGGGATCAATGTCGGCGAATTCGGTCTTTACGAAACCGTACTTACTGACATATTTGAAACACTGGTGAATAGTGGATGGCACGATCATATAGTCATATATCCATGGACGTCCCAGGAGGATGTTGTAGGAGGTGTCTGCATCTATGACGTAGCAGGTAACTTCTGTTTTCAGGTCACCAATCTGGTACTTCAACCGGATCTTCCCTAGGGGATAGCTTCTTCCTGAGTTAAAATCGCTAATGGCAGTGTTGGTTGCCGCTAACAGATGCATAGGGATGCCAAGAAGTTGGAGCATGCTTTTCGGGATGATGCTTATTGACGAACCAGGGTTGAGTAAATATGATGTTGGGCATTGCATCTGTACTATTACCGCCCTGTAGATCTGTTGGCGGGTCTTCCCCTGGAGGCTTGACCTGAGCTAAGTAGGCATCCGCATTCTGGAGTGCTTCGCTTAATGCGACACGAAGATCCTTGGAGAGCCTTAGGAGCTCATATAGCGACAACTTTGCTGGCATATTAGCCAATTGCGCTAATATGTCAAAGTTGTAAGGTCTCTCCAATCCCTGAGGTACCTCATTACGGGGTGGCCTATCGAAGCGGATTTCCTTCGTCTTGGATTTGTCCGCCAGTGGAGGCTGAGATGGCCTTAGAATATCAAAGGGAGGCAACGTTGCCGGCTGAGGATCTTCGGCTGGACTATCCCGTACAGGCTAGATTTGTGCTCCAGATCGGGTAACAACATCTGCAGCTTCTTCAGCTTCGGCTGAAATTGTGTGGCCGGCTCTAGACTTCCTGCCCTTCTTCTTGTTGGTAGGGGATGACACCCCCTGGGTAACTTCGGGCACCAAGTCTGGATGCACCCACATGATCTCTCCTCGCGATGTGGTGAGAGGTACCAATCCAGATGTTTGGCTCCGGACGGGTGGAAGATTAGTAACCTCCATCGTTGCCCGAGGGACAGGAATGACCCCGTCTGGAGTGCTTGTCGGAGGGAAGTCACCGAACTGAATAGATACCATGTTTGCCGTCACGGTAACCTCTTCAAAGTCTATCGACAGAGCTTTGGAGTCAATAAGACTCTGAATGTACCCCTTCATTTGGAAGTAATCATGAGTGGCATGATGGACATAGCGGTAGAAATGACAATACTTTGGGTCTTCCATCTCTGCTGCTCGGGGCTCACGCCTTGGTGAGGGAGCTGGATCCTACCCCCTTGCAAGAGCATATCGAAGATAGGTTTGACATGACTATCTTCAAATGAGTAATTGACCTTGGGCCACGGACCTTCCGCCTGTTTTTGTTCAGGCTTCTGAGTCGCATCAGTGACCGTGGCCTGTTTGCCCTTGTTGTCCCGGTTAGTGGTGGCACCACTATTACTGTTAGTGGAGGTGGACCCAGGATGTCTGCCCTTATCTTCTCGATCTGGGATGTATAATCCCAACTGTCGAGCCTTCTTCAATTTCGCCTCTGCGTTGGTGGCACTTATGATTAAGGTTGTCCAATCCATGAACTGATCGTCGCCCATCTAGAGGCTAATTACGGGGAGCAACTTCTTCTGGCAGATTTCAATCAAGGAGCTCTCGGGATTGCCTTGGGGCAATCTTATTGCGGTTTGGCGGAACCACTCGATGTAGTTCTTCGTTAGCTCCCTTCCTCCCTGAACAACGTCCATAAGAGATGACATCGTTACATCATGCCCCACTTCATAGAATCTCTCCAGGAACATGTGCCTGAAGCCGTCAAAAGAGTAAATGCAGTTGTCGGGAAGGTTGCGGTACCAGTCAAACGCGATCCCCTCCAATGCTCCGATGAATAGTCACATGAGAATGGCATCACTATGCGGCAAGTGGTCGGTTGTGACTTCAAAGTAAGTCATGTACCGACTGGCAGAGGTCTTTCTATCATAAGAATCGATATGGAATGGCTTGTACCGCGGTGGAAAAGGCACATCTCTCCATGCAACGGAATATGGTTGCCGTATTCTGAGATCCCAAGAGGAGTCTCGGGCATTGAACAATGCCCGAAGCTCCTGGACTTTCCTCCTTGCCTCCTTGTCTTCATTTGTAGCTGAAGGAACGGATGGTGCTAAGGGATCATCACCCAAAGGAGGGGCAGTCGTGTTGGAGTCCGCATTGACTGCGGGTCCCAAGTTTGTTTGTCCGGGCGTCCTTGTTGGTTGAGTTGGTAGGGC
Organism: Iris pallida; assembly: GCA_029216955.1. Lineage (NCBI taxonomy): Eukaryota > Viridiplantae > Streptophyta > Magnoliopsida > Asparagales > Iridaceae > Iris > Iris pallida. The sequence continues at coordinate 4,894,081 of JANAVB010001799.1, forward strand.
GGCTTTGATCTCATCCACGGACTTGACCAAGGACAGGAGCATGGCTTCCAGCACTTCTAGCCGTTGTCGGTCGGGAGGCGCTTCATGATCGTCGTCAGTCATAAAGACTGTTCTCACGCGGGTAGAGGTAGAGGGGATTGTGGCAGAGGTACTCTCTGTGTCGTACCCTTGTATAGAAAAATTGTCAAGGAATGTCGGAATATCGTCTTCCTATAACTCGGAAGGGGTGCTACCCCCTGTGCAGGAAGCCGCATCATCTTGGTGAGGGTGGTGGCCCTCAGGGAAATCCGATTCTGTTGCAGAATTCTGGGGGATCTCTACCTCCTGTGTGTGCTCTTGGTACATCGGGTTGTCGTATACATTGAGGGGGCTACTACCCCCAACTTCATCTACTCTCAAGGAGGCCGAAGGTGCACCCCCTGGTACCGGAAGATTCTTTTTGGATCGAGTGCCTAAATAGACACCCCCTGTGGTTGATGGGAACCCCCCAGATGAGGGTCTCCTTATAATACTGGCCGAGATGGCAGGGCTGGAAGAGCCTGTCTTCTTTCCTCCCTTGCCAGGAGGAACTTTTGGAGTTGAATTACAGGAGGCGAAAGGAAACTCCTCGTCCCCTGGAATTTGCACAGGTGCTGGCTGCTGCAGTCGCTGGAAAACTGACTGCCGATCTTCAGGTGCTGCTGATTTGTCGTAGCAGCAGTTGATGATGACTTGGGCGCAAAAACGCCCCGAGAGGGACTCATTGCATGTTGATGCTGCCGTCTTGCACTTGTGAGTAATCACGTCGCGTAAGTCGGTAGGAAGCCTCTCTACCTTTGCACCAAACTTGTGAACTCGGGAATCCCGAGCGTACGGGTGCTTAGGCATAATGTTTGCTCCCCGATCCGTGGCTAGTAAAAGCACTTGCTCTGGATCTTCAGAGGGAGACTTTAAAAACCCACCCTGTCCGTTAGCCCTGTGGGACAGGACGCGGGTGGTTCTGTACAACTTTCCGTCAGGAGCCCGTGTAACAGTCAATGGGGCCCGCTGACAGTCAGCAACTTGGACAGTTGACTGGGCTGGTTGGGCCCGCACTGCACTAGACTTTTTTGACTTAGCACCCAAAGGCGCGTAGTAAAAGGAGTCCATATTGATACATCCCGCATCTTTAGTGAGCCGTATGGCGCCGGGCCCGCATGAGAGGCGGTCGAACACAGAGTTTCTGACAGGGCCACATGAGATGTCCTGTTTGAGGCCAGGATTGGTCGTCGCATGGACCATCTTCTTGCGGCTAGCGTTGGCTGTCGCATGGATTATTTTTCTGCGGCCAGAGATGGCTGACGCATGAGTCGTCTGCATGCGGCCAGAGTTGGTTGCCGCATAGACAGACTGTCGATCTCCTCTATGCGGCTTCTTCTTTGTCCGCATAGAGTTCCCTTGTGCCCCCAAAAACTCAACATCGTAGTATTTTCCTTTGCTCGTTTTAGGGACAGTGGGGTCCTCTGCAGTCGAAAGCAAAGTCGCAGGAGAGTTTTGGTCACCGTCTCGGGCTGCAGAAGGAGCTTCTTCGAGAACGGGGTCGGGGGCAACAGTTTTGCGCACCGACGCCTTACGAGTCCTCTTTGGGTTAGTCCGAGACGGGCTGGCGCTCCCTTCAGAGAGCAATTCTTCGAAGGCTTATTGGTCGAAGCGAACCACAAGCATTTGCTGCATAGAGCCAAGCTTGGACGCGTCAGATTACGTCACCAACTTCTCATCGGAAGAGAAGGATGTCCCCAGCAGAGTCGCCATCGTATTTGCCATAAAAATCAAAGACAGGTATTACAGAACACTGAAATTGATTGCAAACTCGCTTGTACAAAGGAAAGCCTAGAAAGAAATCCTAGGAAACAATCTAAGTACAATTGTTTAGTTTTGATTCTGGGGTGTGACGGTGGAGGCTCGAGAAAATGCTATCAACTCTGCCTTACTCCGTGGACTATCTGATGCAGTCTCTAGCTCGTGAAGAAATTGCTTTTCTCCTGAAGGTTGCCAGCCTTTTGCAGGGGTGTGGCACCCTTCTATTTATAATAGGATATATTTTGAGCCGCATAGACGGCTTGCGGCCACGTGGCTGGTTAGCACGCGAAGACCCGCTTTTGGGCTGCCATTTGTCGATTTGTTGGGATTTTGTTACAGCAAATCTGGGTAGTTAAGGACTTGGTCAAATTGTCACGTGTCCTATTGCGTATAGTTTTCTCAGTCTTCAACCATATGGGGTCGCATGAGACTCATGCGGCTTGGATCATAGTTGCTCTGGGCTGCATGAAGTTTGGAGACCTTTGGGACCGCATAAGTCTGAGCCGCATAAGGTTCATGCGGCTTAGATGGCACTCTTCTGGCCGCAAGGAGGCGTACGAACCCTGCTTTTGGACGACGTCTCACGTCTTATCTTTCTTGTCGAAGTGTCAGAACTGTCATGTTTTGCCATGACTTGTCAGCTTTATCAGTCGAACTGTTCCTTTTGGCCGCATATCTTCCTTCTACAGCTGTTTGTCGACGGGCCGCATGTCTTTACAGTCATGTGGCTTTCCTTCATGCGGACCTGTTTGGCCTAAAGTACCTACGCGACAATTTGTAATCCGCATGAACCCCATATTTTTTATGCTTCTACATTATGCAGCTACTATCAGGCAAGATTAGACATTTTGGGGATATTTCTGGGTATGTTTACATGTCTACTAATGTACTTCCCCGCCCGGCTAGTACCCATGGATTCAAACAGGTCACGAACACGAAAATATATTGGTCACGAACAACATGCAAGAATCCATAACTACTATCTCGTGTGACAAGCGTGTCAAGAATCAACATGACATCACTGTAAAACAATATTAAATACAAGAAGTATAGAGATAATCAAATACGGAAACTATCAGAGATGTACTCGCCTATGGTCCTTTGCTGGTGAAACCGACAATTTCCATAGAGTCCAGGATAGTTCCTTTAGCTAAGTGTGATATGAAGAAGTCCGAATTGGCAAGAAAATATGAACATTCGATTAGTCATGATTGGGGACAACTTAGTTTAAGAGAGATGTATGATTTTGAAGGAGCTATTCCCTAGCCAGTATATATATATAACTTTTTAGAAACCTTTTATATATTTATAAATATAGGAGTCTCAATTTTATATAAGTGTCCAAATATATATATTTTAGAAAAATATATAAACTATTTGGAAACATCTTTAGAGCATAATAAATATTTTAGACCCATTTAAGGATTATCTATAGTTTGTATCAAATATATTAAAATACATTTTATATAAAAACCTCCATTTTTAAAATACTTAGCTTCTAATTTGAAAATATATATAGAAATCCAAATCTACTATAGAGAAAACAAATCTAAAAGCCCAAAGTAATTTAACTAAGGCCCAACTTAGCAATTTTTAGTATATATACAAGGCCAAAAATAACTAATTTAATTTAATTTACTACCTTAAAACCCAAACTAAATTTTATATCTATTGGGCTTAGGGCCCAATATAACAAACCAAATTAGTTTAGAGCCTAAAAGTACATATAAACATTTTAAACAAATAATAATATACTTAATAGGCTTAATGTAAAAGTCTGGTCCGTAAGCCCAATTTCTATTAAAATATATAAGCCGAATACTACGTATATATAATGACAAAGTACGTATATAAAATGACATATAAACTACATAAATATATAACCATTTATTTAAATACTAAGAAATTATGCTTGTTTAGAAAATCACAAACCATATCAATATATCTAAAAATAATTATTTAAGTAACTGTGTTCTTATACATATGCATATACATATATATACCCCTATAACATTTCCTATATAATGCATGTATATAAACCACTATACCTATATATGTTATATGGTAATATACTAAGTTATGTATAACCTGTAGCTTATCTATAACCTGTTAAATATAAAATCACTTGTAGATACTTATAAAATTATTTGTGCTATACAAGTTACAACCATTAAGCATATTCACATGATATAGGCATGAAGAGAACCATTATGAACGTAATAGTACCTATGCATGTAGCTACAGCTGTTGCTGGGTTGCTTCTTCTTCCTAGGAAGAAATATGTATACGATAGCTAAGGTGGCCAACGACAAGTAGGGCTTGCGCGTCGCCTGTTGGTGTCATCGCGGTCGCAGTCGAAGATGCGTCTGGCAGTAGTCTTCGACACTAGTGCTGGCACGGGGTCGTCGGTGCAGTCAACACCGACCGAACCCTCGCGGGAGGGGCCCGACGAGTGTGCCGCACCCGATCGGTCGACTCACGGACAGATCGATGTTCGATGGTCGAACGATCCGCGAGGAGTGGGTCGCGTGCGCCGCTAGGAGGAGACTCATTGGCAGTAATGCTCCGGAGGCACCTTGGCACTGCGGTGGGTGGATGACATTACGTGGAGGTTCGGTTGCTGGCGAGGAGGCTCCTCAAGGCCGCATGAGGCGGTACGAAGCTGCCGGGACGCAGCCATGATGTAGCGCGCAGTGGTCGACGACATGCCGCGACTGGGCGGATGTCACGCACAGCCCGGGGGCGGTGCACTGGTGCGCGTCTTAAGTGGTCGACTACGCAGGGTGGCAGACGCTGGTCTTTGGCATGGCGGTCGCTCGAACAATGCTCCATGATACTTGGGCAGCGCCGATGAGCACGTGGTTGCCGCGACGGAAAGTGACGAGGTCCATGGCAGGCATCGGCGACTCATCTGCGTTAGAGACGCACGAGGTGTCAGAGGATGTCGGCGAAGCTTGCAAAACCACCGCACGGTCTAGTTTGGCCCACACTTCGATAAGGTGCGACGAGGAGGTATGCGTGGGTCTGCTGGTGGTTTCTCGCTGTTGGCATCAGTGCAGATGCATCGACAAGTGCTAGAACGCCGCTCGGGTGGGATACGCTGGCCGGGAAGGGTGCGACGCAGATACATTGCTTACGCTGTCGTCCGGCATAGTTTGGTTGCTGACGGCGACAGCTCATGGCGGTGGTGGGAAGCATGGGCACGATGAAGGAGAGGGAAGAGGAGTTTTGGTGATGGTGGTTTGCGGCTACGTGAACCCTCTCTGCTTCTTATTCCCTTATATAGCACAGGTGCTAGGTTTACACGAAAATGGGCTCAATATGGGTGGGCTTCCATTATAATGTGGAGATGAAATCAGTGCTATTGGGTTGAACATGTATAGTACCAGCCAATATTTTGGGTTTAGATATTAATGCTACCTACCCATTTACCGTAAATAAACTATAGGCCCTGTTGACACCAACATTTAGTACTCCTCAATATACCTTTCACGTAATCATGGCCCAAGTATGTAGCTACCATATTATATAGGCTGAAACCATACAAAATTTTTATGTCATATATATAAACATATTGGCTCTTAGATAAATAAGAATCTCATACTAGAAGGATTTTTTTTTAAAAAAATAAATCAATATACCCTATGCCACAACTGATTTCTTTTTCTTTTTTTCTTTTTTTATTTCAAAAAAACTCAAATTTGAAAATAATAAAAATTAGTTTAACAAATTTAGAAAATTCGAGGGGCTTTACATCCTGCCCAACTTTTAAAAAATTTCGTCCTCGAAATTAGAATAAACCAATATCCCAGAATAGCAAGTTCAAATAAGAAGGGAGAGCAAGTGTGTCTAATCGAAAGGATGGAGGGATAGCTATATCGGATTCCAAATTGACTCCACATAATACAAGATGGGTATCTTCATTCAACACTCTGCCCAACTTTATAGAAGTTGGCTATCCGTGAAAGTTGTTGTTACGAGACTTCTGAAAAGTCAAATTTCTAAGGAAAGATGTGAGAATATTGGTTCTTCTGACCTCGGTCATGGATCCTAAGGTTATACCAGGTACATTATGGCATTCTTGGTCAATAACTTCTATAGAAGAATTTTACAATCTAACCTCGTCCCCATAGGGTCATACTTTAACAAGATAAGTAGGTATCTCTTGTTCGATTATAACTATAATGGATTGGTTCAGAGAATAATTCAGTCTTCGCCTAACCTGGGTAACTACTAGACGGGATTCCATAATAGTGCAGCACTGTGCTATAGATTTTGATTAGATAAGGGCCTGGAATCCTTAATCATTTGCGAATTTTTAGAGAGGTTTCCCTAACACTTCAGAAAATTCATTCTCGAAATTGAAACTAAGACATGATTTTATGATAAGACGGATTTTGAGGAGTCAAGGTTGCGATCTACTATCGCGGCTATCTAAACGCACGAGTAAGGAATATAAAATGCACTACGAAGGTCTTATCACAACTTACAAACAGGTTGAAGAGTGATTACGAATGGTATCCCATTCCAAGAGGTAGATTAAACTAAGTTTTGGGTTCTTCCCAACTTATAAAATTTTGTTAATTGGGATATACGGTATTAGGACTCCTAAGAAGATCAAAATTTAAGGAGGTTCATGAGGATATGGGGCTTCTAACCGTAGTACGGACTCTATAGGGAGCCTAGGAATTATTTAATTAACATTGCCCACATATTAGTCATGTCTTGTCAAGGTAGAAGGAGAGGTCTGGTTAAGCACAACCTGAAACAAGTTGGTACATCGACATTACATTCATCGAATAACATAGGCTACGATGAGTTACGGTTAAGAAATTTATGGAAGAAGGATTAGTAGACCAAGAGATGGAGACTACATAATAGGTTTAGTGACCTATTTCATATAGGTTTAAAGCATGGGTGGGTTGACACGACGGATTTCAATGGGTTCCCTAATTGGACATAAATCTTTAATGGAATGGACCCTAGATTTTTAATCTATATTGGCTGGACAAAATTCTACCAAATCAACCTGAACCATTCCTATTAAGTTAGGGCAACCTATGATAGGTTCAAACTCGAGTGGGTGAGCTATATGTCAGTCGAGTTGGTTAACTAGGGCCCTAAAGCCCAAAAATTTGCCTACAATGACTTTTGTGTTTAAGTAGCACGAGAAGACACAATTAAGTGGCGCACTAGTGGCATATGCGTAGTGGGCTTCGAGTAGATCACAACCATATGTTGGGTCGAATGAATTGAGTCAAGGTTGAGACTCTAGTGGAAGTCGGGAAGTATACCGGTATTATGGTAAGGGTTATAGCTAGTCCTTTTGACTTGAAAGTCGTACCACGAAGATAGAGTACAAGGGCACGGGTTTGAGTGGGACATGATATACCTAGATGAAGATGGACTCGTCTAGATCTTGCACATGAAATTTGTTGGAAGGTAACAGCTGGTCTTGTGCTCCAAATATTAATGACACGGCCGGGGACACAAAATGATCTAAATGGAAATTGGGAGTCCATGAGACACTAACTATCATCCTAATGGAATCATTAATCAATCGGTAATCCTCGTATATCCCAAAATTTTAGAAGGCTTACAGTCTACTCATCTTAGAAGCTAGGACATGGTTTTAGGAATAATGAGGTTAGAAGAATTTCAAAGTCAGAATATTGTACCCCGACTCTTGTTAATAAAGAATAAGGTACGACGTAACGAGATACAGTAGGTATAAGTCAAATCAAGGATCATTCCTCAATAAATGGGAAATGAGTGTGTACAGTAACACATGGTCGATAAAATAGAATGACCTACTCGTCCACAGTATACAAGAGTTGTCGACTGGGTAACCAACTCTAAGACACATCATATGAAAAGAATTCTAACAACTGAGTCGTGAATTTCCATTTGTATCAAACCTGCTAGACTATTGTCACAAGGGTTCTAGTGGTATGGGTTATAGTAATCAGGTATTGCTGTTGATAACTGGTAGATCATATTATGACAGGGTATTCAAGCTATGGTATTGGCTAAACTAGTGACTGTGGTGTTCCAATACTAGTTAGGTCTTAATAATAAAATTTACATAACTAGGGTAATATTTGTTGGAAACCAATCTCAGGATGAGTGTCTACCATAGTCACGGTAAATGATTGTCCTTACCTTTGTCCACTCATCTCATATCTAAACGGTGGGCTTTGGTCGAGGAAGGATTGGGTTAAGGCTTAAGGGATGCTAGTTAAAGCAAGCTTGAAGCAATTTATTAGAGACTCACAACAATTGGTTTCTTAAGAATAGATAGTCTCCTTGGTTGGCATTTGACTAAGGATAAAACCCTAATCATTCTCAAATTCAGATGGCTAGAAGGTCCCAATAGTAGTTTGAGGGTCGAGAGGAGAACGAGCAACTTAAGGCAAGATTCTAGTCAAATGGCTGGCCGATGTTAGCTACACTTGTGTATACGACTATCATAGCCATGGAGGATACTCTGTATTCTATTTACCAATCACGAGCTTTCGTCTTTCCAAATCAGTGAAAGACAAGAACAATAAAGAATTCAAGGGAGATGTCACTGAATACAATTTCGTGATTCAAAGACGAATGTATAATTCAAGAAGAATTGTCAATGCAGTGGCGAATGAGATCATAGATACCTCGATATCTCAATCCACGTGGGATAATCAAGGAGAGAGCAAACCGAGTGTTCTACGGTTGATCAGTCCGTAATACACGGATTCTGATTAGACAATATGTTAGTAGGTGTCCCCAATAAACATATGTCTTGAATCAAGCTCGATAAAAGAGTAAGCTTGCAAAACTAGGCTATAATAGCAGCGTTGGTCGAGATAGTCAAAATACAAGTATGCAATATTTTTGAAAGGAGGCACAAGTAGTTCGAGTTCGGTGAGAATCAAAAATTCGCCTAGTGTCCTTGCTTATACGATCATCCTACTGTCTTCTTATCTCCAAGGCCTTGGTCGACTAATGGGTTATGTACCTCTAAATTCAATATTCTAGGTAAACCTATTAGTGTCAGTCAATTTTCTCGTCTATAGATCACAAGGGCCACAGAATGCTAGATTGGGAGGCCTGCTACCCAACTTACAGAACTTTCACTAGTATTGGATTTGGATCTTATGGGACACACAGGGCATTTTCCTATCCTCTATGGTATCATAAACTTATAATCATGTCTGAAGTCATTTCACCGAGAATTATGCCTCGCCCGTATACTCGGGCTGTGGTAAACCCTTGGTTTCGTAACTCAAATATGATACAAAGTCGAACATTTCTTAACTCTATCCAATATTGACTCAAGGGTAACTACGATCAAAAGAGGACCACTAGCCATAGCTTTAGCAATATTTTATAACCTATATTTTCTTAACTCTATCCAATCGTGCCTTACCAGTGCGCTACTGGCTGCAGTGAATCCATAGTCTCCATAATTCAAATAAATGGCGACAGTGCGCTGCTGTCCTGCCTTTATGAGTTAACTAACATTCCTTTAACTATATCGGTAAAAATTCATGAGCTTCTAGAGATTCAAACAAGTTGACTATGAAATAAAGCGTAAGTATTTGTCCTATCAGTCATAACCCCTACAATAAAAGATTTAAGAGGGAGGAAATAACTGAAGACAAAGAAATACGAACACTCTAGTATCTATTTCATGTGTATTCAAACCATTGAGAAAAAACTTTAGATCAAACTAACTCGTGGTCCGTACATGGATAACATAATCAGTAATTATTTAAAAAATAGTAATTCTTAGGGCAAAATAGGAACTAAATAGGCAATTTGGACTAAGATATGAGGATGATGTCTGAAGAGGCAAAGAGAAGGAATTGCACAATTTATCAAGGTTAGATCATTACTTCTATGAAGCCCTGTCTCACCAAGTGAATAATCTATCCATATTGGATCATATCGCCATATCAAGAGATAATAGTGTACCTATGGGGATCTGACAAACTATCAAAATTAATAACTCCTCATCTAAATTGTACGGCCTAGACTATCCATCGGTAAATCTGTATAAGGGACTCCTAGTCCTAGTCATTCTCTTAAATTGAATTAACCCTAACTCGTGAATGAGCATTTCCTAGTCACAGGCTCGCAATAGTACGACTAACTTAAGTACCATCACAAGTTCGCATGATTTGCGAAAACAGACCTGCATATGGCCACCACAAAAACTTGTCATGACCCGTACCTGCTTTCCGGGATACGAATGCGTGTTCAAGCCAGCCTACACCGCAGTGTCGGCGGTAGAACGCTGTAGCCACAATGCTCAAATCACAAACAATGCTCATTCATAAAATTAATTTAATTTACAATATTCCCAAGTTTTATATTTGCAGAAAAATATAAACTCGTACAAATATTGGAATGACTACAACTCAGCTATCTAGCTAGTCTCTAGGCTTTTGTCTGTAAGTACACCCGTATCTCCCAATGCTAAGTGAATCTACGGCTAACCTGAAAAATGTTGGTTTCCAGTCAGGAATGGAACGAGTACAATCTCACAACAGAATCAATAAAGGACGAAATCCATAAAACTGTAATAATACTGAGATACATGATAAGGGATAAACAGGAAATCATGGCAGGAATCATGCGAGTAAAAGCAGGGAGACATAGTACATAATACAAGCAATGACAAAAAACTGTAATGCAGCAAGACTATATCTAACAAGTGATTTGAAATACACTTTCGACATATAAACGACTAAGGGGTAAATCCGGCACCCTGCACGTGTCTTGTGCAGCTGCTATCAGGCAAGAATAGACATTTTGGGGATATTTCTGGGTATGTTTACATATCTACTAATGTACTTTCCCGCCCGGCTAGTACCCATGGATTCAAACAGGTCACGAATACGAAATTATATTGGTCACGAACAACATGCAAGAATCCATAACTACTATCTCGTGTGACAAGCATGTCAAGAATCAACATGATATCACTGTAAAACAATATTAAATACAAGAAGTATAGAGATAATCAAATACGGAAACTATCAGAGATGTACTCGCCTGCGGTCCTTTGCTGGTGACACATAAACTGCATAAATATATAATCATTTATTTAAATACTAAGGAATTATGCTTGTTTAGAAAATCACAAACCATATCTATATATCTAAAAGTAATTATTTAAGTAACTGTGTTCTTATACATAAGCATATACATATATATACCCCTATAACATTTCCCATATAATGCATGTATATAAACCACTATACCTATATATGTTATATGGTAATATACTAAGTTATGTATAACCTGTAGCTTATCTATAACCTGTTAAATATAAAATCACTTGTAGATACTTAAAAATTATTTGTGCTATACAAGTTACAACCATTAAGCATATTCACGTGATATAGGCATGAAGAGAACCATTATGAACGTAATAGTACCTATGCATGTAGCTACAGCTGTTGCTGGGTTGCTTCTTCTTCCTAGGAAGAAATATGTATGCGATAGCTAAGGTGGCCGACGACAAGGAGGGCTTGCGCGTCGCCTGTTGGTGTCATCACGGTCGCAGTCGAGGACGCATCTGGCAGTAGTCCTCAACACTAGCGCTGGCACGGGGTCGTCGGTGCAGTCAACACTGACCGAACCCTTACGGGAGGGGCCCGACGAGTGTGCCGCACCCGATCGGTCGACTCACGGACAGATCGATGTTCGATGGTCGAACGATCCACGAGGAGTGGGTCGCTGGCGCCGCTAGGAGGAGACTCGTTGGCAGTAATGCTCCGGAGGCACCTTGGCACTGCGGTGGGTGGAAGACATTATGTGGAGGTTCGGTTGCTGGCGAGGAGGCTCCTCCAGGCCGCATGAGGCAGTACGAAGCTGCCGGGACGCAGCCATGATGTAGCGCGCAGTGGTCGACGACATGTCGCGACTGAGCGGGTGTCACGCACAGCCCGGGGGCGGTGCACTAGTGCGCGTCTTATGTGGTCGACCACGCAAGGTGGCAGACGCTGGTCTATGGAATGGGGGTCGCTCGAACAATGCTCCATAATACTTGGGCAGCGCCGACGAGCTCGTGGCTGCCGCGATGGAAAACGACGAGGTCCATGGCAGGCATCGACGACTCATCTGCGTTAGAGATGCACGAGGTGTCAGAGGATGTCGGCGAAGCTTGCAAAGCCACCGCACGGTCTGGTTTGGCCCACACTTCAATAAGGTGCGACGAGGAGGTATGCGTGGGTCTGCTGGTGGTTTCTCGCCGTTGGCGTCAGTGCAGATGCACCAACAAGTACTGGAAGGCCGCTCGGGTGGGGTGCGCTGGCCGGGAAGGGTGCGACGCAGACACATTGCTCACGCGACCGTTCGGCATGGTTTGGTTGCCGACGGCGACAGCTCGTAGCTGTGGTGGAAAGCATGGGCACGATGAAGGAGAGGGAAGGAGAGTTTAGGTAATGGTGGTTTGCGGCTACGTGAACCCTCTCTGCTTCTTATTCCCTTATATAGCATAGGTGCTAGGTTTACACGGAAATGGGCTCACTATGGGTGGGCTTCCATTATAATATGGAGATGAAATCAGTGCTATTCGATTGGACATGCATAGTACCAGCCAATATTTTGGGTTTAGATATTAATGCTACCTACCCATTTAAGCGTAAATAAACTATAGGCCCTGTTGACACCAACATTTAGTACTCCTCAATATACCTTTCACGTAATCATGGCCCAAGTATGTAGCTACCATATTATATAGGCTGAAACCATACAGAAATTTTATGTCATATATATAAACATATTGGCTCTTAGATAAATAAGAATCTCATACTAGAAGGATTTTTTAAAAAAAATCAATATACCCTATGCCACAACTGATTTTTTTTATTTCAAAAAAACTCAAATAATAATGAAAATAATAAAAATTAGTTTAACAAATTTAGAAAATTCGAGGGGGTTTACAGGAATGGACTCCATCCATCAATCACGGCCAAGCAATGAGTATGGCTTGATACTTTAGCTAACTAGGGTTGTCACAATCCTAATTACTAATATATGCAAGTTTGAGAAATCCAATTCCAGTTACCTGTCCTGCAACTACCCCATTGATCCAGGCCAAAAGAAAAAACAAGTATAGCAGACACACTGTAGTAAGATACATGTGTCCTAAAGAGGTGTCCCACTTGACGGTGTGCTAGAAGAGTGCTCATCATGACAGATAGCTCTAAATCCCAAGTATATATATATATATATATATATATATATATATATATATATATATATATATATATATATATATATATATATATAAGACCATGAAACAAGGGGTGCAGGTAACCGGGAAGGTTTTACCTCCCAATGATCTAGATAATCAAGCTAGTTGTATAGTTACTAACATTTTCATTAGGATTTCGGGTGTGGCATTCCGCAGAATCCGTTCTAGACATGAGACATGCAAGACTAGACAAGGCAAGCAAGATTATGCACTACAACAAGCCACAACAAGACATGACAATATAAAGGCAAGAGTGCGCTACGACGAGCCACTATCAAGGAGCTAGACATGTACTGGAATCAAGAGTGCGCCATGACATGCCACTATCATGCAAGCTAGGAAAAGACATGTTTAAGAGGGCTCCACGACGGGTCACTATCAAGTAGGTACTAGACATGACATAGACTGTAAGGTACAATAAATCTGGAAGAGCATAGCGTTACATAGGGAGTATAGAGGAACATATGAACATAAGCTAATGTGAAGTGTATATAGGGTGTACAATCATTATAAGTGTATAAGGTCATCTAATCATGTTAAGAATTTATTACAGTCGAAGAAAATATCAAAAACGGACAAACCTGGCAAAAACAGACAAAAAGAGGCTTAAACAGCCAAAATCGGTATACCGACGGAATACTGCGGTATACCGACAAAATTTCGGCCAAAGACAGAAAGTTTATGTGAAGAAAATCGGTATTCCGTCGGTATACTTCGGAATTCCGTCGAAAATCCGTTTTTCTAGGCAGCACGAAATCCTAGAATTGGCCAAATTTTGTTTCGGCCAAAAAAACTTCATTTTAAATCAAAATTCGGATTTTCAAAAGTCAAAATCGCATAGAATTGAATTCTCTACAACATGGAAGTATTAGTTTTCATGAATTAAAATATTTGATATATCAATACCTCAAAATACTCTAAAAATAGGTTCTCGGGAAACCGAAACGGGTTTTGATTTCCACCAAACTCAAAGTCCATGGTATACAAGCTTGGTGAGGGACTCATATAACATATGTGACCAAGATTCATGATGGTAACCCCAGTATCTCTCTCGATACCGAGTTTTCTACTAAGTCAATATTGGATTTTAACAAAAATCAAGACCTAGTTCTAACCAAATTTAGAAGCATGTATACAGACGAGAATTACAAGAAAAACATTTTTAACAAAATGAGTTTAGGAAAATTCTAAGCATTTAATACCCAAAAAAAAAATAACAACAAAACAATATTGTTCAAGGATTTGGCAAGATGTACTTGCCTAGGTGTAACACCCTGTTTTCAGAATTTGGGGATTTTTGAAAAATTATTATTTTTATTATTTAATAATGGTGATTAGGGCATGATATGGTTTATAGTGATTATTAGTGTAATTAGAACCATCTTCTAAGTCATGTTAAGTCATGACTTATGACTTTGTGATTTTGGTTAGTATAACTTAGTGTAAACCCTAGTTTTCCTTAACCTAGAAGTTGCTATGACCGTGTGAGCTTAGTCATAGGCTTAGAACCTCGAATTAGTGATTTTTAGCCTAAAGGGTATTTTGGTAATTTTCTAGGATTTATTTGGAATTATTTGTAATTATGTGATTTTAATATTATTTAATTATTGTTAAGTGTCATGAGAGCTCCTAACCTATCCTACCCTAAACTAGTAGTTAGCCCCTAACCTAGAATCATTAGGGTGATGTTTAGGTCATGGGTTAAAGTAGATAATATCTAGATATTTGCTTTATGGATATTTTGCACAAAACATGCAAAATATCTTAAACCTTACCTAAAGTCCTTCCCTTAGCTTGGAAGCAACCCAAGGACAACCCCCCTACCCCATGGCAGCCAAGAAACCACCCCTTGCTACCCCCTCTCCTATATAGTTAACACTTAGTTCAAGAGTTCAAGTTTCATGAGAAAAGAACTCTTGAAAAACCAAGAAAAACCCTTCCACTTCACATAGCCATAACCTTGTCATTTCTCAAGCTTTGGACCTCTAGTTTCTTGCATTAGGACACTAGTATTCTGAGGAAGCCTAGGGAGAATAGCTATCCAAGTTTCATCAAGCAAGGACTCATCAAGCTAGGGGACACACACTCCTCATTTTGGTGTTTTTTCAAGAAAACCACATTGAGGTAAATATATTTAAACCTAGTTATTTTACTGGTTTTTCTTCATTATTGCATGCATATAGTCATATTATAGTTGTGGGTAGGGTTTGGTGAAATCTAGGAATTGTTTGGTGTCGTATCGGACACGTATCCTGATTGAAATTTTATTGTATTTTACTGTTTTTTTTAGCTCACTGTCACATTGATATATACACACTGTTTCCAAAACTTTTTGAACCAAAACCTAGCCTAGCTAACCCTAACCCTAACCCCACTTGACTGAGCACGCATCGTGTCCCTTTTCGTGTCCAAAATCTGGACACGAAGCTCTCAGTTTCACTCACACTGGACACACTGCACAGTGCACTGAAATCCCCTGCTACCACCCCCTTGGTTCTCCCTACACACGACACTAGGACACGGAAAAATTGGTGGACATGAGGGGGCATTGTCTGCGCACATGCCCCCAAAATTTGGTGTCGCCTCGTGTCGTGTCGAGTGAGAAATCTCACTCGCACTGGACACGGGCTGTCAGCGCACACACGCACAGACACCAACTTCGAGTGTCTCGTATCGCACGGACACGACACAATGACACCTCGTGGTGACACGATTGTGTAGCCCAACACGTGGGCTACACGTGGACATGAGCACGAGGCCCCACGTGGCTCGTGTCGTGTCTACGAGACACGAGAACCCATGCACGACGCGGTGCAGAGCACTGAGTATCAGTCAATTTTCTTCGACTGATACAGAGTTTGTGCCGTGTCCTGAGGACACGTGGACACGAGACAGGCTACCTAAACCCTAGACCAACCCTAGGCGAACCTACCCACACGTGCACGAGACTTCTAGACACGTGTGCCGTGTCCTAGAGCGAAGTGCACGCGTGCACGACGCTGTGCGTGTATACGCGTATCAGTGTTTACCCGAGCCATGTTTTTGAGTGTTTGGACACATAAATCCGTGTCGGGGTGTCGTGTCAGGTATGTAGGACACTAGAGTATTTATGGGGGGTTAGTTACCAACCATTAGTATCGAGTCTTAGCCCGATTAGGTTGTGTTATTCGAATTACCCCTCTCGAGTGCAACTGTGCACTGTCACAGTTTTGAGATTATTTCCAGGTTTTTGAAAATCGAATTTTGATTCGATTTTATTAATGATTATGTATTAGACTAGTGTATTCTAGTGAGTATATGTGTAGTATACATGTAATTGTGAGTGTGGGTCGATTTTGGGGAGTTTTGGGTGTGTGTGTATAGTTATATATGTATATACATATGTATGTATATATGTTATATAGTGTGTGTGTGTTGGGAGCCATAGTGGTTCCAGTTTCCTGGAACCCTCCCCCCTGCCTACTGTCCAGACCCCCCTCTCTTTCTCAGTCTCTCACACACTCTCTCTCATTGTCTCACTCTCTCTCTATGTTTCTATATATATAGAGTATATATATATAGAGTATATATATATAGAGTATATATATATATATATGAGTTTATATATATGTGTATACCTATATGATATATATATATATATGTATATTTGTGTTAGGTTACTTTAGGTCAATATATATATATATATATATGTATGTGGTTGTATATATATATGTTATGCATTTTTGGGTATAGGGATAGTGTATATCTATATATGTAGATATATACATATATATATATATGACTTTAGTTATAGGTTATATTTAAAACCTAGACTATGGCCTATGGCCAAGGTTATTGGCCTATGGTTGGGGTTAGCCCTAATGACCCAAAAACCATTGTTGACCCTTGTTGACTGAAAGTTGACCAAAGTCAACTATAGGTCAAGGTTGACCTAGTTCACCTAGAAATGACTAGGAATGACCTAAATCAACTAGTTTGACTAGTTTGACTAAAACCCTAACTAGTTAACTAATGTTGACCTAGCTTTGACTTAGAGTTGACTTTAACCTAGATTAAGCTTGTTTGACCTTGTTTGATCTTGTTTGACCTTATTTGACTTAGTATGACTTCCTGTGACCTAGTTTGACTATTAGAGTTGACCCAGAGTTGACCAGATTGACCTAGAATCATGTAGTATGCATTGTAAACTTTATTTTTACCATTGTGGATACATTGTGACTTATATTGCTCTGATTAGGAGCCAGACACCTCTCCTCAGACAGTATATCCTCTTCAGACATTCAGTTATCAGGCGAGTACATTCTCTGACCGTTTCATACTTGTTCAGGCTTTACTTCTTGCTCTAGATTACTTTACTTGTTGCTGTCACGTTGGTAACACGGATTGGTACTATATGGATCTTTACATGAGATGTTATCCCCCTCGGGAGCATCGGGTACTTCATGTTATGTGTGTTTCACTATCATCATGTACTCCTATGCTTCCATTATTCATGTACACTCATGTGATCATGTACTCTCATGTTTACTGAGCTCTCATGTATACAATCATGTGCACCCTTTCATGGGCCCCATGTGATATCATGTACAATAACGTAACTTGTATAGATCCTTGTGTATTGATTGGGGTAACGGGGGAGTAGAAGTGGACATGTGAATAATTCCAAAGTAGTGTAGTCATGTACAAACTCAGTAGTATAGTCATGTATAAATTCTAGCCATTCACATGCCTATCTTGTGCTCTACATCACTAGTCACTACAGTTCTCTATATACAGTAGATATTTCATTACAGCTATCTCTTTTACAGCGTATATTTCCTTTCAGCAGTTCATGTATCTTACTCTATTGCCTGTATCGTATTTCCTAACATGCTATGCACTGCGTGAGATGTATTGTGCTCGTTCCCGTCCTGATTGGACCTGTTGAAAATATTACAGAGGATGAGGAGGAGGCCCTGGTGTCTACCTATTATGGAGCAGGACTAGATGATACTTATGTTGTGGACCCTCAGCAGGATCCACCTGCAGCTGAGGATATTGCCCCAGTAGTCTAGACCAGTTTAGTCTAGGCAGTCTTTTCTATATTTACTTTTTGTCTCACATTCTGAGTTGTATTTTGAGATGTGGAGATGTATAGACTCTTAGACTTATTGTATTATGAGTTGACATTCTGGTGTTATGTTATCCTAGACACTTAGACTTATTCATCTATGATACTGTTCTCTTGAGTTACTATCTATCTACCTGTCTTTCGTTCTTCTACCCTAGATGTGATTGAGATGTATATTGTTATGTCACCTCCATTCAGAGAGTATAAACTGTACAGGTACTTGGTATTGATAGATGATTGACCTAGAACAGCGTTCTACCGCCGACACTGCGGCGTAGGCTGGGCGTTGTTACGTTCTCGTACCCTAACAGTGGGTGCGGGTCGTGACACTAGGTTAAGCTCCAAGCCAAATCTTCTACTCCATCACCAAGAGGGGTACGAAACCACACTCTAGGTCTCAAGGCAAAGCCTTCCTAAGCACTTGAGGAAGAGAAATAAAAGTGAAGGGGGATGGAAGAAAGAGTGAAAAGAGGATGGAGAGAGAAAGTAAAAGGATATATATAGAGTGGGGAATTAATCTTGACCATCGGATGGTGATCCATGTCAAGATCAAGGTTAATCATGGCCATTCAAACAAAATCAAAAATCCATTGGATAATAGGGTGCATCTACACTATTCACGGAAATATCTAAATACTATTCACGAAAATATCCGAAATACTATTCATGAAAATGTCGAAAACACTATTCACCAAATATCTGAAATCGAAAATATTTAAAGTGTAGAAAATCTGTCTGGGCGGTATGTCGTTGGTATACACCAGTATACCTGCGGTATGCCGATCAAGGAGAAAATCTATAACTTTGGAAAAATTTTAAAGTATTCCGAAAACCAAAAAAATATAAAATACTCTACAAATACGTATCCGCATATAAATACCGATACTGTGAGACGAGTCTCACAGCTTCATCTGAACAGAAGACTTCGAGTAATAGACATGTGCCACGTGTCTTTTTCTTCGGTTATGTTGATAATCACCCGAGATATCGATAGAGAGGAATCTCAACGTCTGCCACATGTCAGCTCAGTAGTAGCCCTCACCGTGCAATGACAGCAGATTCTTTGATATCTCAAATCCTAATGCACATCGCATATGTGCCCCCTTCCCTATAAATAGAAGGAGTTTTCCTTCAATAAAGAGGCTTCAAAATCTTTAACTTTGGCATCCTCTTGATTGGTAACCCTAGAGTTTCAATCACCAGCACCAGAAAGCCAAAGCAAGTTCAACTCGTCGTCAAATCGTCAACGGAGTAAAGAAGCCGCTGCAGTGCTCGATCTCCACCACTACACTTTCCCAAAAAAATTGTACTTAGATCTCCTGTTTAGGAATCGATTGTACTCTTTTTACGTTTAAAATATAAAAAGTTCGTATAACCTTTTGTCATGGCAAACAAGATGGCGACTCTGCTGGGGACTTCCTTCTCCTCCAACGAGAAGGTAGTGGCACAATTTGACGACAACTTTCTGGGATATTCCCAAAGGACATTGGTCGTACGTTTCGACCAACAAGCTTTCGATGATATCCTTTCTAAGAAGAAGTCGAGTCCTTCAAAGCGGTTCGTAAAACCGAAGAAGACTCGATGCACCTGGGTGCCGAAGGCGGCTGCGACGAGCAGCACGACAGAGTGGACTGCGCTCCAGAACCCCCTGACCGACGAAGCCCCAAAGAAGATTTCTGCTACTGTCGCCACGCCGCCTCGCTCGATTCCCACTCCGGGAAAGTGCAGAGTGCGACTCTCCTGTGGCGGACCTAACAAAGGCACAACGTCGAAGAAAGCGCGTAGTAGCTCAACCACTTATGGAGGGAGCGGTGCCGACGAGAAGATCTGTCTTTGACATAATTGCCTATCCATCGGGTAAGGCTACATTGGACTCTGAACGTTACGCACCTCCTGGAGGTAACTTAAAGAGATCCAAGGCAGCACGTGCCCTACGTGGCCAAAGTGTTATACCAACCACTATATTAGATTCTGAATACTATGCACCCTCTGGGGATAGTAGGAAAAAATCCAAGGCAGCATGCGCCTTGTGCAACCAATGTGCTATGCCAATAGTCGACCAAAGGCCCGCGTTGACAGTCACGTGAGCAGCCAATGGAAGGCTATACAAAACTGGTCCGAGTGCGTCAACGCCTCGACCGGTAGAACCCCACTGTCGCTTGAGCACTCATGTGCACAACTCGAGCTGTGGAGTACACTCCACTGAGAAAGACTCACGTGAACAGTGTTCCTGTAAGCATGGAAGGAGTCTACCTCATCAGCAACTTTCTGATCAGGACCTGAGTGTACTTCACGTGCAAGAATTCAGAGGAGGAAAGCTATCTCCGTATCCTCACTCCTATGTGCAGCTTCCCTACGCGTGCAATGGGAGTACATGAATAAAGACCCCAACGCTTTCCTATATGCGTAAAGCAGAAGAGGAGCATTCGACGCAAGAAATACCTAAACCGAGGCATACTTGCACCCAGATCACCATCAATTGTTGCTGTCATTAGGCAGCCACATCGCCATCGAGGAGACGGTCCGTCTTCCAAAGACTGCGACTAATGGCGGCTGTACATCAGGGACTCGACCGGGGGTAAATGAGCAAGGAAGAAGAGAAACTCTGTGTTACTCCATGCAATACGGCACGGGGTTCTCCATCTTAAGCAGCTATCCAAAAATTCTTCTACCTCGGCCAACAAGCCCAAGAGGCGGCCTGGGAGTTGCAAGACGAAAGTGCCCAGCATAGGTGTGTTCCAACACACGCACGCCAAGTCTGGCTCCTTGCCGTAAGAAGATGCCACATCAGATGTTGGGCGTGGCCAGTCCTCCACCATCCATGACAATCCCGTGTTCTAACCTAATGCAGGATTATATGACACAGATGCCTCCGTGGGTGTAGCTAGCCAACAAACTGGGGGTAGCAACTACAATGATTCTGAGGATGATTGCAACCTTCTAGTCTACGACGGGACTCAGGCATCCGAGCCGGAGAGCGAAAGATCTACTGTCCCTTCAACTCATCCACACGTGATGTCCGTGTTTCTGGCCGACGGCGACAACGCGGAAAGCAGCGAAGGCTCTAGTCAGCTGAAACGTATAGAAGCTCTTGAGACGAGCATAAATACGTTGAATACTACTATGCAGTCTTTAGCTTCTGTTGTCCTGGAGATCAAGAACAGGTTGACTCCTGCTGCCTCCCCTCCTGCTTCTGACCCAGCAGCTAACGGTGGATCCAATGCACTTTTCCTCGTAAACCAAGCAGCACCATCGTCGTCTACTCCGTCGATAACAGGACCTGCGATGTCAACTGAGATACAGCAGGCCCTCCAAGAGTTATACGCTCGCTATGATGCCAAAGAAAAGTGAGCAGCACTCCAAAAGATGGAGATTCGACAACCATATCCTGTCGAATGGGATAATGTGGTCTATCCTTCCAAATATAATCCACAGATGCTCACGCCCTTCGATGGAAAGGAGTGTCCCCGATGATACTTGAGGTACTTTGCCTCAGTAGCAGGGCATCTGCCGAAGAACGATGCACTCCTCACCAACCTATTCATAAGGGCCTTGCAGGGGTAGCCTACGAATGGTTCTGCAGTCTTCCAGACAATTGTATTACATCGTTCGAAGACTTGAAGACTCTATTCCTCAATCGATTCTATGAAGGAGGAATGAACATGACGATGTCGACTCTCATGGACATCGTCCAGAAGGAGAAAGAGCTAGTACATGCATATATTGAGCGCTTCTGCCAGGCAGTACTGAGGTTACCTCCTGGTATACCCGACCCATGCTCATGGACTCATACCGCAAGAACATGCTTCCTGCAATCAAGTTGTGGCACAGTGCTCCTTGCACAGAATGGACGCCTTTCATTACAAAGGCAGATGTAGAAAAAAAAGAAAGGCCCAAGACACGCAGATCCTGGGACTAAACTTTCCTTCTGTCGAAGACAAAGGGAGGCGCTCGTCCAGTAGCAACCCCAAAGACGGAAAAGGGAAGCAAGCCATGACCGTCAACATTTTTAAAGGTTCAACATCAGCGAACCTGAAGCCTACGGAAGCGCAGAGGCCAAAAAAGACCTACTCCTTTAACGATGAGGATATGTTAGAACTCTTCGATATGTTAACAAAGAGCGGCAAGCTTTCACTCCCACCGCCAAAGCCCCCCGATGAAGTGGAAAAGTGGACAACCCAAAGTACTGCTACTATCATCAGTACGTCCACCATTCGTCACGTGATTTCTATGTATTGAAAAGACAGATCCAGCGTCTCATCGATGCCAAAGTTATCTCACTTGACTATGAGGAGAAGACTGTTACTGCCAACATGGTTACTCTCCAATTCGGAATTTTTCCAACCACGGAGACGCAAGACAGCGTAGTCCCCATTCCAAGGGCAACAATGGAAGCAGTTAATCTTCCACCAGCTCGTGACAATGCTCAGGGGCTCATCCTATTTACAATGCTGCGAGGCAAAGTTATGTGGATCCATCATGATCTTGCTCTAGACATGATGATGCCTGTAGTATGCTCTGTCAAAGGAAAGAAGGTCAGGACATGTCGTATGATCTCTATGACAACTGATGACACCCTGGTTACCACTCGCTTGGCTCACCAGCGAGAAGAGAACCATGCTCCAGTGGAAGAAATACCTCCGCCCGTTGCGGCCAACATCCCTGACACATCGGAAGCAGACCTGTCCCAAGCGCCTGCTACAGATAAACAGAAACAGAAGGAGGTTCGCTTTGACAAGCCTCTGAGAAAAGACTCGGTAGTATGGACAATCAAGCCCTATAATTTTGACATATTGTCGCAGTTTGCCAACACTCCGGCTCGACTATCACTCTTCGCGCTTCTCCGTCTCTCCAAAGAGACTCGAGACGCCCTCAACAAAGCTTTACAAAATGCTGACTCCTTTCTCACTCAGGTGCAACCGTCCAAGAAGAACCCTGCTGAGTGTCCATATTGTCATAGTGTGATCGAGGTGACCCTAACATCACCTTCATTCAGCAGGGCATGCTACTGAATAACAATCGGTAAAACTGACCCTTGTACTATACAGGGTACGTTGGTGCCATTAAGGTCGATCGCATCCACATCAACTACGGCTCTTCGCTCAGCATCATCCCTCGGAGTTTATCCCAAGATTTGGGGATCTGATGCATCGTCTAACTGCATCGAACTCTACAATCAGTGGTTTCAATGTTAGAAAAAGTGTACCCCTGGACAAGATCTGCCTGAAATGTCAAATAGGCGATCTCCAGACTAACGTTACTTGCTACGTCATTGATGTCGATATAGACTACAATATGCTATTGAGACAACCATGGATTCATGAATACATGATCGTGCCATGCACTCTCCATCAGTGCATGAAGTATGCGGCCAACGACGGGACTATCAAGACCGAGTTCGCTAACATTGATCCCTTCCGAGGACTCGAAGCATACTATACGGATGTTGATCTGTACAAACCAGTCACATGGGACGATGATGCCAATGATGCCGACGACGAGGCAGAAAGCGCAGTTATCACTGAAGAACCATTGAGGCTTCAATTAAGGAGGGAAATCTCTCCAGACATCAGCCCCTCTCGTCATCAAGCTTTGAGGCAAAGCTCTGGCTGGATTATCCTCGAGTATGTCAGAGGATAGCCAGGAGCCTATACAAATAAGGCTTCCCCGGAAGTCATCGAAGCCAACTATGAGGTCACACGAACTTCCGACTGTAGCCCCCTTGGTAGTCAAGCTGAAAGGGAAACGTCCTCCACCTTCTCCCGCAACAGCCCTGGTGCTCACGGATGAAGAAGTTGGGAGACTACATATGCACCAATACCGAAGCACATTCTTTAGATGATGAAATCCCTCGGGATAAAATTTCATATTTCATTAATAGGAAGTTGTCTTTGAATTACTCTTATGCGCATTAGAATACTAAGTATTTCTTAGACAATATTCTATATATGCTGCAAACACAAGTGACAACCGCCAGCCTCATAAGCCGAGTTGTCCATTCTCAAAATGCCTACTTCGTAGTTCCAGCAAGAAAGAAAGAGGAGGAACCCATCATCTTCGGCCGATTGGAGCATCCTCAACGACTGGCACCAGCAGAACCACAATCCGATAATGGCAAGATGTAACTCTACCGTTACACTACTCAAGGCACAAACCTCATCCAAAAAATGGGTTACGACCTGAACAGTGACAGAGGACTGAACTATGGCAAACGATGACGCCTTCCTTTGCGACTTCGTGCTCCAAAGGGAAAGTCTCAAAACTATTATCAGCGCACTCGTCGGGGGTTGGGTTATGTTACATCCACAACAACTTCGAAGAGCTCGGAGCCGGAGGCCATGATGCATTCATACTACTCTGATTCCTCAACCTGGGACTCTGATACCAGTATCGGCCAGGCCTTCAAGAAGATATTGTCCGTTAATATGGTCTCTGTAGATCCTCCAGTCGAGGATAAAGACCAAATACTCGAATACTTTGAGGATGAACCCTGGGCTCAACGCTTGGGATCCCAATAGAAATAGCACTTCGAACAACGCAAACCTCCTACTAAAAATGATGTCGTCCAAGTCGAGCTAGGAGATGAGGCTTCCCCTAAACCTATCTTCATTAGCAAAAGCTTGACAGGAGAAGACAAAGAATCTCTGATACAGCTTATTCGAGAATACATCGATGTCTTTGCATGGAGCTACGAAGATATATCGGGTTTAGACCCACAAGTCGCCCTGTACTGTCTCAACATCCTACCCAATGCTAAGCCTGTCAAACAGCAAGAGCGACATTTTCGACCTAACATCATAGATGTTATCGAGGAAGAAGTCGATAAACTCTTAGAGAGTGGCTTCATTCGCGAAGAATAACACCCATATTGGGTGGCCAACATTATCCCAGTCACTAAGAAGAACGAGAAAATTTGGGTCTGCATAGACTTCAGGGATCTCAACTCGGTTTGTCCAAAAGATGAGTTTTCTCTCCCGGTCACCAACGTGATGATCGACAACACTTATGGCTTCGAACGTATGTCCTTTATGGATGGTTTCTTAGGCTACAACCAAATCAAGATGTTTCCTGAAGACGAGAAGCATACTTCACTTCGGACTCCAAAAAGGATATACTGTTACACAGTTATGCCCTTCAGGTTGAAGAATACGGGAGCAACATATCAGCGGGCAATGAGCACCATATTCCGTAAACACCTCCGAAAGATGGTAGAATGTTACGTTGATGACATTGCCGTCAAAAGCAAAAAGAAATCCAATCACTTGGACGACTTGAGAACAGTGTTCGACTTAATGTGAGCACATTAAATGAAGATGAACCCAACCAAGTCGTTTCAGGGAGTTTCCAGTGGCAAATTCTTGGGCATTATCGTCACAGCCAAGCGTATTCATATTAACCATGAGAAGACTAAGACGATCTTGGACATGGCTCCTCCGAAGAACCTCTGTGAGCTCCGAGGCCTGCAAGGGCGCTTAGCATATATCAGAAGATTCATAGCAAATCTCTCTGGTAGATGTCAACCTTTCACCAAACTGATAAAAAAAAGGGGTTTCTTTCGTCCGGACAGAAGAATGCTACCGCACGTTCGACGACATCAAACAGTATCTCACTAGTCCTCTAGTACTAGTAGCACCAGTCGTGGAGAGACCGTTCCATGATTGGAGTTGGACATCGGTATAATCCTGTCGAAAAAGAGTGTCTTGCCCTACTCTGGCCATCCAGAAGATGCATCATTTTATGGCCGGATAGACGATCCACGTCATCTCCCGAGTCAACCCCCTCAGGATCCTCATGACCAAACCAGGGGCCATAAACTCATGGCTAGCCACATGGGCGATAGTTTTGACTCCTTATGATATGGTGTTCGTCCCACAAGGGGCAGTCAAAGGCCAAGCATCGGCCGACTTCTTAGCAGCGCACCCCGTGCCAAAGACATCAAGCCTCTATGACGACATCCCTGATGAAGTTCTAGAGTCCAATGCCATCTTAGATAACTTGGTTTGGCATATGTTCTTTGACGGTGCTTCAAGAACAGGGCCCAAAGGCGAGATCATCGCAGGGGTCAGAGTGGTCCTCATCACTCCTGATGGCTTAGTCATCAACCGGGCATATTCTCTCATGGAGTCATGCACCAATAACGTCGTCGAGTATAACGCTCTCATCATCGGACTCCAGCTTGCTATACAGTTGGGGGTTGACTGCATCGAAGGTTCTGGCGACTAGAAATTGATTATCAACCAGGTTCGGGGACAATACGAAGTCTAACATGAAGATCTGATTCCATACCACCAAGCGACAATCGATATCATCTCAACCGTCATAGGGTTCTTTATAGAACATGTACCTAGGTTGTAGAACTTGGAGGCTGACGCACTAGTTGGCCTTGCTGCTTCTCTGCCAGCTTATGTGGGAACCTAATATACCATCACGGTAACGGACCGGGAGCTGGTTTGCCCGAAGAATAATCTCCATACATGTATGAGTTACTCACTACAAATAGACACTAATATGGATGTTCAGGACTGGCAATTTCTGTTCATAGACTATGCAGTCTACGGGATCCTACCCGAAGACCCGAAAGAAGCTACTTCTGTCAGGAGACCCTCTCTCCGGTTATTTTACAACACAACTACCAAGATGTTGCATCGTTGTTTATACGACAGGCTTCTCTTGCGATATATTTCCAATACAAAAGCACAAGAAGAACTCAGAGAGGCACACGATGGCACCTGCGGAGCCCATCAGCCTGGCCCTAAGTTGTAAGATCGATTGCGTCGCATGGGATACTACTGGCCCACTATTATGGCAGATGTCGTAGATTACGCAAAGAAGTGTCGGGTATGTCAGTTGCATGCTGACTTCATCCACCGGCCTTCGGAGTTCCTACACCCTACGACGGCCGCCTGGCCATTTGAAGCATAGGAAACGGACATCATTGGGTCGATTAGCCTACCATCCTCTAGAGGACACCGGTTCATACTTGCCATCACCGACTACTTTTCTAAGTGGGTGGAAGCAGTACCTCTGGCCGAGGTAAAAACCACAAACGTGATCAGCTTTGTCAAACATCACGTCATATACCGCTTCGGCATTCCTCAAAGGATCATCTACGGCAATGGTCCTCAGTTCGTGAGCCACGCTTTCCATCGGTTCTGTGATAAAAAATCGAATACAGAATGTGGCATCAACAGCTTACAATTCTACAGTGAATGGACTAGCCGAAGCGTTCAACAAAACTATCGTCAAGCTACTTAAGAAAGTCGTTTCGTCTAATAAGCGTGAATGGAATAAGAAGCTCAGCGAATGTCTGTAGGCTTACTGTACGACCGTTCGAACACCTACGGGCAATACGCCGTTCTCTCTTATTTATGGAAGCAAGAGAGTGCTTCCCGTAGAGATCCAAATCACGTCCTTACGGATAGTTATCACCAACCAGCTGACTGACGAAGATAATCAACGCCGACGGCTACAAGAGTTAGAAGCGTTGGATGAAAAACGTCTGCTATCTCAACAACGAATCGAGCTTTACCAAGCTCGAATTTTTGAGGTCTTCAACAAGAAAGTTCGGGAAAGAACATTCCAAGTGGGTGACCTTGTCTTGTCAGTTCGAAGACCGATGATAATGACTCACAAGACGGCTGAGAAGTTTGAGCCCAAGTGGGAGGGACCATTCGTCATAGAGATGGTCTGCTCCAATGGTGCCTACCGATTGGCCAAACCCAACGACGACTTGCTAATGATGCCAATCAACGGCAAGTTTCTGAAGAAATACTATGTCTAAGTTTTAAACCAGCATAGACTCCCACATCCCCTGTGGGTATTCATGGATTCCGTTAAAGGAATTCACCCCTTTTATACTTCACTCCAGTAGAAAAACAATTCACGTCCATATCACCTCTGAGTTATCTTCCTACACCCTAGCAAAGTTTACTTCTACCGCGTCCATATCACCTCTGAGTAGTCGTCTCTTCTATGATGGCCTCGTGTTGTCGTAACTCCCTAAAAAATATTTTACGTCCATAATACCTATAAATTGTCATTCTATACCCTAGCGAAGATGTGCCTACCATGTCCATATTACCTCTGTGTAGATGTCTCTTCCATGACAATCCACCATAATTGTCATATTTATCTATGGAACCTTTCACGTGCATATTACCTCTGAATCGTTCTATACACCTGTAGAGTCTATCCTTGCCACGTCCATATTACCTCTGAGTAAGGAAAAGTCTACCACCAAAGAATTCTATGTTTACCATGTTCATATAACCTCTGAGTAAACACCCTATTCCCAATGGAGTTATCTCCATCCCCTCACGACATGCTACCTCTGAGGGAGTCCTCGTTCTTATGAGAGGAAAAATTCACAAGTAAAAAGACAAGCAAAGGAACAAATCAATGTTTTTATTTATAAAGTAAAAAGGTTTGATTAAAAAAATTTATCTCTCACAAACCGAGAGACAAGGAGACAGAAAGAAGATCAAAGCTGAGAAGACCGGTGCTAAAATTCTTCCTGTCGACTCTTTAGAAGAGCAACCTGGGGGCCAACCAATGCTCGGGCTCGACGCTCGGCCTCCTGACGACGAGCGGCTTCATCTTCAACAGAAGAGAGGCTTTGGCACACAAGGGCCAGCTCGGCCTGACGAATGCCAATGCTTTCCTTCTCCCGAGTGAGGGTCTCGGAACGTTGGCGAAGGATCTCCTTCTGGTCCTCAGACTTGACCAGGTCACTCTCAGCAAGGGCCAGGGTATCTTCTAACTTCTGGATCCGCTCCCGGAGGACCTTGTACTGATCCTCCATAGCTGCATAGTGACAAACCCAAGCCTCTTTAGCATCGGTCACTTCTTCAATCTCGGACTCAATCTCGGTAAGTCGATCAGTTAGTGCCCGACGTTTCTGCTCATACTGAGATGCCTCGGAGACCATCTTCTCTAACTCTGCAGCGGCTAGTGTCGAAAAACTACGCTCCAGATTTTGGAGTTCCAAGGCAGCGGCTTCCAATTCAGCCAACAGATCTTCTATAGCATCGGCCTTAGCCTCACACTCTGGGTAGTCGTACAAGGTCGCCAACTGGGCCTCTACTATATTCCAGATCCATCTGAAAGATTGGTTGCTTCAAAAAATACCCTATATGCTACACGTCAATGCATGACGAATTGTGCTCAGAATGAGGTTGGTATAATATGTGTTATCAGCCAAACTCATTGGGGTTACCGGAGATGCCACAATGGAAGGCCCCTAGACGGCAGTAGCAGCCAACGTATGTCTAGAGATCACGACAGAAGCAATGGGCACCGTCACCGTAACAGAGGTTGTTGGCGGTGCAGAGACGGAAAGAACCAATACTGTCTTACACGCAACTGACTCCTCAGCAAGCTCCCATATCGGTCCTTCAGTCGAAACTACACTAATTAGGGCCGGAGCAATCACAGCAGTCGACGTCTCAACGGTCGCTGTAACCGACTCCTCAACAGCCTTCTCAACCGATGCGTCAGCAACCGGTTCATCCATAGTCTCATCGACTGAACCCGGAACGGGTGGCTCGAGCATAATCTCTTCAGACGGTCCTGGAGAGACTACATTGAAGGGTTCTTTAACGGATTCGTCAGCAGCCTCTTCGACCAATTCATCCTCCCCCATTGGACCTTTAGGGGTTTCATCGATAGGCTCATTAATTGCACCGTCGATAGTGACCACCCTGGCTGGAGCCTGGGCGGGCGGCTCATCAGTAACCACATTGCCTCGACCAGTCTGCTCGTCGGCGATATCTACCATCGGATCTATGACATTGTCTTCAATTGCCACTCGGGGTTGAGGTGTAATATACGCCAGGGCTAAATCTTCCAACACTGGTCCCTCGATGCCTCTGTAAGGAGGAGGCTTCCGAAAAGAACCAGTAGAAGCGCCTCCAGCATCCTCAGCCGAACGACCCATCTCAAGCCCGGGTTCCCGAACGGTACTTTCACGGAACATGAGGCCAACTCCAGGTATTACCACGGAGCCACCCCAGGAAGCTATTACCTCACAGTCAAAAGAGGCAGGAAGAGGAACCCCTTCTGCCTCAGTGGTTGGGCCCTCCTCAGGGATATGGTACTCCTCCAATCGCTCCGGCGTCTCCCTTGCCTGCACCAGTAAAATAATGATAAACAAAAAGCTGCGAGCAAAAATTTTAAATAAAAAAAGGAAACTAAAATGTACCCTTGAGGTCGACGCAACAGACGGCATGCTAGTCCGCAAAGGAGCACGACCCTTGGATGCCACTCTTTTTACCTTCTTGCCAGAAGGAGGGTTTGTCGCCAAACGAGCTCGACGTTTCAGTGGAGAACTCAGGGGTACCACATCTTTCCTTCACTCCCGAGAGGCACTAGAGTCATCTGAAGACCCATATCCTACAGCTTCAGACTTCTGAGACCGCCGCTGAGGTCTCTCAAACTTCGTACCCACAATAAAGCTCTGTTCTCGGTCATAACCCGAAGAGAAGTTATTCACCAAATAGTACAACTTTACAGCGGAATACAAGACATGGGGCTCCCTATGCATGTCAGGGAATGTAAACGTTGCCCCAGTAGATTTGGCGTTATAATAACTCCAAGCGCACGTGCCGTCCAACAAACTTTCCTCATAGCCAAGACACGGACTGGGATTGCCCATCATAGTTTGGCTATAACCGAACTGTCGCATGAAGCGACTCGGCAGATAGGGCTCCAGATATGCCTTATTCTGGCTCCGGAACACCAGGTGCGAAGGACAAATGGTTAACAACCAACGAAAAGCACTGACAGTTAACTCGTCCCTTCTACCGGCCTGGTCAACCAGCTCGTCACCAGCTTCATGGCCACCATAGAAAGGCGAAACCCTGCTAAAACTATAATTGTCCAAGTGGTTCAACGCCCGCCTACAGTCAGAAACACCATCATGAGACCACTTCCCCCTATGGTCGTTATGCAAAAGCACGTCCCCCTCCTCGTGACCGTCTATGGTGGCAGAGACAATCAAACCAGTATGATGCAATGCCAACCAGGCCATTAAATAATGATAGGGCAACTTCGTTCGAGGAAACTCGCTGGCATACCCTCGATACTCTATGATCTTTTCTGAGAGATCTCGTAGGCCTCGAAGAATATCGTAAACCATGGCTGGAAGCAGTATAATAGAGTGACCAAAAGCCAACCTCATGCCAGCATAATAAGTTCCCTACTCAGTTTCCCCATAGAGCCTGAGCCTCCAGGCACTGCAGTCTTCCTCAACTACAGCATCAGGAAGGTAGCTAGCATCGCTTTCAGACTTACAGGAGTTAAATTATGGAAAAAAAACAACTACGGACCATGGAGTCGGGTCTTCCTTCAACATCCAGTGAGGGAGCTCGTATCTTGGCCTCTGCCTCTATCTCCTCCACCTCAGCGGTGGTATACGCCCTACGAGAGAAAATATGAACCGATATGCGTTCCGACGGATCGTCGCCAAAGAAATACCTCCTCCACGCATTGAAGTGAGGTTGACCCTTTGCAGAGTCCTGGCATACACAAACTTGATGATGGCAAAGCAGCTCCTTGTACACTGCCATCATCTCTGGATATTGGCTTTTCAACCCCGTGAGCTCATTGGAAGTAGGGCAATACTCATCGTATGGGTGCTCACCCCAAGGCAGCTTCGAGATGGCAAACAACTCATGGAGAGCCAATCCCATCTCCCCACACGGCAGGAAGAAAGTCCCGGTATGATGATTAAACAACTCCAGCAAAGCCAGGAACAAAGACTGGTTGATAGGGATTCTATACTCAGTACCCTTTATGGCATGGCGAAGGCCAGTGCCGCTTAGATTCTCCTTAAAAGTGCACAATGCCCACCGAATCAAGTCACCCTATTTTTTGACAGAATGAACCCAGCCTTCGACCCGGTAGGCGCCCGTCGGGTATGTACAAACGGCCGCCAGGAGTCTATTTGCAAAAATCGAAGCTCCAAATGGATGTACATCCGTAGGAATATTACTGAACCTACGATCGGGGAGTAACAACCGCAAGGAGAACAATGAACCACCCCGAACGGCCATAAAAGCATCTCTCTCCTTGGAGCCCTTATCTACTTTGATACGACCTGTGATTAGACCCCCTGGCTAGGGGTCAGATCTTACTCCAGACGCCATCTTTCGACGAAACAGGAGAAAACGGACAGTGGGAGATGACGGTTAGTCACCAGAACATACAAGGGAAGGCCATTGCTCTCAAAATACCAGGCCAACTTAAGCATAAGTAGCTCCGCTTTCTTCAGAGCTAACTAATCACCAAAGAGGAACTGGGGCTTTAATATCCCCGTATTAGCATCAAAAGAGGGAGTCAGCTTACCCTGATCTAACATACGACAAAAATAGCCCAGACGCTACTCCTACATTTCATCCAATCGTCCCGCCGGTTGATCTTCCGCAATTAACCTTCTGGCTGTCTCAACGAGTTCTTGTTCGACGATTGTCTCCAGCGCACAGACAGAGAAGTCATAAAGAATCTTATTTAGGGAGGTAGTCACGAAAACTACACAAAAGCAAGAAACAAGAGTCCAAGACTTGTGTTTAGTAAAAGCCAAGCTTTCTTGCAGGTACTACCAGATAACACTGCGACTCAGCAAGTTATCTTCTGCGCAGGTATCACCAAGTGGCACTGCGCTTCAGCAAGTGAGCTTCCGCACAGATACTACCCAGTAGAGCTGTGGTAGAGCATCCGCGCAGATACTGTGTCCTGCACGTCAGCAAGAACCTCAGCACATCTTACATTTGTTACTTTGTTAAAAGCAACAACCATGTGCATCGGTTGAACAAAGCTTCAGCACATCTGCAGACACTCATCCAAAGAATAAGTGACCATACGTATCAGCAATAAAAGCTTTTGCACATCTACGAGACGATACTCCAAGGAGTGGCCACTCATGTACATCAGTAGAGCAGGGAGTCAAAGTTTATTACCTGCGACAGGCGATCGCACGTTGCTATGAACTACCACACCAATGTTTGGTAAGTCATCAATATCATCAGCATCAGAAGTAGGCTGATTTCCTTCAGCCTTCTTAGAGCTCGTCGCAGGTGCTTTTGGGGTTCTTGATTTCTTGAGAGCCATGGTAGAAAAAGTTAGGATTTCAAAGAGAAAGAAGACTCTGACAAAAAGCTTCTGTGGGAAGATAAATGAAAGCAAGAAAGTTTTCTCTCTCCCCCAACAAACCCTACTTATAGGGTGCAGCCATGTCAACGAAAGAAGACGAAACGCTTCGTGATCAAAAAAACTCTTCAAACAACGTAGGAACGAAAAGTTGGGATCATAATGACCGTTTTCTAGAAATGAGGAATTAAGATCAACTTGAATGAAGCAACGGCTCAAGACATTTAATACTGAAGCCGAAGCATGACAATAGCCTGTCAGTATGCACGTAAAGCATTCGCTCGAAAAGGACACGTGTCATGCTTCTGTTCAAAGTATTCCGAGCTTGATTCAAGTTCGAAACACTTTGAAGGGAGTCTTATAAAAGCATAAAATGCGCAGATATTGTCAAAAGCATAGTTAGGTGTTCCCGCTACCCACCTAGCTTAACAAAAGTGCAGGTGACTAAATGTGCAGATGCAGTTAGGTGTTCCTGCACCCATCTCCGTTGTCTTCGAAACACGGCCTACTCGTCGCCCAAAAGCACAGAGGCTTCGTTGTCTTCGAAACATAGTCTACTCGTCGCCTAGAAGCACATAGGCTCCGTCGTCTTCGAAACACAACTAACTCGCCGTCCAAAAGCACAGAGGCTCCGTCGTCTTCAGAATAATGGTCTACTCATCGCCTAGAAGTACAGCAGTATTAAAGCTTTGCCAGAAGCGTAGACAGCATGGTCCAACCTAATCGGTTTGTTTAAACCATCGCTCTTACAGATAAGACAGAGGTTGATTCTGTTGATAAGAGCAATATCTTATCAGTTGGTTTAAAATCACAGATAAGGATAAACTTTGTTCTTATGGATGAAGGCCATATCCAATCGGTTTGTTTAAACCAATGGCCTCCTAAGATAAGACAAAATCCAACTCTGTGATAGAATCCAAGATCTACTCCGCTTTATCTGAACAGAAGACTTCGAGCAATAGACACGCGCCACGTGTCTTTTTCTTCGGTTATGTTGATAACCACCCGAGATTTTGATAGAGGGAAATCTCAATGTCCGCCACGTGTCAGCTCAGCAGTAGCCCTCACCGTAGAATGACAGCAGATCTTTCATATCTCAAATCTTAATGCACATCGCATATGTGCCCCCTTCCCTATAAATAGGAGTTTTCCTTCAATAAAGAGGCTTCGAAATCTTCCACTTCGGCATCATCTTGATTGGTAACCCTAGAGTTTCAATCACCAGCACCAGAAAGCCAAAGTAAGTTCAACTCGTCGTCAGATCGTCAACGGAGTAAAAGAGTCACTGCAATGCTCGATCTCCACCGCCACACTTTCCCAAAAATTTTGTACTTAGATCTCCTGTTTAGGAATCTATTGTACTCTTTTACGTTTAAAATACAAAAAGTTTGTATAACCTTTTGTCATAGCAAACAGGGCTGACGGGCTGTTTGGCGCATGGGCACTGTTGGCAGTTAATTAGGCTAAGTGGAAGATTTGTGCGGTTATAGAAAGATCACGCCAATTATTCATATCCGGTTTTTGTGGGATTTGAATTTAATTCAGTTATATCTTTCCATTATTCACTTCTATCTTTTAGCAATCAGTTGGCAGCGAGGATTAGGGTTAGGGCTTCCATGAAGCCCCCAAAATTTTACTATAGTTTGTTTTAATTTTTATTTTGGTATTCATAAGATGAGTACGAATACGTATATACTAATTATTAATTATATTTATACAAAAGTTTTATTATTAGATTTTTCATAAATATATAAATAAATATTTTGTTTCATTATAATATAAGGTAAATATTTTCTATATCTATTCGAGTATAAATATGTCATCCCGAATTTGCCAAACTTATTATTATTTTTATTATTAAATAAATACTTTTTATTTGATATATAGGTATAGGTACTAATTTCAAAAGTAATATTTATGTAAATAATTTGTACTATTTACATGTGATGTACATGAAAATAAATTCATATATATTTTATAAAATTTTGGTTTTAGAAAATTTATTTGAAACTATTTTTAACTATTTTAAATTAATTGAAATTATATTTTTCTTATAAAAAGGTGTTTAATTTACTAGATATTAATGTTTAAATATTTAATTTATGATTAGATATTATTGACTTAGTTTTGAATTGATTTAAATTAAATGTGAGATATATCTATTGGGGATTTAAATCGTTCCTAATCCTTATCTAATTAGGATTCCACCACCCTATTTATAGGGGAGCCTTTCCATTGTTTCTCTCCACAAATTTTCTCCACAAAATTTTCTACCACCATTATGAGTGCACCGTGTCGGTGTCTACTTTCTTTATGTTAGTCGTGACGGCCTCGGGTCCAACCACAGGTGTCTTTCCACTATTTTTCCATTATAATTATAGTATCTCCGTGTCCGACAATTTCGGACACGAATCCTAATTTTTTTCTGTCGTGTCGTATACTTCCCGTACAACACAAATCAACTCAAACCTAACCCTAACCCTAATCCTGGTCGTATTTCCAATCCTGACTGTTTGACATTTCTTTAGGAGTGTGAAGAAATACTTCGAACTCAAACAAGAATGTAAGAAGGAACTCTTAGACACGAATCCTAATTACTCTATATTTTTGACCTGGGTTGTGACGGTGGAGGGTTGATTCTTCCGTTGACGATCTGACGGTGAGGAAGAACTACCGGGCTCAACTTCACTAGCTAAGGGGATCGGCAAGAACTCTCTCTGGAATGCTCGGATACTCTTGAGGAAATAGAGGGAACCAGTCACCTGAATGGAGAACTCCTCCTATTTATAGCAGGAAGGAAATATCAACACACGTGCATATATACGACGGGCGCATGGGTCGTCAACTGCCACGTGGAGCTCCTAAGCAGGACTCAGTTGTAACCATGCACGCACTTCACTGGTGTGGGGCTATAGTTGATTGTCATATGGCATACTGTTGAGATTTGTTGTTGAAGAAGATTCTAGGTTGTTTGAAGCTCATTCTTTAACAAGATTGGGTCTTCAACACATGGCGCATGCCGATAGTTCCAAGATCTCATTCTATATCAATCAACGAGATAATCGTACCCAGGAATCACCGTCCTAGCAGGCACGTGCTGTCATTGTGGAAGATCATTAGAGTAGAAGACTTAAAACATGGCATGGGGACATAGAGTCATGCACCTAGGGAAGACTCGCGCCTAAGAGAAAACTTGAATGGTACATACTTCAGAAGACACTCGGGTGGCACGTGCCCACCCTATTTGAGTAGTACACTATTTTTAAGATGAGTAGACTTCATCTTTTGTGCCAGCTGCCGCCTTTTGTACGAGGATTGAAGCATTCAGCCGAAAGTCTCAAAAATACTTAACTTATTAAATGCAGTCTTGGGAACACAATCTTGGGCACGGGTAGATCGACGCCTGGGTGAGGCGTCGGTAGCATGGTGCTCTGATAAGGCATGGGTAGCATGGTGCTCTGATGAGGCACGGGTAGTATGACGCGCATATCAATCTCCATGCTTCTACAAGACCCCCTTCAAAGTTTTCTAACTTTATAAAAAAAGTTAAAAATACTTTGAACATAAGCATGGTGTGTGTATCTTTTTAGGCAATATCAAAATCTTTTTGGAGATTAGTGCTCATTGATTTCGTTCAATCTTTTGAAGAGTTGTTAGGCATTTCGGCTTCATCTCGAAACGCCCGTTCGAAAACCTATAAATAGGCACTTGTTGTGTAAGAGAGAGACACTTTTCTTTCTAATTTTTTTTTTCTTCTCAGTGTTTTTCATCTCCCATCGTCGACTCTTTATCTCCTCCGACTCTCGCCGACTTCTCCTCGCCATGGCACCCAAAGCTGCTGCTGCTAAAAGGAATGGGAAAGCCAAGGCTCAGTCATCTAAGGCGATCGCCACCACTCTTGCTGACGAGCCAACCCACCCTGACATTTTTCGTGAAGTCGAGGGTAGGGCTTTCTTCGACCAAGAACTTTTCTTCACAGTCGGTTACCCCGCTTTGGTCATCTACCCAAGTTAGAATGTGGATGGGTTTCCCCCATATTTCTTTGAAGTGCATAAACTTTTGAGTTTGTGACATAAAGTAAAACTTACACGCCTGACTTTTCTTCAACAGTGCATGCCAAATTCATGCGCTGAGACTCGCATATTTAGGCTCTCATTTTGCAGTGGCTATGTGTCATGTTCACGTGCCATTTTTGTAGGTGCACGCACAAAACAACCCATGCGCTAAAACTCACACACTGAGACTCGCGTGTTTGGAGTGGCTACGCGTTACGTCCACGTGTCATTTTTGTAGGCGTGTGCGTAAAACAATCTATGCGCTAAAACTCACGCGCTGAGACTCGCGCGCTTAGGCTCTTGTAGTGGCCATAAGCCAAGTCTACCCGCTCATTTCCTTCAGGACCACGCGTTCATGCATCGTTTTGTGAAGCAACCCGCGCGCTTGATTTTTTTTTCTAAAATTACATGCGCCAAAGTTTTTTGTAATGTTTTCTTTAACACTTCTTTTTTTTGTTTCTTCTTTACAGTGTTTGTGGTAGTGCCTCCTCTGGGCGAAGTTCGCTTTGTTCCTTCGGTTTGTCCATTGGGCCTAAATATTATTGAGGATATGGTGGAACGTGCGAAGGCCACCATCAAGGCCGGACAATCGGTTACAAGAATTGTCCTTATTGAAGGGCAGTCTGATCTTTTCTTAGGGAACATACTGAATTTGGAAAAATCTCGAAGGGGGACGGGACACAAAACTCGTACTTGAGGCCACAGTTCTTATTTAGAGACCGTGTGGCATCTGATGCCGATGAGATTTTGAAACTGAAGGACGATTAGTTCTTTGTATCCAACGGTTTGAAGATGTATCTTACTCACATGGACCATCATCTACCTCTCTCTACTTTCACGTGCCGGCCTCGAAGAGAAAGATGGATTGGAACTTGACCCCTACTCAGGCTGGGGCTCTAGTTGGCCACTTCAAGTTGAAGTCTCATTCCGTAGCTCGAGATATTTTTGAGGCTGTGAGGGACAGTCCTTCCTATTCAGCGAGGGTGTTGCATCTGGGTAAATTAGTTGGTGATGCGGAGCAGGAGTCCATGCCTTTTAGATCTTCCACTTTTGCTAACCAGATGCTAGAGGCCATAGCTTCATACCCTTCAGGTATTTACCGGGCTGCAGGATGGGCACATCAGTGACAATGCCTGAAATTAGTGGGGCGCTCACAGTCGGAAAGGAGACGATTATTACACACTCTAATACTTTGCCCGAAGATGTGGCCATAGAGCCCCCACTTGGGGCAACTACCCAATCCAACCCTGAGGGAGAGGGGGTTAAGGTTTATCCCTCAGGCTCGATGCGACCTGTTGATGATAGGGCCATCAAGGAGGTGGCCACCCAACAGGCTGATGAGGCTGTTTTTGAGGCGGTTGATCACTCGGGTAAAGATCCAGCTCCTGAGATTCCAATCCTAACCGAAGGAGATGACGATACTCCTCTACGGAAGGCACTAGCAGCAACCTTGGTTACTGAGGTGACAGAACTAGAGGACACTCTACCCCATATCTCCAGGGTGGTTGTCCCTTAGAAAGGTTCTTTAAAGATTCGCTTTAAGTCGCCATATTGAAGGTCTTCCTCCATGCCAGAAGTACTTCAACTGCCAACTTATATTCTGGCAAAATCACCAACTGATGGAGAAGAGGAGGTTCCTGAATCCAGTTCTCCTATATCGAAGGTGTCTTTAACTCCAGAGAATCTGTCCTCCAACCTTGGTCGGAGACCATTCAGGGAAAGTTGTCTCTTACGAGGCTTCAAAGGAGGTAGCTGCACCATCTCCAAGCGTAAACAAATCTAGCCAGGTGTCGGTGCCTCGGTCCCTAAGTTTTTCAGCCTTTTCTATGGCTGCACCAGCTATTATCCCCCATTCAGCGTGTCCCTTGGCTATGATACTGCCGATGACACTGCTTTCTCTCACAGAGAAAAATGAATATACCGGTACATTTATAGAGGCTTTCTACTTCATCCTGCGAAGAGGTGTAGAGAGTGTCGTGGAGCGGGTCATCCTTTCATAATAGCCAAGATGGTTGCCCTGAATCAGGTCAAGTCAATAAGGGCTTAGGAAGGCCAGACGGCAGTGGCCGATGCACTCGAGGAAGCGGTGGGAGAGACGGAGGTTCATCTGGCCGAACTTCGATCTTTGCAGTCCACCGATATTTCTGTTCTGATTCCTGAGGTAAAGAGTAAGCTGCTAGAAAACGTCTCTGCGACTAAAGCATTTTACCATTCTGACCTGGCAGCGACTGAGCAAGATTTGTTAAGTATTGCCACCAGAGAGATAGAAATTACGTCTATCGAGGAATCCATTCTTGGTATACGAAAAGGATTGGCTGTGCGTATAAGCGGACACCAAGAGCAGATCAAGCGACTACAGGATGCGGTGGTCGCCTTGGAGATCTAGGATCGAAAAAAAGCACAAGAACAAGAGCTCATATGCCAACAGGTGAAAGACCATGCTCCATAGCTGATTAGTCTACGAGAACGTAGGGCCAAGATGGACATCATCACCGAAAAACTTGCCACCCTCAATGATAAAGTAGTCATGAACCAACAGACGGAACGCCACGCTAAAGCAAAGGTCCAGTAAAGGGTGGAGTCTATGAAGCAGTGTATCAACGAGATGTGCACTGATATCACTAAGTAATTTTCCTTTTTGTATTAGGGGTTTAACCCCTTTTTTGTAGTCTCCGTTCTTGGAGTAAAAAATAAAGACAATTTCTTTCTCTTATCTTATTTCTTATGTCTTTGTACTTCATGTTATATCTGTAATACCGATATATGCTACTTACTTGGAGGTAATATAGACATAATTGGTTTAGGATTCGGGAGACCTAATATCCTTAATGCACTTAGTTAAGTACGGATGGTAAGTAGAAGTAATGGGCATCGGGAGGTGAGAATGTTTGTTCAGAGGTAATATGGACATGACAAACATCAAACTCTAAGTAGGTAAGTTACTTAGAGGTCAAAAGAACATGGTAAGAAATGTAAGAACAACTCAGAGGTATATAGGGACATGTTTGTTCTTCTAAGAATCCCTTTCGTGGGCTTATCATCATTAGTGCACCTAGGACTAAACGCGAGGGATAAATTAAAGTAACGATTTCATCAACAGAGGTAATATGGACGTGTTAAGAAATGTTGAGAGATAAGAATGTATACTCAGAGGTAATATGGACATGATAGACATTCAAATACAGACACCTTATTTTGGGGATTAAACGAATGTGGTAAGGATGAATGTGGGAGTGATGGGTACAAATATGAACACATGCACTCTTATTTTTATTATTTTGAGCCTATGTTTTGCTTAAATATAGTACTTCTTAACGAACTTGCCGTTCACAGACATCATAAGCAAGTCTCCGTTAGATTTTGTCAGCCGATATGCACCATTAGAATAGATTGTTTCTACAACGAATGGTCCCTCCCATTTAGGTTGAAACTTTCCAGCTGTCTTGTGGGTCATAATCATTGGTCTTCTGACGGATAAGACAAGGTCACTGACCCGAAATGACCTTTTCTTGACCTTTTTGTTGAAAGCTCCCGAGATTCGTGCTTGGTACAGCTCAATACGATGTTGAGCTAGGAGGCATTTCTCGTCCAGTGCTTCCAACTCTTGTAGTCATAAGCGGTGGTTATCTTCGATAGTCATATGATTGTGAAGAGCCACTCGTAGAGAGGGGATTTGAAATTCTAGAGGGAGCACAGCTTCACTTCCATATACCAGGAAGAATGGCGTACTACCAGTAGGCGTCCGGACTGTGGTTCAGTAAGCCCAAAGACATTCACTGAGCTTCTCATTCCAGTCGTGCTTGTTAGAGGATACGACTTTCTTAAGGAGTTTGATAATCATTTTATTGAAAGCTTCGGCCAACTCATTTACTGCTGGGTTGTATGTCATTAAGGCTATGCTCTAAATCTGATTCTGGTTACAAAATCAGTGGAAGGCGCTACTAATAAATTGTGGGCCATTATCGTGGATGATCCTCCGAGGTTGCCCGATCCGGTAGATGACGTGATGTTTAAGAAAATTAATCACATCTGAGGTTTTTATGTCAATGAGTGGTATCGCTTCCTCCCACTTGGAAAAATAATCAGTTATAACCAACATAAACCGATGACCTTTAGATGATGGCAGGGTGATCGTGTCGATGATATCTATCCCCCATGCTTCAAATAGCGAGGATACAGCTGTCGGGTGTAAGAATTCTGATGGTTAGTAAATGAAATCTGTAGGGATCTGGCACATTCGGCACTTCTTAGCGTATGTTAATGCATCTACTATTATTGTAGGCTAGTAGTAAGCATACATCTGTATCGATCCTGTAGTTTAGGACCAGGCTGGTGAGATCCGTAAGTACCATCATGAGCTTCACAAAGTACTTCCTTTGCCTCATTATCCGATAAATATCAGAGTATGAGTTCATCAAAGGAACGACGATATAACATTTTAGTATGAATATCGCAATATAACCGAAGAGAGCATCTCCTTACGGAAGCAGCTTCCTTCGCGTCATCTAACAGAATCCTATAAACCGCAAAATCTATGAAGGGGTCCGCTAGTCTCAAACATTCACGTTTGTATCCATAGAATGGTCAGTTCGCATGCACAGGTTTTTCTTAGGGCATACCAACTCTTGACCGATCACTGTGACTGATTGCTGAGTTCCGATAAGTACTGCCAATGAATTCGCAAGACTAACCAGGGCATCCGCTTCCAAGTTCCGTAATCATGGAACGTGTTCTATAAAGAATCCTGTAAATGTGGAAATCATCTAGATCGTCGCCTGATGGTACGGGATCAGGTTTTTATACCGGACCTCGTATTATCCTAGAACCTGGTTAACTATCAGCTGGGAATCACCGTAAGCCTCCAGGAAGTCGACCCCAACTCTTTAACTAGCCGGAGGCCTATGATGAGAGTATTGTAATCAGAAACATTATTAGAACATGACTCTGAGAAAGAGTACGCTCGCTGGATGACCAAGTCATCAGGAAAAATTAATACTTCCCCAATTCTCGCCACGATATCACCTTTGGGTCCTGTTCTTGAAGCACCGTCAAAGAACATTCGTCAAACTGGCTCTTCTGTTGTGATATGGGATTCTATTACTTCATTCGGAATACCATCATAAAGTTTCGATGCTTTGACTATCGGATGAGTGGCCAAGAAGTCGGCCAACGCTTGGCCTTTGATCATCTTTTGTGGGACAAATACCATATCATATGGTGACAATAGTATTATCCACAAAGCAAGGCAAAAATTTAGTGCCCCTGGTTTGGTCATATGGACCATGAGGGGATAAACCCAGGAAATGATGTGGATCCTCTATTCCATCACGTAACATCGGGTTTCTGGATGGCAAAAACTAGGGCAAGACATTCTTTCTCAACATGAGTGTATCTACGTTCAGCCCTGACTAATTATTAACTGAGGTAGTAGATAGCTTACTCATGGCCTGTATCGCTATTCTGGGCCAACAAAGCGCCGAAAGAATAATCCATGGCTCGGATGTAAAGTAAAAAGGGTTTTCCCATGACTGGTACTACCAAAACTAGAGGGCTCATAAGGTACTCATTAATGCCTTCAAATGCTCGTTAGCATTCTTCGGTCCAGACATAAGACGCTCCTTTCTTCATAAGCTCAATGAAGGGTTTACAGTGTCCCAAAAGATTAGAAATAAATCTTTGGATGTATGCCAAGCGTCCTTGAAGACCGTAAAGTTCACGAAGATTTCTTGGTGGTTGCATCTCAATGATAGCTTTTGCCTT
The DNA here is from genome assembly GCA_029216955.1 of Iris pallida. Taxonomy (NCBI): domain Eukaryota; kingdom Viridiplantae; phylum Streptophyta; class Magnoliopsida; order Asparagales; family Iridaceae; genus Iris; species Iris pallida. The sequence goes on from JANAVB010001799.1 coordinate 4,937,216, forward strand.
CTCGCGATCAACGTGAATACCCTTTAAAGTACCGATAAAACCCAAGAACTTGTCGTTGGACACCCCTAGGAAGGACTTGGTCGGGTTCATCTTCAGTTGGTGTACCCTCATCAGATCGAAGACGGTCCTTAAGTCATGAAGGTGGTCACCCCGAAAATAACTTTTGACAGTGATGTCATCAACATAGTATTCGACTGTCTTATGTAAGTATTTATGGAATATGGTGCTCATAGCACACTGGTACGTAGCACCTGCGTTCTTCAGACCAAAGGGCATTACCGTGTTGCAGAATATGTCGATCAGAGTCCGGAATAATATATGTCTTTTATCATCTAGGAACACCTTGATTTGATTATAGCCTGAGTAACCATCCATAAAGGACATACGCTCGAACCCACAAGTATTATCGATCATCACATCAGTAATTGGTAAAAGAAACTCATCTTTTGGGCAAGCAATATTTAGACCACGAAAGTCTATACAGACTCGGATCTTTCTATTCTTCTTGACGATCGGGACAATGTTAGCTACCTAATCTGAGTATTGTTCTTCACGAATGAAACCATTTGCTACCAGTTGATTCACCTTGGCTTCAATGGCGTTCATGACATCTGGACGGAACCGTCGTTGTTGTTGCTTCACTAGCTTAGCTTTGGGCGAAATATTTAGTCTGTGTATGACGATGTTCGGGTCCAAACCTGACATATCTGCTACAGGCGAAGACATCTATGTGTTCTCTTACAAGCTCTACGAGAGATTCACGGTCTTCTTCTCTTAAGCTTTTGCTAATGAAAATCGGCTTAGGAGAAGAGTCGTCTCCCAGATCGATTTGTACAACCTTATCTTCCATAGGAGGTTCGTATTGTTCGAAGCATTTTTCCCACTGAGACTCAAGTTGTTGAGCCCAAGGTTCGACCTCGAAGGGCTTGAAGAGGTGGTTATCTTTATCGATTCGGGTCGACGAATGTCATATTCGCTGATAACGTCTTTCGGAATACCTCTCCTATGCTGACATCGGAGTCCCAGGAAAAATCAGAAGAATACGAGTACCTTTCCTCTTCGAGTTCTGAAACTTCAGAAAAGCAAGACATACCCTAGTCCACAGCGGGTCTTATGGTAGTAGTGGTCAGACTTACCCTTAGGGACATTAAGCTTGATTGGCAAGTGGCGACCCCTACCGTAGTTAAGACCCATATTGCTATTCAAGTCATAACCCATCTTCTGGATGATGTGTCTGGCTTGGGGAGTGTAGTGGTGAGTCTGCACCGTACCAATTTCAGGCTCTAGCTCACAAGTGGTGTGGACTTGAGAACCTTCTACTTGACCAAAGATAATGGACTTCTCTTTCCTTTTCCTTGTTGGTATTATAAAGTACGCATCACGTATCGGGAGCACTTGACTCAAAGAATAAACGGATGTGATTTGTGACTGCAGTGACAAACTTAGATTTTAGTCTAACGAGTATGCAACAAAAGAAGACTCAAAGTAATTCAAAGGCATTCCTTTATTGATAAAGTAAGACAATTCGTCTTCTGGAACTATATTATCAAAGGCAGGAAAACGAGGTACTACAAGGTCCTCTAAATTACTACTCCAAGCATCTAAGGCTGACGAAAATAAAGAGGGAGGAGGCTGGCAGCACAGCTTTACTATAAAGGGCTTAGTTGAGGAGCTTTCCCTCGCTGGTGGCTTTCCTTTCAATCAGACTACTAGTGGGGTTGGAACCTTCCCATGTGGCTTGACCGCCAGTGAGGTAGATGTGTTGGAAGGGCGTTCTTTTAGTTTTACTTTGATAAGCCCGTTGGAGGAGGTCCGAGCTTCTGCCTCGTCATCAGCATCATTACTTGGGTCATTTCGATGATTCTTCTGGAATAGCATGATTCTATGTAATAGACTTCAATCCCTTTGAAGGGATCGACGTCCGCGAACTCAGTTTTTACAATACCGTCACCATTGACATATTTGAAGCATTGGTGCAGGATGGATGGCACAATCATGTGCTCATGTATCCAATGTCTTCCTAACATGATATTGTAACAAACATCTGCATCGATGACGTAGCAAGTTGCTTCCGTCTTTAGGTCGGCAATCTGGATCTCCAGACGGATTTTCCCCTCTGGACATCTTTTGCCATTATTGAAACCACTAATCATGGTTTGGGTCGTGGAAAGCCAATGCATCGGGATCCCTAGAGTATGCAGTAGGCGATGGGGAATGACACTCATAGACGACCCCGGGTCAATGTGCATGCGATCGACCCTAATAGCATCAACATATCCCGTATAGTACAAGGATCTGGCATGCCTATTATTCTTCAATAGCATATCCTGCTGTAAAAATGTGATGTTCGACATGGCTTCTATCACACTGTGACATTAAGGACACGCAGTGGGGTATTTGTCCAAATAAGACTAAGCTTGTTGTGATGCCTCGTTTAGAGCCTCCCGAGTTCTTTTGGAAAGACGAAGAAGCTTAAATAATGACAGTCTAGCTGGAGTGTTGGCCAATTGTGCCAAAATGTCAAAGTTGTAAGGCCTACCCAATCATATGGTTCTTTCTTTTGTGAGGGGTTTTTCATAACGCCCCTCCTTTTGTTTTTTCTTATCCGTTGCTGGCAATTGGGACGGGCCAGGTTCGGATGAACTGGGAACTGTAGACATCAATACCGGCAACGTTTCTTTTCCAAGGGTCTGGTTATAGTTACAAGAGTAGTCTAGACCAGCCCTAGTTGCTTCCACTCTTTCTTTATTAGATGTGAGGGAGACCGTATTACATGACTTGACTTTCTTCCTCTTGAATTTGGTGACAAAATGTACTACAGGTCGGGTTAGGTCGTCAGTGAGGTCTGGGTGTAGCCATATAACCTCTCCTCGATGTGTTTGGATGGGTACTAACCTGGATGTTTGAGTTTGAGGGAAGTTAACGACCTCCATAGTCATTTTTGGGATTGGGACGACCCCATCATGTACCTCGGTAGACGGGAAATTACCAAATTTGAAGGTTACCATGTTGGTAGAGACCACCATTTCTTCAAAGTCTAGTAAAGGAACATTGGCGTAGACCAGTCTCTATATATGGTTCTTCAGGATAAATCAATCTTGAGTCGCATGGTGGATGTATCGAGATAGTAGCAGTACTTAGGATTGTCTACCTTGTCCACTTTGTTGGGATGCCTAGGGAGGAAGCTGGAGCTTTTCACCTTCAAGGAGTACATTGAGTAGTTGTAATGCATCCTCATCATTAAAGGAACAGTTCTCCTTTTGTATCGAAGGTTTCTCGGGCTTCTGAGTGGGAACTGCACCCAGACTGAGGCTTGCGGTCATGACCTATTTTGCTTTGGACTCCCGATCGTTGTTGCTAGAAGCATCGACGGGTCTTCTGCCTTTCTCATTAGTATTAGGGAAGCTCATTCCCAGCAAATGAGGCTCTTTGGCTTTCCTTTCAGCGTCATCGACACTAATGATGAATGCAGTCTAATTTATGTGGCTGGAGGATCCTGTCCAAATTTTAATCGTAGGTAGCAAGCCTTTCCGATAAGTGTTTATCAAGAAAAACTTGGGAATGCCTGGCGGCAATCTTAGTGCGGCTTGCTGGAACCGTTCTATGTAGTCCCGAATAGACTCTTTGTCCTTCTGAACGGTATCCAACGGATTAGACATCGTCATACCCATTTGTCACACCTAGTCCCAAAATACATAAGAACTTAGGACGTGAACATGCCAGCTAAGACGATCTAGAATAAGTTCTCAATTTAATAGACATACGCTAGATGTACTACGCTGAAGAAGTGTACTAGACCTACGCTATCACGACTATATCTCAATCCATATATAGGTAAATAAAGTAAGAATGAACGATATGTAATATAGTCGACTGTCATATAATACACATGTTCGAGCAAACTCGAGAATGAAATAAGTTTGCAGAACTAGGCTAATGAGCATAGTATATCATGATGAGAAATAGATAAAGCTCGAAAGAATGATGAAATAATACTATAAGCAGTACCTGAAGCATGAAAACACAAATATACCATCCATCTATCTATCTGCAAGTGCTCTACAATAACCTGAAGAGATCACCAGGTCCTTAGAGTGACGTAACAAGATACAGAAGGAATATGCCATAATATGAAATAAATAAATATAAACATAAAATAAATAGCTCGGACCACAACACAGTCCAATATTCTATCATCGAAGTAGGGAACCACCCTTACAACCATACAAGGACAAAGGATAGAAAACTATTTTACGATAAAACACTATCCCATGCCATAATATGAATTGAATGAATAAACTGAACCACTACATGGTCCACTATCTTATCGTAGAAACAATGAACCACACCCTGTAACCTCTGTTAACCAAATTTTTGGATTTTTTTGAAAATCTGTATTTTCTATTTTTTCTGAATTTTTCTGAATCTTTAAAAATCGTGAATTTTAATATAAAGTATATTTTTCGATCGTATTATGCTATCGGTGTTTGTTTAGTCTTTGGTTTCGAGAAAACTATATTTGCAAGATTTTTGTCCTAAATAAATTCACGTCCTTTTCTTGAATTCCTATAAAGTAATAAGTATTTACTTTATATGTGAGAAGAGATTTGTCAAATATCTTTTATAAATAAAAATACATTTATAACTATTTTTGTCTAATCCTATATTTTAATTAAATTATCAGTTACACATTTTCCTTCGTGATCGGTGAAGACCATTTCGATCCTAGTTTTAGCCTACAAGCTATTGGCTTGGAATGTGGGCTAGAGCTTGGAATTTAGCCAGTAATGGGTAATTAGTAGCTAAATTTGAATTAGCTACTAATTATTAACTAAATAAATTATTAGCTAAAAAACTAGTTTATCTAGTGATTAGCAGTTAATGTTGGTGTTAGTAGTTAGTAGTTTTTACTATTTTTTCTACCTCTTACATTTACATTTATGCCATTAGGGTTTTCTATACTACCCTATAAATATTAGATATTTTCCAATATTTTATAAGACATTTTCCTAAAACCTAAATTCCTATATCAGCCGCCACTCCATATTCTTCTCTTTTCGGACTCATTCTCGACAGCCTTCCCGACCACCACTCTGGTCATTCTTCCAACAGCTCAACATAGCCACCGCCACCTTCACTGTCTCCTCCCCGATTTCACCACCATGACATTCATCATCGCCACACCGACCAACTCCAACTCCCCTTCTCTGAACCTGTGAGACTCGTCTCACAGTATCAGTATTTATATACGGATACGTATTTTGTAGTATATTTTGTATTTTCTTGGTTTTCGTAATGCTTTAAATTTTTTCTAACTTATAGATTTTCTCCTTGGCCGGCATACCGCCAGTATACCGGTGTATACCGACGGCATACTGTCCGGGCAGATTTTCCACATTTTAGATATTTTCAATTTTAGATATTTTCGTGAATAGTGTTTAGATATTTTCGTAAATAGTGTTCAGATATTTTCGTAAATAGTATAAATGCACCCTATTACCTAATGGATATTTGGTTTGTTTGAATGGCCATGATTGACTTATATTTTGACATGGATCACGATCCAACAGCTAAGATTAATTCTCCCTTCTATATATACCATTTCACTTTCTCTCTCCTCTCTCTTTTCATTCTCTTCACTCTCTTTTCATTTCTTCTTCCCTTCTCTCCCCCTTGGAGCTTGCCAAGAGCTTAGCCTTGAGGCCTTGGGCGTGGTGTCTAACCCCCCTAGGAGGAGGAGTAGAAGATTAGGTTTGGAGCTTAACCTAGACAAGTACATTTTGCCAAATTCTTGAACAATAGTATTTTATTGCCATTTTTGTTTTCCTTGGTATTAAATGCTTAGAATTTTCCTAAACTCATTTTGTTAAATATATTTTCCTTATGATTCTCGTTTATATGCATGTTTTCAAAATTTGTTTAAGCAAGGTTTTGATTTTATGTTAAAACTCAATATTGACTTAATAGAAAACTTGGTATCAAGAGTGATACTAATGTTACCATCATGGATCTTGGTCACATATACATATATGAGGTCCTTACCTAGTTTGTATACCATGGATTTTGAGTTTGGTGGAAATCGAAATCCGTTTCGGTATCCCGAGGACCTGTTTTTGGAGTATTTTGAGGTATTGATCTATCAAATGTTTTGATTTATGAAAACTAATACTTCCATATTATAGGGAATTCAATTCTATGTAATTTTGACTTTTGAAAATCCGAATTTTGATTTAAAATAAAGTTTTTATGGCTGAAACAAGTTTTGGCGAAAATCTGAATTTTGTTGCTGTTTGGAAGATCGGAATACCGACGGTATACCGTAGTGTACCGAAGGTATACCGATTTTTGCACTAGAAACTTTTTGTCTTTAGGCCGGAATACCGTCGGTATGCCGCCGTATACCGCCGGTATGCCGTTTTAGGCTATTTTTGTCTGTTTTTGTCCGTTTCTGCCCGTTTTTGTTCGTTTTTGATATTTTCTTCGACTGTAATGATTTCTTAACTTGATTAGATGATCTTGCATAGTTAGAGAATGATTGTACACCCTATATACACTTGACACTAGCACATGTTAAATCATTTTCTATGAAATGTACGTAGCTTTAATTATTCTTTTCCACATGCCATGATATGTCTTTTGATATATTCTTTCTTACAAGCTATGATAATTATTGCCATGCCTTCTTTGCTTACTAGATAGTGGCCCGTCGTGGAGCACTCATGATACATGTCTTCTTTGCTTACTAGATAGTGGCCCGACGTGGCGCACTCATGATACATGTCCTTCTTTGCTTACATGATAGTGGCCTGTCATGGCGCACTCTTGATTCCAGTACATGTCTAGCTCCTTGATAGTGGCTCGTTGTAGCGCACTCCTAGCTTCTCGTCTATTATATTTTTTTTGTTATGGCTTGTTATGGTGCACATTCTCGCTTTTTGTCCAGTCTCGCATGTCTCATGTCTAGGATGGATTCTGCGGAATGCCACACCTAGAATCCAACAAGAAAATGTTAAGGACTAAACAACTAGCTTGATTACCTAGATCATTGGAGATTTTCCCGATTTCCTGCTGCCCCTTTGGTCTTGGTCTTATATATATACATGGGATTTGGAGCTATCTGTCAGGATGAGCACACTTCCAGCACACCGTCGAGTGGGGCACCTCCTTAGGACACATGTATCTTACTGTAGTGTGTCTGCTATACTGGTTTTCTTTTTGGCTTGGATCATTCAGGTAGTAGCAGGCAGGTAATTGGACTTGAATTTCTCAAACTTGTATTTGTTAGTAATTATGATTGTGATAACCCTAGTTAGCTAATGTATAAAGCCGTACTCATTGCTTGGCCGTGATTATTGTATGTAGTCCAATCTAGTCTAGTTTTGTCTAGGCAGTGTCTGGATTTATTTATTTTCAGTACATCTTTGTTTATGCTTTACTTTTGCCGGTAAATGATTAGATACTAAAGTTCTGTTGAGAAGAAGGGTTACAACCCTGGTCCTTGTTTGGTTTACGGGTTGTAACTTGGGTTTCAGAATAGTTTCTAAGTCATCTATTCATTTGTCGATCTATATAGTTACCTAACATGCTCACATGCTCCAGTTACTTAACATGCTCACATGTCCAAGTTACCTAACATGCTCACATGTTCCAGTTACCCTACATGCTCACACGTTCTAGTTATCTTACATGTTCCAGTTATCTTACATGCTCACATGTTCAGTTTAATTCACATGTCCACAGTTTACATTTTGTCACATGTCCATTACTTTATGCTACATGTTGCTTTACTTATTGTCTTTTCTATTCTCGGGATAAGTGCATTGGTAGCGCACGAGTCTCGATTTACTTTTACTTATTTCTGTCTCTATCCGTTGCTATGATTTGCATGCTAGTTTTAGTTCATACTTTGGCTTCCTTTGTGGTACTTGCTATTGGGGGTCTGACCCCACTGGTTTTGTTTGGCCAGATCTGATAGAGGAGCCCGGAGGATCTTTCGTACCATCTACTCGACGGTGACTACCCGAAGCACCAGAGTACCATAGTGGGTTTCCTATATCATTCTCCCACTAGTCATGTACATTATTCTTTTGTGGCGTTTAGCCTCTGAGCACGTGTTTAGCTCGTGTTTTGGACTTGACATTTAGCCTACGGGCCTAAACATGATTTGCGTATTCTAGACTATAGCTAGAGCTTATTATGTATGACTATTACTCTTGCTAGTCTTCACTTTGTACTACTAGCTTGATGATCATCCATGTATATATAGTTTGGGACGCTTTACTATTTTATGTCTGATGATCATACTTCTTGTACTTTACATATTTGTCTGTGATTGAGATACCTAGGATTTTTGACCTAGGATTGCCTGTTGGATTGTAGTAGTAACTCCCATGTCTATGCAGTTTATAAAGTTGTTTCGAAGTACTGGAGTACTTTGGTATACGTAGCTGGCCTGGTCTGTCCCTACTTGCCAGTATTCTGGTTCTGGGGCGTGACAGAACCACCATCCGACTACCCATTATAGGCCAGCACCACCACAATTGCCGTCATCACCCCATACTCCACTCGGCCACCTTGGCCCAAACCACCACCACCACCAAATATTGTACTGACATTACAACCACCACCACACAGCCACCCCGTTCCCATGCTCGACACAGTCACCTCCACCATCATCACATTCACTGCCATCGTACCCACAAAAACCAGTACCGCCCCAAGCATAGCCACACCCGCCATCGGCACTATGCCACTCCAGTGCACCCCGGTCGGCCACAGCCCCTCCCCCCCACCATCAAAAAAAGTAAGGGGAGGAAGAAGGACGAGCAACCAACTCACCGTGCTCATTCTCGCCGCTTCGGCGTGACCGCCGTCGCGCCAGATCTGTGCACCTGTGATCGGCCCTCCTCCGGATCCGCCTCGCCTCAGATGGGACGTGAGCTCCCCAGGCACGCTACTCTGCCCGCTCCGTCCAGCATCCAGCCTCAAGACTCCCAACCGCCGTCGCCAGGCCGCTCTGCCCCGACCGGCCTAGGCCCCGTCGAGCCAGACCCGCCTCTTGCGTCGACCGTTCTGTCAAGTCCCGACCGGATCTGAGCAAACTCGGTCAGATCTGGACGCCTCCACGACGGTGCCCTCTGTCATCGCGCGTCACCCACAGTCCTACGCTGACGACGTCGACGAGATCGCCCCTCTCCTCCACGTCTCCTTTTTTCTCTCTCGTGTGTTAATTTTTTGGGGGAATTAGGATTTTTGGGTTGAAGTGTGAAGCAGTAGACTCTTCCGCTCTTTTAGTTAGTTGATTATTAGTGATTGGGTTAGGGTTAAATGAGACTTTGGGCTGTGAAGTTGGATTTAGGAAATAGAAATGAATAGAGATATGACAGAACCTCCCTTGCTGACTTTAATTTGTACTCTAAGGAAAACAATTAGGGATCTATTATTATTATTATTATTAGGTATTATTATTTACTATTTTTTTAACAGAAGGATTAGGATTTCTTTTGAATGTGGGTTGTGGGTAATGTTTTGGGCTTGGGCCTCAAAATAGTTAAAATTATTACTTTGGGTTTTCATATTTGATAAATCATTGGACCATTGCAAATGAGCTTGGGCCATGGGTTTTGAGTCTATATGGTGTTTATTTGTTAATTTGGGCATTGACCCATATAATTAGCTCATATATATATATATATATATATATATATATATATATATATATATATATATATATATATATATATATATATATATATATATATATATATATATATATATATGGGAGGGAGCGGATCAAAAGCCCCCCTTAGAAAACCCCCTAAAAACCTCCCTCACTCTAATTCGTAATATTAATGTTAATATTAATGATAATATTAATGTTAATGTTAATATTAATGTTAATATTAATGTTAATGTTAATATTTTTTAATATATTAATGTTAATGTTAATATTAAAGTTAATATTAATGTTAATGTTAATATTAATTTTAATGTTAAGTTTAATGTTAATTTTAGTATTTAATGTTAATATTAACATTAATATTAATACTAACATTAATATTAATATTAACATTAAATTACGGATTAGAGTGAGGGGGGTTTTTAGGGGGTTTTCTAAGGGGGGCATTTGATCCGCTTCCTATATATATATATATATTCTTAATAATAATCTTGGGCTTAGATTCTTATTTGGGCCTGCTTATCGATAAATAAAAATTGGAATTTTTTAAACTAAATTTTTGGGGACTAAGGTATTAAATGGGCTTTATGAATAAAAATCTCAAATTAATATTTTAGAATAGTTATTTAATAATAATCTAATTTAGGCTTTATATTTCGATGGGCTTATATATACATAAATACTTTTGAAATACAAAATTATACGAATAATGTTTTGTTAATAAGAGTTATAAATAAGTACTTTCAAATGAATTTGTATACCTACGAGTATATTTATGAGATTATTAGGATATTATTCCAAATAATTTGTAGACAGTTACAAATACTTTCTAAGTGACTAAATAATATATTTTAATGGCTGCAAATATTATCAAATTAAAAAAAATTGAGTTGTTGGACTAACCTCCTGATTAAGTTCTTTTGATTGATCAAATCGCTAATCGTGTCTATTGTAGTCATTTTTTATTTCTTGATTCGAATATCGTGTCGAACTCTGATTTTGGGCTTCTATATACCAAACTAGGCTATTTGCATGAGTATCCAAAGAAGTGGAACGAGATGTGGTCATTCTATAAGGAATATAATTCCAAAATTTGAAGGAATTGCCAAGACAGAAATAGTAGAAGGATTAGAATGAATTTACAGGAGTGACGACTAAGAATTGAATTTGGGATACTTAGGTCACGACTTATTTAGAAAAGCCAAAGAGCCATACAACTTGGATCAGGTTACTGACACATGAGATTTTTAGAACGATTACTTACACAGGAATTATGATTTCTATGAAATTGTCAACAAATTTATTTTTGATTACGAACAATCATTGAGGTTGCATAAATAGGGTAAATGATAGATTTTGGGACTAGACTTCTATGACCTCGTTTTTAGAAAATTTCAATGACATGGAGTTAACATTTTGTGGATGATAAGAGAGATGGAAAAAAATTATTAGAAGATCCCGACGAATTTAGACGTGAAAGTCTAGAAGAATTTATATGGATAAAGGACCTTAGGTATGTAGGTTAGGCCACAAGATTATCAGTGATTGGTAGTTAGTAACTTGGAAGTCACGAGGAAGATTTTGTAAGAGGTGGTTTGATTATTATACAAAGGTGAACACCTTGGAGGTTGAAATTTTATGTTTTGTTGATTATGAACAAGTGCAAGAAAAATGAAGGAAACAATTTCCTATCATTATTTCCTCGTCTTATCATCAATTCTTCGTCTTAGTTAACTCCGTCCTAAATACGTCAATCAACTATCTCATAACTCAATCTGTTAGCTACACTTTGGAATCTTTTGAATTCTCGCACTATGTGAATGCATGTTGAAAATGACGTTGGGCGTATAGGTAGGTAATAAGTATATAGCACCGAATCATTGGGGTGAGCATTATTCGGTTTTGGACCGAAAACTAAACCGAACCGAACTGAATAACAGATTCGGTTCGGTTTGAAAAAAATTTGTTCGGTTTCGGTTTTAAAAATTCTAAAATTTCTTATTCGGTTCCGATTTCGGTTATGGAGTTCGGTTTCGGTTCAAAATTGAAAACCGAATAAGACTTGTACAATACGTAAATATCATCATATATATATGTATATTTTATGATATAAGAAATTCTATTTTTCTTATTCCAGTAGTTAACCTCCCAGGTCTCTTATTGTTGCTTTAGGAGTTTTTGACCTTCAAGATTGCAATAGAGGTGATAAGATACTCTATATGCGGCTGCTTCCTTGACACCCAGTTTTGCCTTGATAGGAAAATCATCACCATCTAAGTTTGATGTTTATATAAAAATGAAGAATATGAGGCTATTGTCAAGCGTCTTCAAGTGAAAACCTTCCATATCACATGTTTCTTTACTTGCATGACCAACCAATGAACTCAAATCTTGCCAATAAAGTGTTAACAACTGAATGTGCACATTTAGTCCCACATCGTTCATAGAAAAAAAAAAGTTGGCTTAGAGAAGGTTATAAATGGGACCCTATCAACACTTCAAACCAAATATATCTATTGGCCTTTAGGCTAAAGATAAAGTATAGTGGTCCATGTGCTCATAATGATCGATATTGAAATATATTTTTTAAGTGGTAGAGATCTGTAGTAGCAACTGTGCTATTGTAGATTAACTCTTAAAGGCCAATAAGCCTAATTTTGGAATCTAGCCCATTGACAAAAAAAGGCCAACAGAAAAGCCACATAACCGAATAAATCAAAAACCAAACCGAATATTTTGGTTTCGGTTTAAGTTCAATTTTCATCGAATTCGGTTCGGTTTCGATTTTTGATTTTGTAAATTCAGTTTATTCAGTTTTTGAGAATTCGGTTCGGTTGGAACCGAATAAACCGAATGCTCACCCCTACCGAATCACAAGCCGGTGTTAGACACGAGCCGATGCTATGAACTATGAGCCAAACAGGCAACTATAAAACTATGAGGCTCATGACTCCAATCAACTAATATGGCAAGGTGGGGAGTAGGGGTGGCTATTTTTAGGAGTTTAATATATAAGGTTTTGGCCTCATATAAGTTAGGATTAATATGCAGGAGGTTTGGATTGATTTGGTGGAGATTTGGTCAACCAATCAACTAATATGGCAAGGTGGGTTAGTGTATTTCCATATTTTGAAAGGTGAAAGATTGAGCAAAGATACATGGGTTTAATGCATGCGAACTGCTATTAAATATCCAATAATTAATTAAATATATCTCTAATTGATTTTGGCAACCCTAAATAGGCTCCACTAAGTTGGGTAGGCTAGGTTTTGGTCTAAACAATTATTTGAATTAAATTGAACACCGGAAAGACTATAAATGGGTCTCATGTGTCATTTGAGAATAAGTAGCACATGAGAACTGTCATAACTCGCACCCGGATATTCGGGCACGAGTACATGGGCCACGCCTAGCCTACGTCGCAGTATCGATGGTAGAACGCTGTCAAGTATCCAACAAATATCTACAATATCTAGATGATCCATAGTAACAAATGTACTCCAATCACATCACAAACAACTAAGGAAGATATGATCTGAAAAGATATCAAATAACTCTGAAACAACCAAAGTCTACAAACGAATATACATAACCAGAAAGTATTGGAGACAAATTCGATAACAAAACATAAATCAAAGTACAATGGCCGAGATCTCTCCAGAAGTCAACTCACGATCTAAAAATATATTGAGATCTGTCATCATGAAGTCCAGGGTGTGGGGCATAACATTACCTAAAAAATAGTTATCCAGTCAGGATTGGAACGAGCACATCACTAACAACAGTTCTCAGTAAATGATAACGACTATGTAACAGTAAATAGAGAGAATATACGAGAATAAGTAAAGAGTACATGAAAGAAGCATGGCATAGTAAAACTGTAAACTAGAACAAGGAAGAGTAAAGCAGTTTATATCATGTACAAGAGTCAAGAATCTATACTAGCTATGTGAGTAAGTACTAGCTTCGACATGTGGCCAGCTTGGGAACTTGCACAAGGTCTACTGGCCTGGTTAATCATACATGAGGTGTATGATTAACACTCACAAGGAACTATAAATGCACAAGGAGGGTATTGACCACATATCTACGCTACTACTTCCTGCCCCCGACTGATATAGTGGATCCAACCATGACACGTTATGACACGGGACTCTCTGAGAAGGTCGCGAGCCTTCGCAGGGATCGTGTCTATATAATGCACAAGAACAAAGTGTAACACCCTAATCCCAAAATACGTAGGACTAGGTACATCGACATGCCAGCTGTATACATATAAAGTATACTCCAATATATGGAAACCTCGTATGAATACATGAACTGTAAAATGCAGTAAACTAAGAGTAATCTAATCTCATCCACAAATAAGAGAATAATAATATAAATCAACTATAAAATTTGTTGTTTATACATGTAGTTGGGCGGAGACAAATCCACTACCAACTATCTCAAAAGAAAGAAATATACAAGAAGGAATAGACAAAATAACAAGACGAGCCAAGGGCAATCATCTTCGAAAGAATGGAGAAGATCACAGCCTCGGCTAGAATACCTGCAATATCACAGAAGCACACACCTGGAGAGATAACCAGGTCCTCAGAGGGACGTAACAAGATACATAAAGAACATGCCACATAACTGAATATATATACCATGTCATAAATCACAAGTAAAGTAAATAGTCCCACTCGTAACAAGATCCAATACCTCATCATCGAAACAGTGGACTACCCCTACAACCAAACAAGGACAAGAGGTAGTACACTATACCGCGATGCGATATTGTCCCAAGCTACAAATAGAACGGGGTGATATAACATTGACGAGGGTTACCTAACCATCTAATGTGTTTATGCAATAAGAACAAACCTTCAACGCATGGGCACTCTGGCTCAGTAGCAGTAATCTCAGGTATGGTCCCATCAGGATACCAGAGAACTCAAAGCATAACATTCATCGAATGTCAGAGGCCAGCAGTAAATCAGGTATCAGGATCCAGGACCGTATCTCCCGCGGAGATAATCGGCAATAGGAAAGTGCATACTTGGCCTATACGTTAAGGAACTGTTCTTTCCACCCAATGCCTAACAGAGTCACATCCATGACTCATATACCTCTACTAACTGCTAAGTCTCCTAACATGACTCTATTAGCAGTTAGCCCTAACGCATGCGCATGGGAGATCAGCCCACACGCAAGAAACTCTATATGCTACTCATCTCACACATCCTCGTGTTACAACTGTGTCAAGGTATATGCAATATACTACAAACGGTAGTCTCTTAACTCTAAGTCCACATGCAATCAAAGGATAATAACAAAGTATATCTAATATCACTGAGCAGACAGTAAATCAAGAACGGTAAGAACTGGAAATAAATGAACAGTAATATGTAATAAAATGCAGACTGAATATAAACAGTATAATGGTAAGGTATCTTGCCTGAGGTTATGTGCAAAAGAGAATAATCCAGTAGCTCGAACAGACAAATAAACGAAGCAAAAAAAGCCAAATCCTGCAGATGACTCCGGATGCTGCAATAAACATCAGGAACAAGTTTGGAATAAAAGATATGCCTAGGAAACGCCTATCCAAAAGTTAAATTCTGGAACAGGGGCAAAATCTTAATTTCGGGTCAAAACGATGTCCGCCGTTGGACCCGCTTTGCACCGAAATATGTGCCAACATCTACGGTCTCTAAAGTCGTCAAACTACATGTCTACAGATTTATTTTGATGAGACGAACCCAATGTTATGTCCAATTTTGGATTCCGGTAGGCCGTGCACAAAATCGTCCGTTGAGTGGGATTGTGGGCCCGCTAAAATGGCGTCCCGATCAACCTTCTCAGAATTGAACCAAACTTGGCTCACAAGACCAGAAAATTATTTTGAGTCCAATGGCGCAAGTTTTTGTCACGATTTGATGAGTGTACACAAAGTTGTGACTTAATTTGCAAAGGGTCGATACGTAGATATTTCGACGGATACGTACTGATTTCGTCACGTACATGCAACGAAATCGGGATCCGTCAGTTCCCACATGTCGACAACATCCATACACGCCTTCCGATGCATATAGTGCGCGACCACGTCGCCCGATTTGTCGGGACGGACGCCGTATCGGGGTGTTTTTCTATTTTTTGAAAACAAAATTTTACATATTTTTGAGAACTTCAACTACGCGTAACTTTTTACACACTAGATGAAAAGTGAATCCAGAAGGTACGTTACAATCTCGGTTATGTTGTCTTTGATTTTCTTCAATTAGTTTCTACAAAGTCCTATTGTACAGAACGAAAATTGGCCGACAAGTTGGTGTTTTACAACAGTTTTTAATATTCAGAAAAGTGGTTTTTCTCCAACTTCGTCTCGATTTTTTGAGCAAGTTAGATGGCCATGTCAAAATCCACCTAGGGAATCTTGAAGAGGGTCATGTGGGCTTTCTACACGAATTTACGGATCTAAAAACGGATTTAAAATGAGGGAGATATCGATCGGGGAAGTGGGATACCTTAAAGTGAAAAACTGTTGTTGTTGTTGTTGTCGTGACGACCGGGAGACGGGACTGTTGTCGCTCCGGCGAGGTTGGGCACGCACGCCGAGGAGAGGGAGGAGGATGGAGGAGGAAAAAGGAGGAGGGAGATTAGGGTTTTTCTTTTGAGAGCTATATATAAAAAAAAAAAAAAAAATATATATATATATATATATATATATATATATATATATATATATATATATATATATATATATATATATATATATATATATATATATATATATATATATAAAATATATATATATATATATAATATATATATATATATATATATATATATATATATATATATATATATATATATATATATATATATATATATATATGGGTTTCGAACTAATGTAGCTACTGCTACTAAAGGGGGTCGCCCCTTTGATTGGGCACACAAGCACAATTTTGTGCTGCTGCTCCTCGGCTATTCTAGTGTGGGTGGTCGGGTGGGGCCGACCACCCATTATGTTTTTCTTTTTCTTTTTTTTTTCTTTTTTTCCCCCTAAACTTATCTGCTTATATATATATATATATATATATATATATATATATATATATATATATATATATATATATATATATATATATATATATATATATATATATCTATATTTATATATGTATATATTCATAAATACACCAAAAAATCTATTTAAAATCCAAATACCATTTAAAAGTCAACTATCCAATTATTTAATATATTTGAGCATATCTACATATATATATAAATTCAATCCTTAATAAATTAACTCAAAATAATAATAATATTTAAATAGGAAAACATGTTTATTAAATCTCCACAAAATAACTTTAATAATAATAAATTAATAAGATCGTCCCAATGAGTGCACTTACACTGCACACCCTTTTTCGGGTCCACAAAATGTACTATTTTATAAAATATTATTTAAATAATAAAATACCAATAATTGCACAAATAATTAAATGATTTTAAATTTTACATAAAATTTTATAATAATTTAGAAATTATTTTTACGTACATAAAATATGTCTACATGGCCACTTTGGTCCCACCACATGCCTACCTGGACTTAAATTCGGTTCGGGCCCAATTCGGGCTGAATTGGACAAACCGGGTCATCTAAAATCAATATATAAAATAATATTTAATTAAAATACTTTAAATAAGTCAATTCACAATTTGGTCTGGTTTTCCTAGTTTGGTCTTCACCATGGCTAGGCTTTCCCCGACATGGCTAGTATACTAGTCAAGACATACTGCTACATCTTCCGTGCCAAAATTCATGGTAGTCTTGTGTTCCAAAATTCAAAAATGGCTAAGGTCATTTTAAAAAAATAAATAAAACCATAAATTGTATAAATTTATTTTTAAGTCTAATAAAATAATAAAAAATAATAAAAGAAAAAATAGGGGTTTTACATCCTACCCAACTTACAAGAATTTTGTCCTCGAAATTTAGGATTAATAGGGTAGATAGGGTTGAGGGATAGGAAGAGTTCGTCAATACCAAAATGTAATTAAAATTTTGAGGAGGCGATAAAACGTCGTTCAACACCACCGTGCAATAGAAAATTGTGGAGTCGATATATACAAAAATATATCATGGTTATGGAATTGAATAGGGATTGCTAGTGAAGGTAACAAAATTTTGAATATCCAATTTTAGAGAACAGTAAGGAATTGAGTAGGCCAAAAAGAATAAATTAGACATTTAGGAGATGTGATTCCTTAAGGGAGAACTGGACACTAATCGTCTTGGTCGAGGGTTTGATTAAGTGATGATTAGAATCACTCTTGTGTGTTCAAGAGGGGTTAGAAGGGCACAATGAAATTTCTAGGATTGGGGAGAAGAAGAGTTTAAGGTGAGGATATAGCCACATAAGTGGGTCGGTGGCTATCTAAATTCGTGTTAAAATAACTGATAGGAAAACAAAAAGTGATATCTTGCATCTATCTATCATGCACAGTACCTGGTCTTTCTAATATAAGTAAAGTAAAAACAATAAATAGTTCAAGGACGATGCTATTGAGTACGAATACATGGTTCATAGGCGACGAAAATAATTCAAATGCGAGTTGTCAATGATGTCGCAGATGAGACTCTAAGGCAAGTTTACTATGTCTCCATCCATGTAGAATAATATGTGATAAGCGAACCAAAGTGCAATAGGTTGATCAGACCATCATGCACCGGTTCTGATTAGACAATATGTTAGTGGTGCACCCAATAAAATATGTCATGATCAAGCTTGATAATGAAAGAAGCTTGCAAAACTGAAGCTACATTAGCAGCATGAGATAGTCAAAATATGAGCAAGGGAGGTACTGATGAAGGAATTTTAAATAGTCCAAGATCTTTTAAAATCAAGGCTCGTCCGAAGTTTGGGCCCGTACAGTTGTCTTGGTTGACTAGCTAAGTTAGGGTCCTCTGAACTTATAGTCTAAGCAAACTTATCAACAT
Source organism: Iris pallida (assembly GCA_029216955.1). Lineage (NCBI taxonomy): Eukaryota > Viridiplantae > Streptophyta > Magnoliopsida > Asparagales > Iridaceae > Iris > Iris pallida. Next base: position 4,955,887 of record JANAVB010001799.1, read on the forward strand.
GGGTCACAAGGACAAAGGCTTTGTTGGGCCGTGAGATATTCTACCCAACTTACAAGGGTTAAACTAGTAATGGAATGGGACAATGGGTTAAGCAATCAAGATAAAGCACAAATTTAAGCATTTAAGGAACTAAGTAGAACAAAATTCACCTATCGGGTTAAGGGATTGAGTCAAGGTTGGATCTCTTAATTGAAGTCGGGAAGTATTTTGATGTCATGGTAGAGGTTATAGTTTGGCCATTTTGACCAGAAGGTCATATCATAAAAATAGTGTACAAGGAGACGTGTTTTAGTGGGACATGATATATCTACATGAAGGTGAACTTGTCTAGGTCTTACATATAAAATTTATTGAAAGGAAAAGTCTAGTGTTGTGCTCCAAATATCCAAGTCACGGTAAGGGACGCCAAAAGATCAAAAATAGAAAGTGGGAGTTCATGGGGTGATAATTAATGCACAAAAATAAAGAAGATCAAGTTAAAGCACGAAATAAAATTAATTAGAGAATCCAGTAAAAATAATTTAGGAACACAATTTCGGAGAGAAGATAGTCTCCTAGATGAATACAGTTAAGGAACCATTAACTCATTATTCAAATTGCAAATGGGTTAGAAGGTCGCAATTAAAAGATCTAGAATTGAAGGAAGGTCGAGTAAGTCGAGGTGAAAATACAGTCACATAGCTGGGTAGATGACTAACAACACTTGTGTATATAATACTATCATGGTCATAAGTGACATGACAATTAGTGTGGAATACTTCTAACTCATTAGGGCTACCTTTGTGGCCTACCATTAATATTTTAACTCGTGTTTCCTCCAACAATTTTTGAATAATTATAAAAATTTAACCACCAAAATTTGTACTCACTCAAAGCCGTTCAAATTTATCATGACAAAAATTTAAATCACTTTCATAAATCTCAAAGCAAATTTTTATCATGTTACTACTAACCTTTTCCAAAATTAACGTTTAAATTCAACTATTTAACTCAAGAGTTCATAATTTACGAATCTATAAAAATTTCATAGTCAATCAAAAATTTAACACTCTAAAATTTTCCAATAACTCATAATAAAACTCTTAGCATATTAAAAGCAATCTCAAAATTAAGTTCAATGCTCTCATCAATTTTAACTTCTATTCATGCTAAGTTATTCCAACAAAATCACAACTTTTAAATGGTAACTTCTTTTAATCAATCAAAATAACTTTCCATCACATCCTTCGAAATTCTTCCAAAAATTTTAATATTAGCAATCCTTCATTAAACTAATTTTCAAATAATCTTATCAGTCAAAATCTAAATAAATTTGTAAATCCTCAATCATAGGACACCATTTAAAATAAAGAAAAAATTTCAAAAATTGTTTTCATAACTTTCAAATATTTTAAACCAAAATTCACCATCATTACTTCCACTTAAAATTCAAATTTTACTAAACACGAAAATCGCAAGTTGTACGACGCAAATTTAAATAATTTCTACAACCACATTTGAAATCTACGATCCTTTTCAAACCCAATTTATAACTGATCAAAGGTGTATAACTATAATCCAATAAATCATAAATATCACAACTCGAAACCAAATAAATTTTATATTTGTTCAAAGATGTATAGCTATAACCCCATAATTCATAAACATCAAAACTCAAAAATCCAATCAATTTCTTCAATCAATGGTATAAAGATTCTAGCTATATTTTTTTTCTCCTTCCTGCAGTATCAATCTTATGGTGTTTACTAATTAGAAATCTCAAGATTAAAACTTTCCGTGGCAATATCCTACTTTACTAATTACTACTCATTAAATCACACTTTTAAAAAAAAAAACCTTTTTAACTCAATTAGAGTCTTAAATGTATTCCAATTGCCAATATAACCATTCTAGCCATGTGTTTGACCTATGAGCATATACTAGTGTAGTCATCTTCCTAGTTGACACTAAGCACGAAAATAAGAATCAACGGTAGAAAAGAATCAAGCAATATGCAATTCAAGGAAGTCGATCGAGAGTTCGGAATTTGAAGCCAAGGGAAGAGGTCAAGCTGTATGGATGAGATTCCTAGATTCTAATCCTATGTTGCAGGCTCACATCGGTACAGTAACGTAACCGAAGTGACAAACTCGACCTGCATGGGCCTCCACAAAAATATATAACGCTCCAATCCCAAAATACGTAGGACTAGGTACATCGACATGCCAACTGTATACATACGAAGTATACTCCAATATATGGAAACATCGTATGAATACATGAGCTGTAAAATGCAGTAAACCAAGAGTAATCTAATCTCATCCACAAATAAAAGAATAATAATATAAATCAACTATGAAATTTGTTGTTTATACATGTAGTTGGGCGGAGACAAATCCACTACCAACTATCTCAAAAGAAAGAAATATACAAGAAGGAATAGAGGAAATAACAAGATGAGCCAAGTGCAATCATCTTCAAAAGAATGGAGAAGATCACAGCCTCGGCTAGAACACCTGCAATATCACAGAAGCACACACCTGGAGAGATAACCAGGTCCTCAGAGGGACGTAACAAGATACATAAAGAATATGCCACATAACTGAATATATATACCATATCATAAAGCACAAGTAAAGTAAATAGTCCCACTCGTAACAAGATCCAATACCTCAGCATCGAAACAGTGGACTACCCCTACAACCAAACAAGGACAAGGAGTAGTACACTATACCGCGATGCAATATTGTCCCAAACTACAAATAGAACGGGGTGATATGACATTGACGAAGGTTACCTAACCATCTAATGTGTTTATGCAGTAAGAACAAACCTTTAACGCATGGGCACTCTGGCTCAGTACGTAGCAGTAATCTCAGGTATGGTCCCATCAGGATACCAGGGACCTCAAAGCATAACATTCATCGAATGTCAGAGGCCAGCAGTAAATCAGGTATCAGGATCCAGTACCGTATCTTCCGCGGAGATAACCGGCAATAGGGAAGTGCATACATGGCCCATACATTAAGGAACTGTTCTTTCCACCCAATGCCTAACAGAGTCACATCCATGACTCATATACCTCTACTAATTGCTAAGTCTCCTAACATGCCTCTATTAGCAGTTAGCCCTAACGCATGCGCATGGGGGATCAGCCCACACGCAAGAACCTCTACATGCTACTCATCTCACATATCCTCGTATTACAATTGTGTCAAGGTATATGCAATACACTACAAACGGTAGTCTCTTAACTCTAAGTCCACATGCAATCAAAGGATAACAACAAAGTATATCTAATATTACTGAGCAGACAGTAAATCAAGAACGGTAAGAACTGGAAATAAATGAACAGTGATATGTAATAAAATACAGACTGAATATAAATAGTATAATGGCAAGGTATCTTGCCTGAGGTTATGTGCAAAAGAGAATAATCCAGTAGCTCGAACAGACAAATAAACGAAGCAAGAAAAGCCAAATCCCGCAGATAACTTCGGATGCTGCAACAAACATCACGAACGAGTTTGGAATAAAAGATATGCCTAGAAAATGCCTGTCCAAAAGTTAAATTCTAGAACAGGGGCAAAATCTTAATTTCGAATCAAAACAATATCCGCCGTTGGACCCGCTTTGCACCGAAATGCGTGCCAATATCTACGGTCTCTAAAGTTGTCAAACTATATGTCTACATATTTGTTTTGATGAGACAAACCCAACGGTATGTCCAATTTTAGATTTTGGTGGGCCGTGCACAAAATCGTCTGTTGAGTGGGATTGTGGGCCCGCTAAAATGGCGTCCCAATCAACCTTCTCAGAATTGAACCAAACTTGGTTCACAGGACCAGAAAAATATTTCGAGTCCAATGGTGCAAGTTTCGTCACGATTTGATGAGTGTACACAAAGTTGTGACTTAATTTGCAAAGGGTCGATACGGGGGTATCTCGACGGATACGTACTGATTTCGTCGCGCACATGCAGCAAAATCGGGATCCGCCAGTTCCCACACGTCGACAACATCCATACGCGCCTTTCGATGTATATAGTGCATGACCACGTCGCCCGGTTTGTCGGGACGGACGCCGTATCGGGGTGTTTTTCTATTTTTTGAAAACAGAATTTTACATATTTTTTAGAACTTCAACTACGCGTAACTTTTTACACACTAGATGAAAAGTGAATCCAGAAGGTGCGTTACAATCTCGGTTATGTTGTCTTTGATTTTCTTTAATTAGTTTCTACAAAGTCCTATTGTACAGAACAAAAATTGGCCGACAAGTTGGTGTTTTACAACAGGTTTTAATATTCAGAAAAATAGTTTTTCTCCAACTTCGTCTCGATTTTTCGAGCAAGTTAGATGGCCATGTCAAAATCCACCTGGGGGATCTTGAAGAGGGTCATGTGGGCTTTCTACACGAATTTACGGATCTAAAAATGGATTTAAAATGAGGGAGATATCGATCGGGGAAGTGGGATACCTTAAAGTGAAAAACTGTTGTTGTTGTTGTTGTCGTGACGACCGGAAGACGGGACTGCTGTCGCTCCGGCGAGGTTGGGCACGCACGGCGAGGAGAGGGAGGAGGATGGAGGAGGAAAGAGGAGGAACGAGATCAGGGTTTTTCTTTTGAAAGTTAAATATATATGAATATGTATATATATATATATATATATATATATATATATATATATATATATATATATATATATATATATATATATATATATATATATATATATATATATATATATATAAGGTTGGGGGGGTTTCGAACTAATGTAGCTACTGCTACTAAAGGGGGTCGCCCCTTTGATTGGGCGCACAAGCACAATTTTGTGCTGCTGCTCCTCGGCTATTCTAGTGTGGGTGGTCGGGTGGGGCCGACCACCCATTATGTTTTCTTTTTCTTTTTTTTTCCTAAACTTATCTACTTATATATATATATATATATATATATATATATATATATATATATATATACACCAAAAAATCTATTTAAAATCCAAATACCATTTAAAAGTCAATATCTAATTATTTAATATATTTGAGCATATCTACATATATATATATAAATTCAATCCTTAATAAATCAACTCAAAATAATAATAATATTTAAATAGGAAAACATGTTTATTAAATCTCTACAAAATAACTTTAATAATAATAAATTAATAAGATCGTCCCAATGAGTGCACTTATACTGCACACCCTTTCCCGGGTCCACAAAATGTACTATTTTATAAAATATTATTTAAATAATAAAATACCAATAATTGCACAAATAATTAAATAATTTTAAATTGTACACGAAATTCTATAATAATTTAGAAATTATTTTTACGTACATAAAATATGTCTATATGGCCACTTTGGTCCCACCACATGCCTACCTGGACTTAAATTCGGTTCGGGCCCAATTCTGGCTGAATTGGACAAACCGGGTCATCTAAAAATCAATATATAAAATAATATTTAATTAAAATACTTTAAATAAGTCAATTCACAATTTGGTCTGGTTTTTCTAGTTTGGTCATCACCATGGCTAGGCTTCCCCCGGCATGGCTAGTACACTAGTCAAGACATACTGCTACATCTTCCGTGCCAAAATTCATGGTAGTCTTGTGTTCCAAAATTCAAAAATGGCTAAGGTCATTTTAAAATAAATAAATAAAACCATATATTATATAAATTCATTTTTAAGTCTAATAAAATAATAAAAAATAATAAGAGAAAAATAAATAGGGGTTTTACACAAGGACAAGACTTACACAAGATATACCAAGATATACAAGGAGTAGCATCTCATAACGGGATCCAGGCAAATAACAATCCGTGTGACCAACGTGTCAAGAATTAAGGATATCTACACTAAATACACGAAATATAGAAAATAACATAAACGGAAAATTATCAGAGAATGTACTCACCTGAATGGTTGGAGTCGACGTGCGCGACACGAACGTGTCGACACGGGATAGGTACGATGCTATGCTCCACAAGATAGTCCCAAACGACGGCACAGGTAGTTCCATTGAGTCCAGAATAGTCTAAATAGCCTAATTTGGCATATAGAAGCCCAAAATTAGAGTTCGATACGATAATCGAGAAGAGGAATAGGAAATGACTATAATTGTCGTGACTTATGATTTAAGAGAAGACTATAACTAGACACGTGTAACTAGTTTGAAAAATCATTTATAATATTTAGAAATTATATTCCATAAATCAACTATATTTTTGATAACATCTTGAAACCCAAAAAAATCACTCAGTATTAAAACTCTAATTGTCAAATAGGATTTTAGGTCAAAACCATCTTGGAAAAAAAATCTAAAATACCATAAATATAATATATAGTCAAAACCCATAGTTCAAATGACTTTTAATTAATCAATTATTTATAAAATATTAGTAGCTAAAATTATTGTTTTACTAAAACATAAACCAATCTTTAACTAAATATTATCAACCAAAATAATAATTACAATTCTAGTTAAATTAGACTAATTATCTATATATAACATAATTATACAATTAGCCCAAAATCTTGTATTTATATGAATCCAAAATTATTTAATAAAATAAATGGGCTCAAAACCAGTTGCTGAACATCAATTCATTTTCTAATCCATGTTAAACATTCGGTTACTAATAAATCACAGAGTCCTAACAAGGTAATGATATAATAAAATTATAATACAAATTAATTATATTTAAACCCAATCCTTATTAATACCATTAATAATAATAACAATCCTAATAATTACTAATTAGCAATAAAGATACTGATTAGAATCAAAACCTTAATTATAGTACTAATTAACAGTAATATGATTCCAACAAAACAAATGGTTGTTGTCAAACCATTAAATCCTACTAAAGCCTTACTTTAACATATAATAAATATAGATCTAATAAAGAGGAAAGGAACTGAAGCTTTCCTCTTCTCCTAAGCATTTGACCAAGAGAGTTTTGGGGGAGAAAGAGAAGGCGCCCACCGAGAGGGGTCTGGCGGCGGAGCGGTTTAGGCGGAGGGCCAGCATACGAGGTCAGGCGCTGGCGGGGATCGAGGTCCTGGAGGCGGTGACGACGCGAGTGGCGCTGGCGCTCGGATACGGCAGAACCAGAGAGGTCATTGCGAGGGCTTAAGGCCGGTCGGGGAGGCGCTGACGAAGGGGAGCGCAGAGAGCGGCATCCAGGAGGAGGCGGGATGTGGGGGACGCAGTCGTCGGACGGTGCGGATGGACGACGGTGTCGATTAGGTTTCTCCTCTCTCTCTCTCTCTCTTTCTCTCTCTCTTTGTTGGGTTGTTTTTGGTATAGTGGGAATGGTGATAATGGTGGCACGGCTGTTTGGATTGGGGCCGGCGGTGTGATTGGTGATGATGACTGCGTCGAGCACGGGGACGAGGCAGTTGGTGCGATAGGGGAGTGGTGGTCGTGGTCCGGCCATTGGCCTTGGTCAATTTGGCCACAGGTGGCCGATATGGTGGTGGGTTTGTGACGGTGGTTGGTGCGGCGGCGAGATGGTGGCTCGTCAGAGTAGTGAAGGTCGGCAGGGAGGTGGTCACTATGGTGGTGTTGTGGGAGTTGTCAGGGAATGGGAGAGGCTAGCCAGAGATGGCAGCATGGTGGCCGAGTCAAGGGGTGTTGGTGGTGGTTGTGATGATGGCTGTGATGGGCTCGGATGGAGATGGCGGCATGGTGGCAAAAATCTGGCCGGAGACGGGGGCCAATGGTGGTGGCTGTGGTGTATGTCGGGCTGATGGATTGGGGGATAGCCAATATGTGGTGGCTGCAATAGGAGTCTAGGGATTTGGAAATTTTTGTTTGATGTATATTTGAGGATGTGTGTTATTTGTAGGGTAGGTTGGAGAAACCCTAAAGGTAATGTACATGTAATAGAATTAGAAAAATTAGTAGAAAATTGCTAACTGCTAACACTAACTGCTAAACATTTAATTTAATTAGTCAAAATAATTTATTTAGTTAATATTTAGTAGTTAATGGCAATTCAAATACTAAATTCCAAACACTGGCTCAATCCCAAGCTCTAGCCCACAATCGGTTTGGTAGGCTAAAACTAGGACCGCAAAAGCCTAAGTCTGATACGAAAATAGGTTAATTACAATCATTATTAACTTAGCAAAAAATAAAATAACAGAATGGTAATAAGAGTACATTTATCTAAAAATAATATTTTGACAATATTTTCCTTATATAAATGTAAATATTTATAACTGATAAAAATTCAAGGCAAGAAATTATTTAATTTGCATATTATAGTTTTTCAATCCAATGACTCAAATACTGATAGCATATTACAATTAAAAATACATTCTATATTAAAAATTCATGACTTTTCAAAGGTCTTAGAAAAATTTTGAAAACAGGAATTTAACAATATTCGAAAAAATCCAAAATTGAGTTAATGGAGGTTACAAGAACTCAATTGAGTGGGACACCATTTGCATGTGTGTAGTAGGCTCAAAATAGGCCAAAATCATATATTAGAACATTTAGGTTGGATCGATGTCAAGTCCCGAAATTAAGTTGGATGTTGGGTCAAGGTTTACGATAGATAGCAAATTGGTCTAAGTTGACCCGAAAGTTGTACGACAAAAAATAGAAAACAAGGGAACATGTTTGAGTGGTTCATGATATATCAAAATGAAGATAAACTTGTCTATGTCAAAACACATGAAGGACGTTTCTAGAGATTGTCATTTTTTGTTCTCCAAAAATCAAAGCTACGGAAAAGAGTATTTAATCATCAAAATAATAGTGGAAAAAAATAACTATTAATAACTGTATTAATTAAAATAGTAAAAATAAATAAAAAAAATAACTCTAAAAATCCATGGGACTTATACCATTCTCGGCTCATAAAATCAAGACAGGAACAGATGTCGAAGATCGTCGAAGGCAGAAATGCAATTGTCTGGCAGGCAGCAGAACCATTCGAAAGTGAATCCCTTCAAGGCACCAACAAACATATTTGCGAGGAGTACATTGTCTTTTGGTAGATGCCCTATCATGGTCTCAAAGTGATTCAGATGTTGACGGGGATCCTCTCTCGTCAAAGGGTATAATAGATAAAGGTTTATACTTAGGGGGATAGAGCACATTATTTCACTCAACGGAGAAAGGTTGACTAAGCCCTAGCTTTCGCCGTGACTCTTGTTTATCCTTAGCATCAGCCCGTGCTCGGAGGTCTCGGATGGCTTCAAGAACCTCATCGATGTTGTTGGTACAGATGCTTGCGACAAAGTATGGTTACTGGCCGCGGGCGGTAGAACTGTATGATGACTTGTAGTCGGGTGGTTATGGGCGTTGGATTCTCCACTATTCCCCTGGTCTAAGGCTTGAACCTGCGGTTGTGACGATGTTTGGGCCGCCTTTAGCTTATAAATGGTCTTCGTTATTAGTGCTAGGCTAGCGTTCATAGTATGCATCATGGCAAAGTATCGGCTACTATGGGATCTCTACTCATCATTTGTCATATGTGATAGCATGACACGGACGTGAACTGATTGCTCGCTTTCCGTTCCTGACACCCATACCTCACTATCAGGGGTGTAGGCGATCATCTGGGAGTATTCACTAAAGCCGACGTCCCGACTGCTCTCAGTCCCTGAAGCTTGAGAGGCGTACTGGGGATCAGTACCCCTAGCTCCTCCCATATCAGCTATATTCGAATCATCGTCTTTTTGAAATGACAGGTTGTAGGACAGTACCGGGAGTTGGCTACCCCCATTATCATGGGCGTATTGGGGGTAGGTGCCCCCAATGATCTCAATATCGAGTACAAAAGACCGACTACCCCCGGTCTTCAGGGCTTCGTGCAGGAGTTTGGTTTTAAAGCGGGTGCTCTGGAACACCCCGGTACCGGGCATAGTGAACTTGCTTCCTTAATTAGGCCGATTCTTTGGTGTACTGATCGAATGATTAGATTTGGAGTTCTTTTCGACCAGAGGGGAGCTCTTTACGGCATGGCACGAGGCGAAGAATGGCTCCTCTTCGTCGTTCGATGGTATCCGTTCACCGAGACACTGTTGGATGGATGTAGTAGGCTGCAGTCGCTGAAATACGAACTACTTTTTTGGGACTGCTACTGGCTTTGTACAGCAGTAGTTAATAACTATACTAGCACATATATGCCTGACCAGGGGCATTTTATGCGTGGTATTTGCAGTCGTTCCTTCTACTTTGTGTTTACGACTGATCACGTGACGCAGATCGTGAGAAGGAAGGTTTAACTTTATGCCACTTTCAAGCCCTCGGGTAGACCGAACGCTGTGGTATATAGGTCGGGTACTTCCAGATCCAGTTCTGATGCATGCAGGATATTTAGGTGTTTGGGAGATTCTGGAGATTGGCCCAATCCTAGCGTGGGGGTGCCCGAATTGGTTCTATAGAGCTTCTCATCGGCTACACGCGTTACAGCCGGTGGCACAAATTTTTGACCGATTATTGGCGCTACAGTATTGGCGCACGTAGCGCGTGTAACTCACGCCCACTTATATAGTTTGTAATACACAGAGTCTATGCCTTGGACTCCCTCTCGTACCTGGGTTCGAAGTCATTCAGATGGTCAAAAGCGATGCCCTTGCCTCGGGGCATACTGCTCCTGCTCCTGGGCCTGCTGGCGGGCGCATATGCCTTTTATAATGCTTTCCCCTGGGACTAGCATCATATTTCTTGGAGTTACACGCCAGAGATGGAATAGAGAGTGACGTCGCTTGTGCCCCTGATGAAAGTTGCATTGACACGTGTTGTACTTCCTCGGCAGGCTGTGGGTAGGATTTACGAGCCTTAGGCACCCACGCTTTTTTCACCTTCTTAGGCTCTGTCAACCTAGGAGAAGGGCCTGAGCTACCCCCTGAGAGCATTTCCTTAAAGGATGTTTGGTCAAATTTAACGACCAATATCTTCGCAGTGGTACTGATCATGGACGTGTCAGACTACATTATAGCCTTCTCTTTGAAAGAGAAAGAAGTACCCAGTAGAGTCGCCATCTTGTTTGATATTTCTTTAGGAGTGTGAAGAAGCACTTCAAAAATTTCAAACGAGATAAGAAGGAACTCCTAGACATGAATCTTAATTATACTTTGTTTTTTATCTGGGTTGTGACGGTGGAGGTTTGATTCTTTAATCTATTGACGATCTGACGGTGAGGGACAACTGTTGGGCTCAACTTCACTGGCTAAGGGGACCGGCGAGAACTCTTACTGGAATGCTTGGATACTCTTGAAGAAATGGGGGGGAATGGGTCATTTGAATGGAGAAGAACTCCTTTTATTTATAGTAGAGAGGTAATATCAACACACGTGCCTATATGCGACAGGCGCGTGGGTCGTCAACTGCCACGTGGCGATCCTAAGCAGGACTCGGTTAACCGTACGTGCACTTCACTGGTGTAGGGCTATGGTTGATTGCCATGTGGCATACTATTAAGATTTATTGTTGAAGAAGATTCTCGGCTGTTTAAAGCTCGTTCTTTGACAAGACTGGGTCATCAAAATGTGGCGCACGCCGATAGTTCAAATATCTCGTTCTGTATCAATCAACGAGATACTCGTGCCTAGGAATCACCGTCCTAGCTGGCACATGTTGTCGCTGTGGAAGATCATTAGAGTAGGAGACTCAAAATATGGCATGGAGACAGAGAGTCACGTGCCTAGAGAAGACTCACACCTAAGAGAAAACCCAAATAGTACGTGCTTCAGAAGACACTCAGGTGGCACGCGCCTGAGTTAACACGTTCCCACTCTATTTAAGCAGTACACTATTTTCAAGATGAGTAGACTTCGTCTTTTGTGCTAAGTGCCGCCTTTTGCACGAGGATCGAAGCGTTCAGTCAAAAGTCTTAAAAACACTTAAGTTGTTAAATACAGTCTTGGGAACACAATCTTGGGCGTGGGTAGATCGACGCCTAGGTGAGGTGCGTGTAGCATGGTACTCTAATGAGGCGCGGGTAGCATGGTGCTCTGATGAGGTACGGGTAGTACGATGCACGTATCAATCTCCATGCTTCTATACCAACCAGCTGCCCCTACCAACCGGGCACCCTACACCATCAGCACCGTAATCACAGCATCTACGACGCCTATTGCAACCGCCATTGCCTGCACCGGCTACCTCGCCCAAACACCATCAAAACCTCTAACCCACCATTAATAAACTCCAACAGAACCACTCACCTTTGTCGAGCAGCACTGCCACCCAGCCGGCGTCGGTGCTCCCCGGCCCTGATTCGACCAACCCACCCGTGTTCGGCCAAAAGCCTGTAGAAGCTTAAAAAAATATCAACATAGTGCGTCGTGCTATTTACAAATAGCGCACAGCGCTATCTATCAAATGACGCCCAACATCAAATGGCATCATCCAACAAATAGCTTCAAGACCACCACGTGGCACTCTTCCTCAAGAAGCTAAATTATCAGCCATGATGACTGATAACACAGCAGTCGAGAAAATCTCCTTGAGTTTTGAGCGCACAGCACTCAAGAAGGATTTTGTTAGATTTTTTATGATGATAATTGCCAGTCACTTTTTCAGCTCCATTTATCAAATAGTATAAAATGATAAACTCTTCATAGACTCAACACTTAGCGCCATTCGCAGTTGGCGCCAGTCAACAGAGTGCACCATTCATTGAAATGGTGCCAATTAATCATTAACCAGAAGTAAGTAAAGATGATGTCGCACACATGCCACTAATCTCGAAGAATGTGCACACGATACTGCCCATTACCAAGCATATTTCTCTCACAGAAAGCCACACGTCCCATGCAGTTAAGTTAACCGTTCACGCCAATGGGTGAACCGATACATGGTGCGCAAAATAGTGTACAATCAGTGTATATTTGCATTGTGTGCCAATCACTATAACTATTTGACAGTTATCCAAAACTATATAAATAGAGTTCCAAAATCACTTCTTAAAGGCATTATCGCTTATCATCGACTCCATGTAAGAATTCTCTGCAATTCTCTACCACATTTGCAGCAAGTTCAAGAGATATTCTTCTCCGACATCGTATCGTCTACGGGATAAAGTGATCATCTTCTGATCAGATTCCTACAGTTGTACTTCTTCAGAATCAAAATTATACATTATACTTTCTTTCTTAGTTTGTATTTAAGTTTTCTTTAGAAAACTTTTGTTTTTGCAAACAAAATGGCGACTCTGCTGGGGATGTCTTCCTCTTCTGACGAGAAAGTGACAACTCAATGCGATGTTGTATTGGTTGGCACGACGCATGAGACTTTGGTCATTGAATTCGACCAAATAGCTTATGAAGAGATGATTGGTGCCAGGGGTGCCAAGCGCGCCAATGCTGCTGCTAAGAACAGGAAGGCGTGCGCTATCTGGACACCAAAGTCTACATCTGCGCCAATCATCGATGCTGATGTTCAAACAAGAAAAAGCGCCCAATGGCCATTCCTCACTCTTCTCCGGTCCTCAACTTGGTGGAAGCACACTCGATTATGCCTTTGTACCAATCAGTGCTTAGACACTTCTGAACAGAAACTCTACATCTCTTGGCAGAGAAAATAAAAATACTGCCAAGAATCTAAGTCATGTTCAAAGTTCAACTTCTTCTGCCCATAGGCGCCGTACCAAACGTGCCATGCCAATGCGCGCAGTATAACACCCAGTTTTCCAAATGAGGGCAATTTTGAAATTTTATAATTATAATCATTTAATAATGATATTTAAATCATATTGTGATTTTTGGTGATTTTTTAATAGTGATTGGTGATTTTGATGGTTAACTAGCTAAACCCTAGTATTGCTAAGCCTAGAGACTAACCATGACCAAAGGAGCCTAGTCATGTGATTAGGAATTCAAATTACCTATTTTTAGCCTAAGGGTATTTTGGTCATTTTGGCAATTTTGTGAATTTGTAGTTTATATTAATTAAATAGTGTGCTAGCCTTTTTGTGAAGCCTTAACCTAGAGGTTAACCTAACCTAGATTAGTCATGAGGTTAAAATTAGGGTTAGAACATTCCTACTAAGTGCCAAGGTTAGTAATATCTAGATATTATTAGAGAAGATATTTCCTTTTGAGATATTTGTGAAAAGAAGCCTCAACCAATAGGAAGGCTAGGAATTTGTTGGAGTGATCCTAACCACTCATCTAAAACCCTAACCCTACTGATTTCAACAGCCACATAACAGCCCATTTTCCTATTTATATTCTCCCAAAACTTAGGGCAAGCCTCTTTTCATTAGGGTTCATCAAGTTTAGGAAAGAGGTAATGTTCCATCTTTAAAAATTCATAGAAAATCCAAATTAGCTCCTATTTCCTTCAAACAAATTCCTATAGTCTCTAAATAGTGTTTCCTTGCTGTTTTAATTGAGATTTGACAGGGGGCACACAATTTGAGGAGTTTTGGAGCTTGATAGGATCTCTACTTTGGTGTATTTTTGAAGCTTGGTGCACCACTAGGTAAAACCTTATCTAACCTATTAAAAATTCTGCAAAAATCATTTTTAGGATGTCCAAACCCTAGCCAAACTGTAGGACTAGGTTTTCCTGGAATTTCGTGCCATTTCGTGTCCTATTTGGACACGTATCAGTGTTCCTTTGAATGTGTTTGAGGAAATGCCACAAAGAAACTATTTGTGTTATTTTCAAAATCTAATTGAATAGGAATTTAGTTTTTGAGCTTGTTTATGCATTTTGTTGTTCTGGGGGTGTCATTGTGTCGTGTCGAGTCGGTTTTGACACCGTGCACACGCGGTTGCACGCGCGCGTGCAGGCTGTGCACGCTGTCCTGCTACTCGGGGGACACAGCGCCCTGGACACGACTCCCCGACACGTGAAACTTGACACACGTGTTGGGGCAACTTCTGTCACCCCGTGTGCCAAGTGGCACGAGCCCACGTGGCGTGTCGGACACGCACGAGCTCGTGCATGGGGCTTGGCCTGTGCTGTCCTTCACTATTTTTGTGCACTGACACGCACGTTTCGTGTCCAGTACACGTGACTTGGACACAGGACAGGGTGTCCATTGGATAGCCCTAGTCTAGGTCAACCTTGGGACACGAGCACGAGGGTTGTGTCGTGTCGTGTCGTGCACTGTGTTGGTGTGAACACGTGCACGAGGCAGTGTCAGTTTCTGTGCACTGATTGTGTGGCTTTTGATTCTGGACACGTTTGTGTCCACTTTTGTGGACACAAACCATTTGTATAGCATGTGTTCATTACTTACTTTCATTACCAACCTCTGAAATTGATTTTTAATTCGATTTTCATTGTTAAATCTTCAATTCCCTGTTTATTTAAAACTGTGTGTATCAGTCTATATTGTGTTCTGTCCAGATTTTCAAGAATGGACTTTGCCATCATTTTCTACCTATTTAACACTGCTAAATACATGTGATTAATTTCCTAACTTGTTCTCCTACATAATTCCTATGTGTATGTCGAATTGGGGACTGGTTTGATGTGTTTTTGGGCTAGAACTTGAGTTTAAAGATTGGACTGTTAGAGGGTGTTCATGAACTTAAATCTGGAAGTTGCCTTGAGCAACTGAATGCATGGAATGCATGGTGTTTACTGTTAACTGATTTTTCTTGATCTATTATGTGCTTATTTCATGAATATATAACCTGGGAGCATGTCCTGTTAACTGGGTGTTGAAAACTGAATTGATTCCAATGTAAATCTGAGATTATTAGGACTGTTTCCTTAGAACTCTTGTTGGGTTTATTATTAAACTGTTGTGTATGTTTGAACCTTGACATTGTCAATTGATTTCCTTTCCATTTACAATTGTGAAGATCATCATAAAACTGTTTTGTGATTCAATGTTCTTCTAAACTGAGATGAGTTTAATTTCCAGTTTCTTGAACCATTTGATATTGTCAATTGATTTCCATCTTTCTACTGTTAATTGATGTTAACTTGCCATATTAATTTATACATGTGTATTGGCTAATGTTAAGGTAGATACATGTGTGATTGAGCATGGTTGATTATGAAATGTGATTTCGAGTATGTAGTGGACTGAACTCAACTGATTTCTATATTGAACTACCTAAGTTATGTTAACTAAAATCCTGAGAACAGCCCCCCTATTAACACACACACACTAACCTTTTTCCTATTGACACTCTAATTAACTATGGCTTTGTGACACTTTATACATCACTGTTTTTATCACATACACACATAGACACCTTCTCTCTTATTTGAAACTTGCTTGACACTTGCTAACCACACTCACCTGTGCCTTAATCCCTCACTCTACATATCTTTACATATTCATGCCTCTATGTATATATACAAGTGTATGTAGTATAGAAAATGCATGCATGAATAATGGTTAAATGAATGCCAATGTGATGATGATGACAATGAATAGCATAAATTAACATGAATAAATGTAGACAATGCATGCTATGTGTAGGAATGTATACAAGTGAGTGCCTATGCACATGTATGAATGTATGTATATACATATGGTATATGCAATGTGTGTTGTTGACTTATATAGCCCAGTTTTGATGTGTGCTTGCTAGTCTAGGCTTGGTTAGCCCTAGTGAGACTTGACTAGACTAAGATTGACCTAGTTTGACTAGTGTAGTTGACTTGGGTTGACCCAGGGTTGACCAAGTCTGACTTGGACCTAGTTGACCTAGACAGTTGACCAGATTTGACTTAGAGTTGACTTTGACCTAAATCGACCTAGAAATCATGTAGATTGTATGGTAGCTTTCATTTACCTTATTTTAAACATGTCATAACCCATACTGCTCTATTTAGGACTTTGTGACTCCGGTGCAGACATCTGATATTTCACTACTCTTCTCAGAGTAGCAGGCGAGTACATTCTCTGATAGTTCTTTCATTTACTTGTCAATTACTGTACTTCAGTTCTAGTTAGTTTTATGTGATTCTTATAACACGTATGGATATTACTGGATTCATGTATGCGACACACATACCATTTTGTCTGGCCTCTATTTCTGGAATCACTACTGGCATCACTTTCTGGAACCACTACTGGCATCACCTACTGGAATCACTCTGGAATCTTTTGCTGGTATCATCATGTTTGGCTGGACTCATTTCTATTTCTCGTGTCGTTTCTGGATTCACTTGTACTTGTGGGCGGGGAAATACTAGAGTAAGACATGTAGACATACCCCAATCTGGAACCACTCCCTTGGAACTATTCTGGAACGATAGCCATCCCACACTTGGCCAAGTGTGCGGTGTGCCGTATTACCTACAGCCGTTTACATGTCGATCTCGGTATTTTAAAACACACTGTTAGAATATAGGCTGGACTCACCCTGGAATCATTGATCACTATGACTGGAATCATCCCTTATGGGATTCATCTTGTATGAGATTCATCCTATACTGGACTTACATTGGAGTTACCCTGGTCTACGTTGTTGTCTGGACTTTATATCATATTACCCTGGTTCAGCTAGTTCTATTTTTACAGTCTTCATTGCTATGATTCTTCTCTTGTTTAGTATTTACTTTCCTTGTACTTTAACTGTTTCTCTATACCATCACCTGTATACAAACCACCATATTCATCAATAAAACTGTCTATAACTGCTTTATAGTTCTCTGTCATTTACTTGGAATTTCTTGATGATTTGTACTCGTTCCTGTCCTGACTGGACCTGTTGAAAATATTACAGATGATTGCCCTGAGGATGTTTGCCCTACTTGCCTTGGAGCAGGAGATGGTTTAGCTACCTATGGCCCCGACACTCAGGAGTGATCGGGAGACTAGCTAGTAGACTTGGTTTAGTTTTCATGTTTTAGAATTTGAATTGTAATAACTTGAGATACGAGTTTGTTTTTGAGTTTGTTGAGATATTATTTTTCAGTAGTTATAAATGTTGTTGTTAGTCTTTAGTTATAAACTTCTGTGTTATCTTATCGTTCATAGACTGTGATTGAGATTTATTATATCTATACTTGTCCTCCGTTCGGAGTTGAGATTTGACAAGTACATTATATAATTACATGAGTTGTTGATTAGATAGTAACCTAGGACAGCGTTCTACCGCCGATACTGCGGCGTAGGCTGGACGTACCCACTTCTCGTGCCCTTACTCTAGGGTGCGGGTCGTGACACGTTTTTAGTGGTGGCCCATGCAGGTCGTGTTTATGTAGTGGTATTCGAACTAGAGTATCACTACAGCCTGCGATAGGATTGAGAGATAGGCTTGACGGAGAGATACTCAATCACAGTTAGGAAAAAATTCTGCTTTAATTCATGCCATCTACATATCTTACTGACTTGTCTTCTTTGCAATAAACTATCCTCCTTTGATTATCGATTCCTGCTCAGTATTGACTTCCTTTTCGATCTGTCTTCAGGATGGTGGAGACACGATCACATCGCTCTGGTACAGTAGCCACTGGAGAGGGGTCTGCCACCTCTCGTCCATTGCAGCAGCCTGTTGAGACTGTAGCACCTTCTGTTCCTGATCAGACAGGAGCTGCTGTAGCCATTGGGGGTATGCCTCCACTTGTTCAGAGGACGACCTCAGTCATTCCTGAGATGTTTCAGCAGCAGCATCAGCAGCCACCTGCAGGATTGGTTGACGCTGCGCACCTGTTTTCATTTGTGGAGAGGATCATGGAGTCCCACCACCAGCAGCAGCAGCGGCAGACTGCCGATTATCGTCAGGGGATTGACGAGGCCCACCAGCTGGTTCGTACTACAGTAGAGATGGTGACTGCTCGGGGGGAGCATCAGCAGCCTTACCAGAAGGAGAAGGATATCCAGGACTTCCAGAAGATGCACCCTCGGGAGTTCTTCGGCACTGAGGGCATTCACGTTGCAGATGACTGGGTTGAGCACATTGAGGAGATTTTCCGACTGGCAGAGATACCAGCTCGACTCCAGATCGAGGCAGCGGGCAGCCAGATGCAGGATTTGGCCCGTGCATGGTATCAGGCAGATCCCAGAGTAGGGGTTGAGGGCCAGACTTGGGCCCAGTTCAAGGAACTGTTTAAAGAACAGTTTTTCCCTGATGTGGCCTTGGGAGGTATCGAGGCACAGTTCGAGGCTTTGGCTCAGGGGAACCAGACGGTGGCAGAGTATGCCGGGGAGTTCTGCAGACTGGCCCGGTTCATTGATGATTTGTCTGAGAAGACGAAGGCGAGAAAGTTTCGTCGGGGTTTGATTAGAGAGGTTCGGTCGCTGACTAAGAGCGACCGGAACGCTACCTATGCGGAGATATTTTCTGGGGCTATGGCAGCGGAGGACGACCTGGGGTTGAAGTTGAAGAGGGGTCGGGACTTCCAGGGTGGTAGCAGTAGCGGAGGACCGGTCAAGAGGCCCCATGTGCAGACTCAGCAGGCACAGGCACCAGTGAGAGTGCAGCAAGCACAACATCAGCCTAGAGGACAGGACCACAGGGTGCTGACTTGTGCCTACTGCAAGAAGGCAGGACATGTTTGGGACTCTTGTAGGAGGAGACTGAAGGTTTGTCTATTCTGTGGGTCTGGTGCCCACAAGATGATAGATTGTCCCGTTGCACCTCCTCTTGGAGGAGCTAGGCCACCTGTAGCTCAGCACCAGAGGGGTGGAGCTTTTGCTATGGCAGTCGAGGAGACTGACGTTGCAGGTGACGGGTTAGCAGGTTTGACTTCCTTGTTCTTCTCTTCCACTTTCATGTGTGATTTCTATTAGTACCTGCCAGGATATGTTGTGATATGCTAGATAGCGTAGTTACCCTGTTCGAGACTGTGGAATCACGACCAGTAGGACTATGATTGCATGTTATCTTCGACCTTGTTTGATTGGGGCTTGACCTAGCAGGAATACGACCATCTTAAATTTCGAGGACGAAATTCTTCTAAGGGGGGTAGATTTGTAACACCCAGTTTTCCAAATGAGGGCAATTTTGAAATTTTATAATTATAATCATTTAATAATGATATTTAAATCATATTGTGATTTTTGGTGATTTTTTAATAGTGATTGGTGATTTTGATGGTTAACTAGCTAAACCCTAGTATTGCTAAGCCTAGAGACTAACCATGACCAAAGGAGCCTAGTCATGTGATTAGGAATTCAAATTACCTATTTTTAGCCTAAGGGTATTTTGGTCATTTTGGCAATTTTGTGAATTTGTAGTTTATATTAATTAAATAGTGTGCTAGCCTTTTGTGAAGCCTTAACCTAGAGGTTAACCTAACCTAGATTAGTTATGAGGTTAAAATTAGGGTTAGAACATTCCTACTAAGTGCCAAGGTTAGTAATATCTAGATATTATTAGAGAAGATATTTCCTTTTGAGATATTTGTGAAAAGAAGCCTCAACCAATAGGAAGGCTAGGAATTTGTTGGAGTGATCCTAACCACTCATCTAAAACCCTAACCCTACTGATTTCAACAGCCACATAACAGCCCATTTTCCTATTTATATTCTCCCAAAACTTAGGGCAAGCCTCTTTTCATTAGGGTTCATCAAGTTTAGGAAAGAGGTAATGTTCCATCTTTGAAAATTCATAGAAAATCCAAATTAGCTCCTATTTCCTTCAAACAAATTCCTATAGTCTCTAAATAGTGTTTCCTTGCTGTTTTAATTGAGATTTGACAGGGGGCACACAATTTGAGGAGTTTTGGAGCTTGATAGGATCTCTACTTTGGTGTATTTTTGAAGCTTGGTGCACCACTAGGTAAAACCTTATCTAACCTATTAAAAATTCTGCAAAAATCATTTTTAGGATGTCCAAACCCTAGCCAAACTGTAGGACTAGGTTTTCCTAGAATTTCGTGCCATTTCGTGTCCTATTTGGACACGTATCAGTGTTCCTTTGAATGTGTTTGAGGAAATGCCACAAAGAAACTATTTGTGTTATTTTCGAAATCTAATTGAATAGGAATTTAGTTTTTGAGCTTGCTTATGCATTTTGTTGTTCTGGGGGTGTCATTGTGTCGTGTCGAGTCGGTTTTGACACCGTGCACACGCGGTTGCACGCGCGCGTGCAGGCTGTGCACGCTGTCCTGCTACTCGGGGGACACAGCGCCCTGGACACGACTCCCCGACACGTGAAACTTGACACACGTGTTGGGGCAACTTCTGTCACCCCGTGTGCCAAGTGGCACGAGCCCACGTGGCGTGTCGGACACGCACGAGCTCGTGCATGGGGCTTGGCCTGTGCTGTCCTTCACTATTTTTGTGCACTGACACGCACGTTTCGTGTCCAGTACACGTGACTTGGACACAGGACAGGGTGTCCATTGGATAGCCCTAGTCTAGGTCAACCTTGGGACACGAGCACGAGGGTTGTGTCGTGTCGTGTCGTGCACTGTGTTGGTGTGAACACGTGCACGAGGCAGTGTCAGTTTCTGTGCACTGATTGTGTGGCTTTTGATTCTGGACACGTTTGTGTCCACTTTTGTGGACACAAACCATTTGTATAGCATGTGTTCATTACTTACTTTCATTACCAACCTCTGAAATTGATTTTTAATTCGATTTTCATTGTTAAATCTTCAATTCCCTGTTTATTTAAAACTGTGTGTATCAGTCTATATTGTGTTCTGTCCAGATTTTCAAGAATGGACTTTGCCATCATTTTCTACCTATTTAACACTGCTAAATACATGTGATTAATTTCCTAACTTGTTCTCCTACATAATTCCTATGTGTATGTCGAATTGGGGACTGGTTTGATGTGTTTTTGGGCTAGAACTTGAGTTTAAAGATTGGACTGTTAGAGGGTGTTCATGAACTTAAATCTGGAAGTTGCCTTGAGCAACTGAATGCATGGAATGCATGGTGTTTACTGTTAACTGATTTTTCTTGATCTATTATGTGCTTATTTCATGAATATATAACCTGGGAGCATGTCCTGTTAACTGGGTGTTGAAAACTGAATTGATTCCAATGTAAATCTGAGATTATTAGGACTGTTTCCTTAGAACTCTTGTTGGGTTTATTATTAAACTGTTGTGTATGTTTGAACCTTGACATTGTCAATTGATTTCCTTTCCATTTACAATTGTGAAGATCATCATAAAACTGTTTTGTGATTCAATGTTCTTCTAAACTGAGATGAGTTTAATTTCCAGTTTCTTGAACCATTTGATATTGTCAATTGATTTCCATCTTTCTACTGTTAATTGATGTTAACTTGCCATATTAATTTATACATGTGTATTGGCTAATGTTAAGGTAGATACATGTGTGATTGAGCATGGTTGATTATGAAATGTGATTTCGAGTATGTAGTGGACTGAACTCAACTGATTTCTATATTGAACTACCTAAGTTATGTTAACTAAAATCCTGAGAACAGCCCCCCTATTAACACACACACACTAACCTTTTTCCTATTGACACTCTAATTAACTATGGCTTTGTGACACTTTATACATCACTGTTTTTATCACATACACACATAGACACCTTCTCTCTTATTTGAAACTTGCTTGACACTTGCTAACCACACTCACCTGTGCCTTAATCCCTCACTCTACATATCTTTACATATTCATGCCTCTATGTATATATACAAGTGTATGTAGTATAGAAAATGCATGCATGAATAATGGTTAAATGAATGCCAATGTGATGATGATGACAATGAATAGCATAAATTAACATGAATAAATGTAGACAATGCATGCTATGTGTAGGAATGTATACAAGTGAGTGCCTATGCACATGTATGAATGTATGTATATACATATGGTATATGCAATGTGTGTTGTTGACTTGTATAGCCCAGTTTTGATGTGTGCTTGCTAGTCTAGGCTTGGTTAGCCCTAGTGAGACTTGACTAGACTAAGATTGACCTAGTTTGACTAGTGTAGTTGACTTGGGTTGACCCAGGGTTGACCAAGTCTGACTTGGACCTAGTTGACCTAGACAGTTGACCAGATTTGACTTAGAGTTGACTTTGACCTAAATCGACCAAGAAATCATGTAGATTGTATGGTAGCTTTCATTTACCTTATTTTAAACATGTCATAACCCATACTGCTCTATTTAGGACTTTGTGACTCCGGTGCAGACATCTGATATTTCACTACTCTTTTCAGAGTAGCAGGCGAGTACATTCTCTGATAGTTCTTTCATTTACTTGTCAATTACTGTACTTCAGTTCTAGTTAGTTTTATGTGATTCTTATAACACGTATGGATATTACTGGATTCATGTATGCGACACACATACCATTTTGTCTGGCCTCTATTTCTGGAATCACTACTGGCATCACTTTCTGGAACCACTACTGGCATCACCTACTGGAATCACTCTGGAATCTTTTGCTGGTATCATCATGTTTGGCTGGACTCATTTCTATTTCTCGTGTCGTTTCTGGATTCACTTGTACTTGTGGGCGGGGAAATACTAGAGTAAGACATGTAGACATACCCCAATCTGGAACCACTCCCTTGGAACTATTCTGGAACGATAGCCATCCCACACTTGGCCAAGTGTGCGGTGTGCCGTATTACCTACAGCCGTTTACATGTCGATCTCGGTATTTTAAAACACACTGTTAGAATATAGGCTGGACTCACCCAGGAATCATTGATCACTATGACTGGAATCATCCCTTATGGGATTCATCTTGTATGAGATTCATCCTATACTGGACTTACATTGGAGTTACCCTGGTCTACGTTGTTGTCTGGACTTTATATCATATTACCCTGGTTCAGCTAGTTCTATTTTTACAGTCTTCATTGCTATGATTCTTCTCTTGTTTAGTATTTACTTTCCTTGTACTTTAACTGTTTCTCTATACCATCACCTGTATACAAACCACCATATTCATCAATAAAACTGTCTATAACTGCTTTATAGTTCTCTGTCATTTACTTGGAATTTCTTGATGATTTGTACTCGTTCCTGTCCTGACTGGACCTGTTGAAAATATTACAGATGATTGCCCTGAGGATGTTTGCCCTACTTGCCTTAGAGCAGGAGATGGTTTAGCTACCTATGGCCCCGACACTCAGGAGTGATCGGGAGACTAGCTAGTAGACTTGGTTTAGTTTTCATGTTTTAGAATTTGAATTGTAATAACTTGAGATACGAGTTTGTTTTTGAGTTTGTTGAGATATTATTTTTCAGTAGTTATAAATGTTGTTGTTAGTCTTTAGTTATAAACTTCTGTGTTATCTTATCGTTCATAGACTGTGATTGAGATTTATTATATCTATACTTGTCCTCCGTTCGGAGTTGAGATTTGACAAGTACATTATATAATTGCGTGAGTTGTTGATTAGATAGTAACCTAGGACAGCGTTCTACCGCCGATACTGCGGCGTAGGCTGGACGTACCCACTTCTCGTGCCCTTACTCTAGGGTGCGGGTCGTGACACGCAGAGCAACAAGGTATTCTGCCTACTCTATGCTAAATTAGTTCGCGCCAGGCTGCTCCGTGCCAATCAGGTCCGTGCAATGATCTCCCCTCCCTACGTATATCAAGAACTGAACACAAAAAACTGAAGGTGTAATAGACTGACAACCAAATGACTCCAGACACTGATATGCGTGCCTATCTCAATAGGCACAGAGCAGAACTTCCTTAACCAAGTAATATAGCGCACCAAAAAAATCTTATACAGTCTGTGCCAACCACTAGTTCGTGCATGGTGAAGGCTTCTAAGATCAAGAACCCACTCACCTATGCCAATGAAATCAGTATTGCCTTGCACACACAGGAAACACAAAAGTTTAGGAACAAACATCATATTCCTAATGTAATTAGGTAGAGTCTGCTTTCTTCTTCTCCTTATAATGTAACAGATCTCCGCGAACTTATCGTACAAAAGCGAAAGATCAAAGACTCACCTCGTGTAACAGTGACTTCATATAATGAACATTACTGTCATGAGGTAGTAATCAAATGTTGATGCAAGTCAGCAAAATGGTCTGTGTTTGACCGTTTGAATTACTCTCGCTCTCCTAATATGATCCTGATAGATGAGGATGAGTTGATGTTTGCCTCTACAAATATGACATCTCATAGCACTGGGGGTGAAAGATGCTCGAGGACTTCATATAACGAATATTACTGTCATTCACATGAGGTAGTAATCAAGTGTTGCTGCAAGTCAGCAAAACAGTATGTGTTTGACCGTTTGAATTACTCTCACTCTCCTAATATGATCCTGATAGACGTCTCATAGCACTGGGGTAGAAGACGCCCGAGGCGTAACTCATTATAATCTCTGAGTTGGTAATTCCGCGATAAAATCCTGGACTCTTCTGAATGAGTCTATCAAAACACACGATCGAGAAGCCGAGACTTCCTTGGTCAAAGGAATCTTTCCAATTCCAACCCTAGGGGTAGCATCTTACCAGACTTTGATGCCGACAGCGATGACTCTGATCGGACTATCTTGTCTACCAGCTCATCCTCAGTATCAAGAGAAGTGTCTGCTTACGTGACCAACGAAGTGCAAGATGCTTCCAGTTCTATTAATCAAGAACAAATGATCATTGCTTTGGAGGCTAATCTAAAGACCATAGCTGACATGGTTACAGCTATGCATGTGGTGATTATGGCACAACATGCTGCTCCACCAGCTGTGAACCCAACTCCGGTTCAAGAACACATAGCAGTCTCTTGGCCTGTCCAAATCGGTCCGGGGGTACAATTTCCTCCCAATACCACCATAGCAGAAGTCATACAGCTTCAAGCATAGGCTACTCCAAGTCACTACGGTGCTGGGGGTGGTGCTTAACATGCAGTTCCACATCCCAATCCATCGAATCAATCTACTGCTCCTCAAACATCAAGGGACCCTCTTGAAGCAGTCAAGCTTCTACAAAATTAGTTTGAAGCTTTCAAGCAGAAAGGGGGATTACAGAAGCTTGGGATCAAACAACCCTACCCTGCAGAGTGGAACGATGTCCCATTCCCACTCAAATATAAGCAGCAGTCTATGATGTTGTTCGAAGGCAAAACATCTCCGAGTTAATATATCAATTACTTCGAGATGATGACTGCTCACCTCCAGAAAAATGATGCTCTACTCACTAGAGTACTCATTGGATGGTTAACAGGAGTTGCCTAGATTGGTATCGAAGCTTATCGGATGGTTGTATAACATCTTTTGCTGTCTTGAAATAGATGTTCCTGGAATGCTTTTATGAAGGTATGAACGACATGACCATGTCTGCCCTTACCAAGATCAAATAGAAGCCTAATGAAACAGTTGAACGTTTCATAGAGCACTTCTGACAAGAGTCGCTGAAAATGCCTTCGGGCACACCTGACGCATTGACTATCGATACTTGTAAATCAACTTGCTACCTATAATTAGCATGTGGACGGGACCAACACAATTTCAAGATTGGGGTTCCTTCATTGCCAGTACCAGAGCAGCTGAAGACAGCGCTAAAATTTTTTGGCAACTAGGCATTCCGATGCCGAACCTTGATAAAGACAAACATCCTGCTACCATTAGCGGTAGTCACTCGAACACTCATAAGGGTAAAGAAGCTTTGGTAATCAATGTAGGTCAACCAGCACCTACATCAACAGTACCTCCATAAAGGACAGCACTACGACCCAAGGAAGAGTATTCCTTCGATGATGACGACGTCATGAGCATCTTCGATTGCTTAATCAAGAGTAATAAGCTTTAACTGCCCAAGATCAAGTGGCCAGACGAAGTAGGTAAAACTGATAATCCTAAGTATTGTATGTATCACAGGTTTCTGGGTCATCCAACCAGGGCGTGCTACGTACTCAAAGGAAAGATCCAAGAACTAATCAACGCCAAGGCAAACACTCTCCGAAAGGATGAGAAGACAGTGACGGCCAACGTCGTCTCTCTATAATTTGGAGACTTCCCTGCTCAACTAGTCCCTGACGGTGTCGTCCCGGTACCAAAAGCAACTATGGAGATCGTCAACCTCCCGCCAGCACGAAATGACGGTTTAGTACCACTTTTGACAACTAATGGTGAAATCATGTGGGTGCATCCAGACTTAGTCATCGACTTCGAGCAGAAGACATCCATCTTTTCTGCCAAATCAAAGAAGTCGGCCAAATACAAGTCATGCAATATGACTTCGAGTGAGCACACCTCACTTGATGGCCGTGTTCCCCCTTGAAGGCTACTTTCATTCCAGCAGAATCCAAGCCTTCCGCTTCAGAGACTGTTTCGTCGATGTCAAAAGTCGACTATCAACCAGAATTACATTAATACAGTCAGCAATATCATGAGCTGATGCTAAAGATGGGATATGACCTTCAGAAAGCACAAGGTTTGAATGTTAGAAAAGGTTCTCATGTACTTTTATCTTTGCAAATATAAGACAACAAGTCTCGTGCTGGTCTAGGATTTGGGATAGATCATATGTCACCTCATCAAAGAAAGAAGCTTTCCAAGGGCAAGGCACGTACGAAGACCTATAACATGGTTTCTCTCTCACCTGCTTCAGAAGATGAAGTCTTGGCCGGTATCAGGTTTGGGAGACTCTATCTTAGAGACTACCCGAAAGGTCAAGAGAACGAAGTTGTCACTCCTCCTCCTGCTCTTAATTCCCTTCCAACATTAGCCCTACCAACTGATTCAGGTCCTTCCAAGCCAACAACAGCTGGTAAGGGCAAACAGCAAGTTCGCTTCGACAAAAACCTGAAAAAGACTCCACTGCAAGGTCTTCAAAAGCCGTATAACTTTGACATATTGGCTCACCTAGACAATACTCCAGCATGATTATCAATCTTCAAACTCCTTCATATCTAAAAGGAAACTCGAAAAACGTTAAGCGAAGCCTTGATGCAAGCCGACGTTTGTCTTGTACATCTTAAGAGTCGGATGAAGAGCATGTAGCATGCCCTCAATATCATAGTGTGATGGAAATAATTCCAAACATCACCTTTACCCAGGATGATATGCTACTGGAAGACAATCGACACAACCGACCTCTTTACTTTATTGGGTATATCGATACAATGAGGGTAGATCGCATTCTTGTTGATCCCCGATCTGTACTCAGCATAATCCCCAAAACTCTGCTGGATTCTTTGAAGATTCCAGTCCATAGTCTCTCAGTGACGGTTACAACTATTCTCGGGTTCAATTCTGGGAAGAGTAAACCACTGGAAAAGATTCGTTTAAGAGTCAAAATCGGCGATCTTCGTAACGAAAATCACTTGCTATGTGATTAACTATCATGTTTCCTATAACATATTGTTAGGGAAACCGTGGTTGCATGAGCATAATATTGTGTCATCTACTCTCCACCAGTGCTTCAAGTACGTGAACGACAACGGCGAGATCAAGAAAGAAGTTGTTGACCTTAATCCTTTTCGAGTCATCGAAGCCTATTATACAGATTCTAGGATGTACAAAGAAGAGTACATAAAGGTTGTATTAGCTATGGACACGGAGGAAGACCAAAACGATGACCCAGATGAGGTCTTGGTGTTTCCAGTCAAAGGGCATACTTCTCACTCTTCATCTTATCAAATGTTAACTATCAATCTCGCTCCTCCTACTGAAAAAGTGGAACAAAGGGAGCTCACCTCTTCTAAGCCTCTTGTTATCGACCTTTGTCGTAATTAGCCTACTACTTCTCTTTCTTCTCCTCTTGTTATCGACTTGGTGATGTCTTTAGCCAAGGTCGAAAATGTTGTTGTAACTGTTGAAGCAGAGAAAAGTATCAATAAAGCAATGTCTCCATCGTAGTATATTGATGTCGATTTTCACACACAGCGTTACTTAGAAATTTTGGATAATTTCGAACCTTTCACCTTAGAAGCAATTCAACCTTTCCAGGATGAGATAGCATTTGAACATGTGCAAAACTCGTTCTTTATAGTTCCTCCTTGGAACGATTATGAGCATCCATTTCTCTTTAACAGAGAACGTAACCAAAGGGCTATACTCGATAGCGATTCTGAAGATGACGATTTTGGAAGAATACAACTATGTCATTATAGTCAACAATCTAAGAACATTATTCAAAAAATGGGTTACAATTTTAGGTCTGGACTTAATGAAGGTAAAGGTAGACGAACTCCTATTCGATTACCCGCCCCAAAAGGAAGGTCATCACAGTATTATAATAAGACTAACATGGGTTAGGCTACACTTCGCTGATCACAACTCCAGACAGATCTGAGTCATATGAAGTCTCATTCTTCTGATTCTTCCACATGGGACTTGGATACTAGCATAGGGGTATTTGTAAAAACAAAAAGAAAATTCTATTTCTACAAACTGAGAAAAAGTATAAAGAGTACAATTGATTTCTAGAGAAGTACAACTATAGGAATCTGATCAGAAGATGATCACTTTATCCCTTGGACGATGTGATATCGAAGACACGAGCTTCTAGAGGATGCAACAGCACTTTTCTAGGAGTTTTTGATCCTTGGTTATGCCTTGAGACTGATTTGAAACTCTATTTATGAAGTTCTTGAAATAATTGTTTAGCAGTTATTCTGGGTTGCGCGCACTTCAGGTTGTGCGTCTCCTGTTCACTTGCACGAGCGGTTACACTAACTGCTGTGGACGCGTAGCATCGTTTGATTGAGATGTACGTAGTCGTGGGCAGTATAGTGGGCACGTTCTACGAAGTTAGTGGCATGCGCGCCATGTCACCCTGCTCTGGATACTGTTCGATCACTTTGTGCGAGCTTCATCAGGTTGCGCGGGGACATAACCTAGCAACTTGTGCCTGGGTTCAACCTCGTGCACCCTGATACATTGGGCGAACTACTAGCTGTCATCTTTAACTTGTGCCTAAGTACATCTTCGTGTATCCTGATATGTTACGCAAACTGCTAGCTGTCATTAAATCTGACCAAATCTTCTCGAGCTCCGTGTTGCACGGGATTCGAATGGATTCTTTTTGATATACGTGTTGTCAGCTGACAAGCAATGATGATGCCGTTACAGCTTCTCGAGGAAGTACGCCACATGGCGCTCATGCAACCTGTCTCCTGCACAACCTGATGTTGCGCAACCTGATGTTGCGTAACTTGATGTTGGCGCAACCAGATGATATGACTTCAGGAGCGGCATAGCTTGATTTTTAGCCTCTACAGGACCCCCTTCAAAGTTTTTGAAACTTGAAAATACTTTAAAGTTTTGAAATACTTTATGAATCATGCTAGTTTTGTCTAAGTTGGGCCAGTCAACTGTTCAACAAAACTCTAAATTTTAAGCGCCAGTTGCGCAACAGTTTCGAAAAGAGTTTTTAAGCTATAAATAGCCGACTAAAGAAAACTTTTAACTTTTTATCGAAAGTTAATTCTCTTAAACTCTTTCATCTTCTTCTTCCAAACTCTCGAAGCTCCCCCGACGATCGTCAATGGCCCCAAAGAAGTCTGCCGCAGCCAAGGGAAAAGCCATTGCTGGGTCTTCATCTCGTGCACCACCAATGAGAGTGCCTCAATACGTGCCATCGTCATCAAGAACTGAAAAAGCCAACCCGACACTCGAAGGTGAACGTCGACTGGATCGATCGACTTTTTTTAGGATTTTGGTCGATTTGTGCGTCTCACAACGTGCGCTACCTCTTTTTAGAGTGTAGGCATACTTCATAACTTGCGCCTTCTCTTTTTAGAGTTTGTTTGTTGTTCACATACTGTTCGTCTTTACGAACTGTGTTGCACAATTTTTAAATTTGTACTTTTTGATTTTGTGCGAATGTGCATATCAAAAGTAGTACAACTTGAAATCACGCGCAGATGTCGCACAACGCAGATAGTACACAATTAGATGCCGTGCAATACAGAAATTATGCAACACAGATGTCGTGCAACACAGATACTGCGCAACCAGATATCGTGCAATATAGATGTCGTACAACATAGATGTTGCACAATACAGAAGTCGCGCAACACAAATACTGCGCAACTAGATGTCGTGCAACATAGATATCGTACAACATAGATGTCGCACAACATAGATTTTGTACAACACGAAAGTCGTACAACATAAATGTCGCACAACCTATGTCTTTTCTTTGTGTGTTCTGCTCCATAGAATAGAACTTTTTTTTAGATTAACTTTTTGTTGTTCTTCTTCTTTTTTGTAGTTGATCTTAGAGAAGACTTTGATGCTGAGAAATATGCTTCAGCTTTCAATATATCAGAATATAAAGAAGACTTATCTCATGTCTCATATCCTCAATATGATGTACCTGAATCCAGAAGGGCCATTCTCACTGCTCAAGAAAGCAACACTTTGTTATGTCTGATGAATGGTGAACCTTTGGAAAGTGTAGATAATGTGATTCATAAGAAATCGGCTTTCCTATTTGGAGATGCAGTGAAGAAAACATCCCAACCAAAGACCAAGAAAGAAGAAAGGATTTATCAATGTAAGGACAGAATTACATATCTCACTGAGATGTCAAGACATTTGTCCTTGTCCCGATATAAATTCTCCAATCACCCTCGACGGATGGCCTGCGACATGACTCCGATTCAGCAAGCCAGAGTCGAGAAAATATGTTATAAGTTAGGTCCGCAAAGCAAGGATCTATTTTACAGTACTTTAGACAGGTACAGTTCTCATCTAAGGGGTTTGAAGCCAAGTTGTATACCTCCAGAAGATTCATCGATGCTTCTTCCCGTCAGGGTGCCCATCTTTGCAAACACATTTGCTAAAGCTGAAGGAAGATACCCAGATCAGGCCATGCATTCAACAGGCCTAGTTAACCCAGACATGAAACGTTAGAGCAGCTTAGTGATCTGGATTCTAGATTAGTTCAAGGACAAACTTCTTGAACTAGAACTTTATGAGGCCATCTAGACTACTGTTCACGACTTTCGCCCAAATGCTCATATGTTCTTGGCTCTGATTGAAAGATACAATGACAGAACCTGTACCTTCATGACCCCTCACGGGGAAATTGGTTTTGCACTTCATGAGATGAAATATCTCTCGTATCTTCCAATGGATAACAACCCATATGAAAAAATATGGCCACTAATGAGGAACTGGATATCCTTTCTATAGAAAACTCTCAGATGGTGGCTATGTTCGAGGAGCTTCTATTCCATTATAAGATATGCTCCCTTTATTACAAAAGCGCTTCCGCAGGGACTTGTTATACAACTAAGTGGTTGCCGTATTTATTTTTAGGCCATATCTTTGAAGACAAGATAATCGAGAGTCAAGCTTGCGATCCTTGTTTCTTCCAACCGCTCAGTTGTAGCGACATAGAAAATCTGATAGAAAAGTCCAAGCATACAGATAACATCTTGGATGTGGACTGGCATCCCTTCAAGGCTGGTGCTACTATTGAGAGTTATCTCAGATAGGGTTACAGACCCATGTCAAAAGAAGCCCAATTGGCAATTTTTATTGCTTTATGGCTGCGACAGTTTATAGTTCCAGGGGCCAGTGCAGTCAATATATTTCACAGAGGTGTATTATTTGCTGCTATGCATCTAGTATTTGGCCACAAGATGGACATTCTTTTAGCGATGACTTGTCGCCTGAACGCAGGACTGCGTTCTTTTGTAGATACTATGCTGCACGATAAGGCTGCTCGGCTGGATTTCTCCCGCACCGAAATGCCATATACTTATTTGTTCAGGTGGTTATTGCTACACCATTCCAGTTTGATGGACCCTGATATGGGTGAAGTTGGGGGTAACTTTATCAGGCGTTATTCCAATGCTCGTTGGAATATAAACGTACTTTCAGAATGTAGAAGAGCTTTGAATCGAGGATCTGGATGGAGATTTCAATGTGTTCCCCTTCCTCCAGGATATGAGAATCTTCCTCCATAACTGATGGATTTAGAAGCAGCACCTCTCCGTCTGTCCCCGACTATTTTTGCATGGTTGAAGACAATCCGTCCGTCTCATCTAGTATATAGATTTGAGGAAGAGTGTTTTCTAGAACCTTATTTGCCAAGTCAATTTGCTCGGCAATTTGGTTATGATTAGCTGCATGTGGGAAATGGCACTACTTGCCTTCAAGCCAAAGGTTTCTTGATTGATGGTGCTAGGGCTTGGAGATATTATAATGCCAGAGACACTAAGGCTATATTCTCCATGCCCCATAATCTTGCTCAGGGTCCGCGAATGTTATATACATACGCGAATTTCTATACTTCGGCAAATACTTTTGCCGAAAACTTTTATCTGGCCTACAGTTTTGCCAGTGATAAGCGATCGAAGGCTGGAGTTCGTACTGCACAATTGTTCAGGGATGCAGAAGATCGAGACCCTATCGATGATCCTCTGGAGGCTTCTCTTGTAGGCTTCCTAGATGAAGTAAATGGGCTGTTGGACGTATCATTAAAAGTCCAAAAGGAAGTCTCCTGCCAAGGGGCTTAAGAAAAGGAAGACTGGAGATTCATCTGCTCCTTCACATCATGATGATCTTCCTTCTTCTCCAAAAGCATCGGGAAAGAAAAAGATGAAGACTAATTTGGTCATTAATGAACAGCCTACTACTAGGACGACTCAGTCCCAGTCGAAGCAGATACATAGTAGGACCTCTCTTGGGGAAGGAGAAATAACTCCTTCACTTCCAAAACAGAGTGGAGTCGCCCGGAAAGAAGTTCACAGAATACCAGATGACCTTGATGAGGTCGAAGAAGAGCCTGTAGCACCTCTGCTACGGAAGGCTAGAAGAAAATTGTTGGTGACTCGAGCAGAACGTCAAACCATTGACGCTTCCTCCCTCCAAAAGGAATTTGTCATATCATTATCCTCAAAGGAGGATCTACCATCTCAAAAAGGTAATTTCTATGCTTTTAAGCATAATTTTGAAATATGAATGATATACAATGATATTATCCTTTTTCATCTATAGAGACTACATCAACTGATATTCCAGTCTTAATTACTACCGAGGCAATTCCAGGATATCGAGTTGTATGGACAACTGTTTCCATAACTGCCCTGGCTGCAGCAGGAGTAACATTGTCATCCCCTACTCCAAATGTCCCAAAGTCCTCCAAAGAAGAGTTGCCTACTATAGAATCTCAAGCTGGAGCTGCCGATCTTCCGGCCACTCAAACTCCTACTCGTTCTCAAGAAGATCGAGAAATGATAGACGCCCTCCTGGATTGTGACTATGGTGATGTGTCAATCGGAGATAATTCTACAAGTGTTGCCGAAGAAGAACCAGTTCCAGTAGATGTCCCACTGGTATCAACTGAAAAAAGCCATATAACTGTTGAGGATGAATAAAATCCAATTGTTGAGGAGGGACATCCAAGCCCGAAAACTGATGAGCCTGAAAATAAAGAAGATCAAACTATGGCTCTTGAAGATGTTGGGAATGATAAAAATCCCAACACTGTTGTTGCAGAGACTCAGATCCCTACTGATCAAATCTTTGAAGTCAGGGATACAAAGGAGATTGCTCCAGTTAACCAAGCAGAATCAGGGGCCGAAAGCAGTTATTTCTTATCAGGCGGCTCCGAAGCTGGGAGTAGTCAGGCAGCTGTGTCTGAAACTACCATGGCCAGACTTCGTTCTGATCTGGACATGTCCCGTGAAACCCCATATGTATTGCCAGGATAAGGTAAAATTTTGACTTTTATTTACCTTAATTCCTATAATTTATATGTAATAACTGTATATCTTGATCACAGTGGGTCCTGTAGGGACACTTACAAAAGCTGCATCGACCACCTTTAGTTTCAGCTCGACCATGGCTCCTCTGGATATGGGGACCCAATGTGGAGAGGGAAGTTCTTCTATGATGCCAGTACTTGGGTCTCCTGGTGTACAATCTGTAATTCCTCCAGTTACTTCGGAAACAAGAATACCAAAGAAGTGGCTCTCAGCGATAAACAGAGCTGTTGTCGAAGCTTATACTAATGCTTTTTTCACTTCTCTGAAGCCTCTAATTCAAATGGTCATGGAAAAGGACCAACCTTATGAATCAGTAAGGGGCCCTTCCTCCTTTATTATTGGATCCATCCGCAAGATTGGTGATCTGGATAGAGTCAATTATTTAGATCATATTTTGAATGAACTTGAAGAATCGATCAAGTCTTACAAAGATCTAACAAGTGGAAACGTCCAGAAACTTGTAGATGCTGAATGCGAGGTGATGACTCGTGAAGCTGTAATACGAAAAACAGAGTTTGAAGCTTTTGTGGTAGCTTTCTCACAGCGTTTTGCAGAGTTGGAATCTCGTATTGTCGAGACAACTTCTTCTGTTGAATGCTATAAGACTGAAGCTACAGAGAAAGAAAAAGAAGCTGTTGAATATCA
Organism: Iris pallida; assembly: GCA_029216955.1. Lineage (NCBI taxonomy): Eukaryota > Viridiplantae > Streptophyta > Magnoliopsida > Asparagales > Iridaceae > Iris > Iris pallida. The sequence continues at coordinate 4,991,044 of JANAVB010001799.1, forward strand.
AGTTCATCTCCAGGAACTAGAAATTGAAATGGCTCGGCTTCAAGAAGCAGCTAAAGCGGTTCGACGACGCAAAGAAGAAGTATTGGAGATGCATCAAATTGTTGCAAGTCAATTAGATGACTTAAAGAGGCAGCGGGATGCACTTATCCAAATCGAAGGTGTAGAACTGGAATGCCGAGCAGAATGATGCAACCTTTTGATCCAGAGTCCGGGAGAGCTCTTGCAAGACAAAGGATACTTGACTCCAGAGTAGAGAGGGCTGAGAATTTGAAAATATTGATCATTGATCTCAGCACTCAGTCTCCTCAATGAAGCAGACTATATGATCTTTTGTCTTCTTGTCTTTCAAATGATATACTTTTTTTAACATTTTGAACATTATGGCAATCAAAATAATGCTCTTTTTGTGATTCTATTACTTATTATATACCTATAGTAGATATAAGTAATAGATAAGGATAGAAAAATATGTTCAGAGGTACCGGACATGACATATCCCCTAAAAGAAAATAACAATATTAATTATATCTATTCATAAGTAATGTGGACGTGACAGAATATAACTCAGAATATTGTCATTTCAAAAGACTACTTTATCAGAGGTAATGTGGATGTAATAAGTCGCTGATATAGATGATAGAATTCATAGGTAATACGGACGTAAATCTATTGATATAGAAAATCAAATTTAGAGGTAATGTGGACGTGAACTCGTTTTTTCTATTAATGATCTTCAAATCGACGAGGACTTAAAGACAGGATATCATGTCTAAAAAAACGATATCTGTGATAATACAGATTTATCATAAAGATAAGACATCTTTTAAACAGCTGGGTTTCAAATGACAGAATTGATGATTCAGATAGACTCTACTGGGGATTTTGAGAGGAAGGGTATTCCTGAAACTGGAGATACCAGAACTGGAGGGTTCATCAAGTACCGCTTTATGTCTTCAAATGATTGTTGACATTCTTCAGTCCAAATAAAAGACACACATTTTTTCATGAGTTGAGTGAACGGTCTACAGCATCCAGAGAGATTTGAGATGAATCTCCTGATATACGCAAGCCGTCCCTGGAATCCTCTTAGATCTTTTAGGTTGCATAGAGAACGCATCTCTTGAATGGCTTTGATTTTCTCAGGTCAACGTGTATACCTTTAGAGGTAATAACGAATCCAAGAAATTTGTCACTAGAGACTCCCAGGAATGACTTGGTGGGATTCATCTTGAGTTGATGCTGTCATATTAGATCGAATATAGTTCTCAAGTCTTGAATGTGGTCTTCCTTTATACGACTTTTGACAGCAATATTGTCTACATAGCATTCAACCGTCTTTCGCAAATGATCACAAAAGATAGTACTCATGGCCAGCTGATAAGTTGCACCAGCATTTTTTAGACCAAACGGTATGACTATATAGCAATAGACTCCAAGAGGAGTGCAAAAAGATGTATGTTTCTCATCTTCCGGATGCATCTTGATTTGATTATATCCTGAAAATCCATCCATAAAAGAAATACGTTCAAATCGGCAAGTATTGTCGATCATGACATCAGTGATTGGAAGAGGAAATTCGTCTTTGGGACAAGCTTCATTAAGGTCTCTGAAGTCGATACAGACTCGGACGTTCCCTATTTTTTTTAAAACCAGGACAACATTAGCCACCCAGTCCGGATGTTGTTCTTATCTGATGAAGCCACAGGCAATGAGCATCTTGATTTTAGCTTCTATGGCATCCATCATGTCAGGTCGAAATCGACGTTGTTGTTGCTTAACTGGCCTTATATTTGGCAGAATATTGAGTTTATGGGTAGCAATCTGGGGATCTAATCCCAGCATGTCTTTATAGCTCCAAGCGAATACATCAATGTATTCCTTTATGAGTTGGATCAGTTCTTGTTTATCCGTTTCAGGGAGGCTTTTACTGACGAATATTGGTTTTGGGAAAGTTTTATCTCCAACATTAACTTGAACCAACTGATCTTCAGTAGGTGGCTCACGTTGCTAGAAGCGAAGCTTCCATTGAGTATCCATCCTTTGTGCCCAAGGATCAGATTCAGAGGCTTCGACAAAGTCTTCATCGTTTTTCGAGAACTCGACAGTTACCATATTGGAAGATAGAGTCACTCGATGGACGTGCCCAACACTGGTGTCGGAATCCCATGAGACAGAATCAGAAGAGTTAGATCGTTCTTCTTCATCGAATTCGGAGGCTTCTGGAGTCGAAATTGGTGAAGTATAACCCAGTCTCCGCTTTATTTTGATGTAGTATTGTTGTGATTTTCCTTTTGGAGTAGGAATACGAATAGGAGTTCGCCTTCCTTTACCGCCATTGAGACCAGCTTTAAAATTATAGCCCATCTTTTGAATGATATCTCTTGATTATTGACTATAACGACGTAGTTGAAGTCTTCCGTTATCATGATTTTCTTCTTCACTATCGGACATGATCTTCTGTTCTGTTCCTTTACTAAAAAGTATAGGAAGTTCATCTTTCTTTCTGGAGGAAACTAAGAAGGAGTCCTACATTGGTTCGAGCAATACTTCATTTTGGGAAGCTTGAACTGCTCCTATGGTAAGTGGTTCAAAGTTATCTAACATTTCTAAATAACATCGAGTATAATAAAGAACATCAGTATACTGTAAAGGAGATGCTATTTTATTGATTTGTACATCATCATTTACAACATGATTCTTAGACTTAACAGAAGGCTTAGTAAGGTTGATAACTAGATGAGGAGAAGGAGGATTCTTAGCCTTAAAAGAAGGCTTAGTAAGGTTGATAACCAAAGGAGGAGAAGGTGAAGGTTTGTTACGATGAAGGTCGATAACCAGAGGCTCAGAAGGAGTGATCTCCTTTTGTTCCCTTTCTATAGAAGGAGGTTGTTTGTTATGAGATGAAAGATGTATAGTCAACGTCTGAGACGAAGAGGGACGAGTAGTATGTCCTTTGACGGGGATCATGAGAACATCTTTTGAAGTATCTTTCTGATCTTCCTCACTATCCATCGCCAATACAACCTTCATGAACTCTTCCTTGTATATCCGAAAGTCAGTACAATATGCTTCAATGCCCCTGAAAGGATTTAGGTCGGCTACTTCCTTCTAAACCTCTCCATTGACATCTACATATTTGAAGCATTGATGTAGAGTGGATGGTACAATGTTATGCTCATGCAGAAAGGGTCTTCCTAACAAAGCATTATAAGAGCCATGATTATCGATCACGTAGAAAGTAACCTTTGTACGAAGATTACCTATTTGAACCTTCAGATGAATCTTTTCCAGAGGTTCACTTCTTCCAGAATTGAATCCTAAGATTGTCGTGATGGTTGTTGAAATATTGTGTACAGGAATCTTTAATGCATCTAGTAGAGTCTTTGGCATGATGCTAAGTGCAGACCCAGGATCGATCAAAATGCGATCAACCTTCATGGTATCGACATATCACGTGAAGTAGAGGGGTCGGTCATGACGATTATCTTCCAACAGCATATCATCTTGTGTAAAGGTGATTTTGGGTATCAGTTCCATCACACTATGACAATGAAGGCATGTTATAGGCTCTTCCTCTGGCTTCTTGAGGAATGTTAGACAAGTATCAGCTTGCATCAAAGCTTCACTCAACGTTTCTCGAGTTTTCTTCGAAAGACGGAGTAGCTCAAAAATTAACAATCTTGTCGGAATATTAGCCAGCTGAGCCAGTATATCAAAGTTATACGGCTTCTCGAGTCCCAAAGTTAGAGTCTTCTTCAATACTTTATCAAAACGGACAGGCTATTTTCCTTTGTCAGCTGTCGTCGGTTTGGGAAGAATTGGTTCTACTGGAGGTGATAAAGCTGATGGAACATTGACAGCAGGAGAAGATGATGCTTGAGGAGCCTCCCGAGCTGGAGCAGTATTTTTTGACCTTCTGAATAGTCTCTTAGGTAAGGTTTCCAAGACCTGGTACCAGTTAAGGCTTCTTCTTCGGATACAGGTTTGAAGGACACCATATTACAACTCTTTGCCTGGATCTTGTTTCTGCAAGGTTTCTTTTGGCAAGATGAAGAGTTTGTCTAGTAACCCAAACCAACCCAAGATTGGTTTTGAGAAAGACATAGAGAAAGAGGTACAGGAGATCCCTTTCCATGGTTCAAACCATAGGCCTTTTGTAGATCATATCCCATTTTTGTCATTAGTTCACGAGACTGTGGACTATATAGATAGAAAGCTGGTTGATATTTGGCTTCTGACTTTGACAATGTTGTCTCAGCAGGAGAAGAAGAAGAAGGATTATCTGCTGCCGAGATGAAGGTACCAGTTAGAGGTGGAAGACAATGTTCACCCAACGAAATTATATGACATGATTTATATTTAGTGGCCTTTTTAGACTTGGTGGAGGAAGACGGTGTTTCGAAGTCAGACATTAAATCTGGATAGATCCACATAATTTTCCCTTTATCAGTAGACAGAGGAACAAAACCATCAGTTCGTGCAGGTGGAAGATTAACAATCTCCATAGTAGTTCTCGGGATGAGGATGATGCCGTCCTGCACAAATTGAGCCGAAAAATCTCTAAATTATAGAGAGACGACATTAGCCGTTACAGTTTTCTCATCTTGTTGGAGAGTGATTGCACTAAAATTGACCATCTCCTGAATTTTACCCTTGAGCACATAGCATGCTCGAGTTGGATGTCCAATAAATCTGTGATAAACACAATATTTAGGATGGTCAGTCTTACCAACTTCCTCTGGCCGTTTTGCTTCTGGCAGTTGAAGTTTATTGCTCTTGATTAGACAATCAAAGATACTCATGATATCATCTTCATCAAAAGAATATTTTTCTTTTGGATGTGGTGCCTGTAGAAGCATGGAATTTCATAAACAGAAATCCTATGCGCCTAACATTACATGCGCCAGGAAGCTCAGATGAAGTACTTGGCACAGCAAAAGCATAGACATTAAAAGAAGATTTTTATTTCATATAAAAGTTTATTACATGTCTAAAAAAGGCTGTACAAAGGAGAACTTTTACAAAAAGAAAAGACCCTAAGTCTACAGCCAGGCGCAGCAACCGCCATGCGCTCTCAGTTAGGCGCATCTCTTCGGCGTCTCAGTCAGGCGCATCTCTTCAAGAGTCTCAGTTATGTGCATCATGAAGTCTCAGCATATGCGCCTCACTTTGATCCGATCAAATGCTTCGACTAATGAAGCATTTATTGAGCAGAACGAGGGTGGGCAATCAACCCCCTAGCTGGAGGAAGAGCTCTCCAAAGCCCAAGGCAGAGGAGAGCACCGCAATCGATCCACGGTAAAAGGAGGCTTTCAACACAACCAGAATGGGCAACACCCACTCTGACAGAAGAAAGAGCCTCCAAAGCTGAGAGCATCGCAATTTCGATCTGCGGCTCTTCCAGCATAACGAAGACGAGGCTCGAGCATCCCGATCTTTGGATGCAACAGGCACCTTCCGCCTGCCTCAGAAGCCCTCGACTCTGACTTTTAGATGTAACAGTCACCTTTACGAGTGCATAAATGAAGACAAGTCGTCGCATCTTCACCCTCGGGAGCATCTCGTCAACAGAATGTGCTCGAGCAAACAAGTTCATTTCGGGAGGACGTGAGAGAACGAGAAGCAAACTCTCTCCTTGCCACTATTTATAGGCCGAAAAAATCAAACCCATGCGCCAAGTGGTGGGCTCTCCGAATCCTGTGCAATGAATTTGCATTAATGGTGATGAACCTGACGCGTCAAATTCAGCCAAGTCAAAAATGGCTATTTAAAGTACTCAAAGAATGTAACAGTCGGACCAATAAAGACATGTCATGCAAACGGATGCACCGGTCGGACTGCGCATCATATAGACGCGCCCATCAGCACCAAGCGCCTCATAAGGATGTACCCTACGCGCCTCCATGTGCCTAGTGGAACGTAGATTGATGCGTCTACTCAATAACCCATCACCCGTCAAAGAATATTAAATGCTGAAGACTGACACGACAGCTGCCAGTCCCCGAGGACTGAACAGTTGACAGCTTTTTCAGAAAACGAAGCGACGCTGACGTCAGCATCATCATTACTTTCCTTCGACGGCTACGATCCACGTGGCCACCCAACCATTTCGTATGCGCCTCCGCAGCCATGCGCCCAAATCTTTGCATGCGCCTCAAACTTTTCTCTGATCCCGAAAGACAGAAGTCAAGTCACTACTGAAGCCCCGTATGTGCCTCAAAAGCCGTGCGCCCAGACTAGTTCGTGACTCCTAAAAGTTACAAGCCAAAGTCTCCTCATGCGCCCAATCCCAGGCACATCCTATCAGATCACTCTCCACCAAATCCGAGATCTTTGAGCCATGGACCTACGATACGTGTCCTTTGACTCGATTCAGCCTATGAAGGGGTGCTAATCGCCTAAGATCTCAGCAACTGAAAGATCCTCTCTATTGCTACGTGTCAGCTCGGCCGCAGCCCACAAAGGCAATAGGAAGGGTTCAACTCCTCAATCAGAGCGCATCGTCCATGCGCCTCCATCAGCAATCACCACGTGGCATTCCCACAAACCGGTGCATCCTACATATGCGTGCATGAGCAGCCAGCCTGCAAGCTATAAATAGAGGGATCATTTCCTTCTTTCAGACCCACGAACACACAGAGAGACATACCGACAGACAGGGACCTACACACAGTGTGAGAGGCAGATACAGACACTCAACGTCTTCTTCCTCTCTGTAAGCTCCAGCACCCAGAGCAACTCAGACCTTCAGAGAACCAAAAATCGTCGTCAGATCGTCAACGGAGTCAACGTATTACCACTCGCTCCATTGGCACAAGGGACCCAGATAAACAAAAGTGTACTCCTAGGACTACATCTAAGTCCTACAATGTAACACTGTTCTGTTTGTAATTCAAATTTGCAATCAAAAGATTTTAATGGCAAACAAGCTGACGACTCTGTTGGGGACCTCTTTCTCCTCCATCGAGAAAGCCGTGTCGCAATCCGACGACGTGAAGGTGGGCTCCTCCCACAAGACGCTGGTCGTACGCCTCAATCAACAGGCGTATGAGGAGTTTATCTCTGAAGGCAGCGTAAGTCCTTCGAAGCGGCTGCCAAAGCCGAAAAAGACTCGCCAAGTCTGGGTACGCAAGGTCGAGGCCCCTGGCACCACCACTGAAGGGGATGTGCCGATGCAGTCCACCCTTCTCGCTGACGACCTCAGCAACCAGGATGCGCCCACCGGTGCAGGGCATCTCTCGGGAAAGCGTGGTGCTGACCACATTCCCGAGCCATCTCCTTCTCAGACAAGAAAGATACGCCGACGGAGCAAGGGCACAGCTAATGCCCTGCGCATCACCTCTGATGCGCCATTGAAGGCCTCTGTCTTTGACAGACTCACTCGCTATCGTGGCGAGAAGAATTTGGACTCTGAGTACTATGCACCCCAGCGGGCTGGTACGAAGAAGTCCAAGGCAGCACGGGCCATGCACCTCAAACGTGCTATGCTGGCAGCAAACCAGAAGCATGCGCTCACAATCATGCGCGCTGCTGATGGTAAGCTATATAAGGTCGACTCGGGTGCTTTTGCGCCAGAAATGAGCCAACCTTCAAAGTCCTTGTCTCACTTGGGCGCATCTGCAGCGTTCGCAACCAAGTCGAGCAAGGCAAACCCTGTGGTCTTAAACTCCCGTGCCTCTATTGGTTGTGCGTCTGAGGCTCGTTCAAGTCACTTTAAATGTTGCTCCTCCACTACTGATCTGAGCGCATATTTTGCGTTGGATCAGGGGGCGCAGCATTCACCTGACCACCCCGGTGCTTGGCCTTGCCATGCGCCTGATGGGGGTGCGAAGGTGGCACTCTCCTCCAATGATTTGCGTAATGTGATCAGTCACAAGCGTCGATCAGGAGAGTTGACTGATAAGCACAATACGCCCTTCACAGGGCATACCTGTGCTGTAGTCACCATCAACTGTTGTTGTAAAATAGCAGTCCCACCACCAAGGCAGTTAGTATTCCAGCGGCTGTAATCATCAATACCCCTCCGACGTCGCCTCGGAAAGAAGGTGTCAATTGAAGAGGAACCAGAACTAATGGTTGCTTCATGCAACGTAATCACTAACTCCTCGTCAATCCGAAAGACGACTGGTAATTCCTCGTCCGCATCCAAGAGCCAGCCGAGGAAAACCAAGACGACTGTCCCGTCCTCTGGAGTGTTTGAAGGCACTTGGAGAAGAAAGAAGATCTTGGAGGAAGCTGGGGGTAGCCAAGTCCTTGCTGATCGTCCTCCTGAAGGCGAAGACGTCCTCCAGAACATAGCTGGGGGTAGCCAAGTCCTTGCTAATCGTCCTCCTGAAGACGAAGACGTCCTCCAGAGCACAGATGAGGGTAGCCAAGTCCTTCCCGAAGGTGAAGATATCCCCCAGGACATAGCTGGGGGTAGCCAAGACCAAGCTCCAGGAGAGGCAACTCCCCTACAGGAGAGTGAGACCGAAAGTGAAGCCTCAACCGATCCATCCACTTCCAGCCGTGTCATGACGGTGTACATGACGGGAGCTGGTGATGCGGAGTCAGATGCGCCACCAGCAGATCTCGTCCAGCACATAGATATCTTGGAGGGAGGACTCAAAACCCTCTCTGCCTCTATGTAAATACTGACTCAAGCAGTGTTTGAGATACGGTCAGCTTTGGCCAGGACACCGTCTACCGGTCCTAACCCGGGGGCCAATGGAGAATCAAGTGTACCCCTTTGACGGGTATCCTTGGATACAGATCGCCGCGAGGCACCTCGAACGTCGGAGCCGTCAAATGCTCAACTCCAGGCTGTACTACCTTTTCCGACTCCCAGCTCCACAGAAGATGTGATGGAGATGATCAGGGATTTACGAGAGCACTTTGAGTCCAAGAACAGACAAGAGGAGCGCCAGAAGATGGGGATCCCCCAACCATATCCCCTCGAATGGAACAAAGTGGTTTATCCTCCCAAGTATAAACCACAAACTTTGACGCCATACGACGGAAAGGACTCTCCACGCCGCTATCTGACGTACTTCTAGTCTCAAACGGGACATCTCTCGAAGGAAGACGCGCTACTCACCAGCATATTTGTTGGAGCACTGAAAGGAGTGGCTTACGACTGGTACTGCAGTCTCCACGATAACTCCATATCTTCCTTCGACGACTTGACACATCTCTTCCTCGATCGTTTCTACGACGGAGGGAAGGACATGACAATGGCGTCCCTCATAGAGATACGTCAGAAGGAGAAGGAAACAGTTCGAGTATTCATCGAACAGTTTTGACAAGCCTGCTTCAGACTGCTCCCGGACATGCCAGAATATGCACTTCTCTCCTCCTACAGAATGAACATGCTGTCTGCGATCAAACTCTGGCTCAACTCCACTTCTCCTCCCGACTGGAGTTTCTTGATCATCGAGGCCGAAGCAGCTGAAAAGAAGGCGTCTAATGCTCATCTTCTGGGAGTCAGTTTCTCTGTCTTTGAGGACAAGAAAAAATGGTCTGCAGCCAACAACCCTGGACGAGAGACAAAGGGGAAGCAGGCGTTGACTATCCATGCCTCCAAAGGTGCACCAGCACCTACTCAGAAGCCTCCACTTGCACCAAGGCCAAAGGAGGTTTATTCTTTCAACGATGAAGACATCCTGCAACTCTTCGAGATATTGAAGCAGGGTGACAAGATCAAGTTGCCGGACCCGAAGCGTCCCGACGAGGTTGGAAGGGTGGACAATCCGAGGTACTGTCACTACCATCGGTTTGTCAGACATCTAACTAAGGACTGCTACGTCCTCAAGAACTACGTCCAGCGCATGATCAATACGGATGTTATCTCCGTCGACTACGAGGAGAAAACGGTCTCGGCCAACCTGGTGTCACTCCAATTTGGCATCTTGCCGCCAACCACAACACAAGATGGCGTCGTCCCCATCCCAAAGGCGACAATGGAGGTGGTCAATCTACTACCTACTCGTGATAACGTGAGTGGACTCATCCCACTCACCACATCTCGGAAAGAGGTCTTATGGGTTCACCCTGCCCTCGTTTTCGAAGTTACTCAACCGGAGGTACGCTCTGCCTCCAAAACCAAGGGCAGAAAGATAAAGTCTTGCCGTATGGTCTCTTCCTTTGTGGAAGAGGTACTTCCTGTACAGACACGTTCACATCAGAACGCCTAACCTGATGAAGCTGCCGTCGAGGTGGTGCCTCCTTGCACCGTCCCTGCTGCCCAGGAAGAGGGCCCATCCAGGCCTCCAGCAGCCAATAAACATAAGCATGTAGAGGCCCATTTCGACAAGCCTTTGCGAACGAAGAATGCTTCGGGGCTAGCCAAGCCCCACAACTTCGACATACTGGCACAACTTGCCAGTACTCCTGCCCGCCTATCCCTGTTTGAGCTTCTTCGTCTTTTCGAGGACACTCGTGAAGCTCTCTGTGAAGCCCTGAAAAATGCTAAATCCTTCATCAGTCAGGTCAAGCAGCCTGAAGATACTCCGACCACATGTACGTACTGCCATTGTGTCGATGAAGTTATCCCCAATATAACCTTCACCCAATAAAACATGCTGTTCAAGCATAACCGACACAACAGACCAATGTATTATACAGGGTATGTCGGTTCCGTAAAGGTGAAGCGGATTCAGATCGATCCAGGGTCTTTCCTCAGCATCATCCCGAAGACACTGCTCTCAATACTGGGGATTCCAATGTACCATCTGGCGCCTTCCAACACTACAATCAGTGGCTTCAATGCTAGCAAAAGCGAGCCGCTGGGCAAAATACGGCTGAAGTGTCATATCGGTAACCTCAGAACCGAGGTGACTTGCTATGTCGTGGACGCCGACGTCAACTACAACCTCCTACTGGGTCGTCTGTGGCTGCATGAGTACATGGTGGTACCGTCCACACTCCACCAATATATGAAGTACGTGTCCACCAACAACATCATCCGGACGGAGTTCGCGGACATTGACCCTTTCAAGGGGGTCAAAGCCTACTTCACTGGTTCTATCCTGTATAAGTTGCCTGACGAAGGGGAAGCCAATGATGCTGACGATGAAGCAGAAGCGGCAGCAGAGTCGGACATGGAGCCAGAGATGATTCCCGACGCTCCTTTGAAAATTTGACTCAAAGGGAAACCGCCTCAGATGATGCCTCCCGTGACAATCAAGCTACCTGGAAAATCACCAACTACTCTAGGTAGAACACCCACTGAAGCTCTCTTGAAGATACGGCTCAAGGGAAAGCCGCCTCAAACTTCGGCTCCCCTTGTAGAAAAACTACAAGGGAAAGCACCAATCCCTGAAGGCGCAGTTGAGTCACCTCTGAAGGTGCGTCTTAAAGGTAAGCCTCCGCAATCATCCATCTCATCCAAGCTACCGGAGAAGGCCCACATAGCCCTCTCGGACCCCAAGGTCAAAGCTGCGGTGGACTCTCCCGATCCAACCCCAGTACTCACAGATGAAGAGCTAGGGGAATATATATCTGCTGATATAGATGCACCCTCTCTGGACAATGTAATCCCGCGGAATAAAATCTCGTGTTTTATCAATAATAGAGTATCTTTTAATTATTCTAGTCTTCCACATTGGAATGCCATGTATACATTAGATAATGCTCTACGGTCGTTGCAAACACAAATAACGACCGTCAATCATGTAAATCGAGTAGTCCCGTCCCAAGGGGTCTGTTTTATAGTCCCACCGCGGAATCGAGACAAAGAATCCATCATCTTCGGCAAAGTCGAGCGTCATCAAGACCTCCCGCCACTCGAGCAAGAACCAGATACCGACAGAATACAAGTCTATCGGTACACGGACAAGGCAAAGTACCTCATCCAAAAGATGGGTTACGACCTAAAAAGCAACAAAGACTTGAACTACGACAAGGGTCGACGTCTTCCTCTCCGGCTCCCAACTCCTAAAGGAAAGCCGCAGGACTACTATCATCGAACCCGACGGGGAGTGGGCTATGTCACGCCACCAGCAACTCCAGAGAGTTCGGAAGCCGAAGAAGTAGAACATTCTCATTTGTCCGAAGCATCAACCTGGGATTCCGATACCAGTATCGGCTCGGTCTTCAAGAAGGTGCTATCAGTCAACATGGCATCTGTATAATCTCAAGAAGATGAAGGCGAAGACCAAATGCTAGAATTCTTCGAGGAAGAACCTTAGGCTCAATGCCTAAGAGCACAGTAGGAGTCTCGTTTTGAATTACGTGAACCCTCTACCGAAGATGAAGTCGAGCAGATCGACCTTGGGGATGGATCTTCTTCCAAACCCATCTTCATCAGCAAGAATCTAAAGGGACCAGACCGGGAATCTTTAATCCAACTGGCTAAAGATTATATCGACGTCTTTACCTGGAGCTACGAAAATATGCCGGGACTTGTAACCTCCGTTAACCAATTTCTTGGATTTTTGAATTTTGTATTTTTTTCAAAACTCTCAATTTTCTGAATCTCAAAAAACGTGCAAATTCTAATTTTTTTTTGAGAAAACAATTTTTTGACCGTGATTGCTATCGGTCCTTGTTGGTTTTGGTCTACTATTTATGCGAATTTATCCTATTGGAATTTTCCTGCCATTTTCCTTGAATCAATAAGTTATGAATATTTTAATTCAATTAAAAGAAAATTAATCTATTTAACAAATTCATATTTTTTCGATATTTTCGAAATTGAATTTTTCTTATATTTATTTACAAATTTTGCTATTAAAATTTCTAATTTAAATTAGCTAGTGATGTACTGGCACTAATTAACTAATTAATTTACTGACTAGCAATATGTTAGCAGTTAGTATCTAAGTTAGCGTTAGTGTTAGTTGTTCCACTAATATTCCTATTTTTTCTATTACATTTACATTTTAGGGTTTTTTCCCACTCTCCTATAAATAGACACACATTCCCAAAACCCTAGAATTCCTACACACATCCCTAGGTATTTATTGCAGCCGCCAACCCATCCTCCATGGATAGATCCCGACCACCTCCAGGCCATTCTTCCCGACAACCTGGTCCGGCTCCGGCCACAGCCCCGCCATTCCCGAACCACCACCGCCCATTATTCCTCCATCATCACCAGAACCATCCTCCAGCCACACCGGCACTCCGGCCGCCCCTGCCATCCTCACATTCACTACCGCCACCACCAGAACACACCATATCCACCATCAAACCACCGCCACCACCATCGCCAAAATCACCATCCCAGGCTCAACCATCGCCATCGACACCAAACCACCAGAGAAGAAATAATAGAAGAGAAGGCGACCTTACCGCCTGACGAACGCGTTCTCGACCTCCGTCGCGTCTCGACCGGTGTGTCGACCTTTGGCCGAACCTCCCCAGCGCTCCTCCGCTCCGCGGAGTGGCCAGCGCAGCTGTCTGGCGCCGACCCCAAAGGTGCTCCGGCTAGCCCTCCGTGCCCCGTCGCCGCGAGCAATCGCGTCGGACTACGCCGTACCGTCGATCGGATCCCGAGTTCGCCGCAGTGTCAGATCCGGATCATCCGACCGCCCTATCACCGCACCCGCCTGGACCGAGCCACTCCGGTCATCCACCGCTGCTCCACGCCGGAGCCCCTCCGCCGGCGAGACCGCTATGAGCCCCCTCTCTAACTGATGTTCAATTTGGGGATGAGCCCCTTTCTGTTAGCTTATACAATATATATAAGTATTAATATAATATGTTATATATTAGTTAATAAAATAGTTAATGTAATAGTTAATATATTATTAATATTATTAATTAATTATAAATTAATAGTTAGAAAATTTATTTAGTTAAAGTTATTAGTTATTTAAATTTGGGCTTTGGGCCCGTAGTTTTAATATATGAAAATATATATGTATTAACATTTGGTTTGGGCTGATCAATAATTAATACGCTCAAGGCCTAAGAATTTTATTAGGTTTTGGAAGTTGAATAAAAATGTGTAATAGTATTTCCAAATTAATATCCAATTTGACCTAAATATTTATATTTGATAAATTAGAGTTTTGATAAAAAATGTTTTCTATATATTCAAAACTAATATCTAAAATATTATGATTAATTAGTTGCTAACATTATAACGATTTTTGGATAGTTTTGTATAGTTAATCTTTTTCCCTAAATTCATATTTGACGGGTTGAGTTCTAGCACTAGAATGATTTTTTGGGTTTTGAAATATTATCTAAAATATGTTGATTAATACAGATATAGTTTTTAACATTATAAAGGATTTCCAAAAAATTATTATATTTATTTAATTATTTTTTCCTCTGAAATCATGAATCATGACTATGATAGTCATTTCTAATTTCTTGATTTGATTATCGTACCAAACACTGATTTTAGACTTTTATATACGAAACTAGGCTATTTGGACTATTCTGGACTCTTTGGGACTGCCCGTGTCGTCGTTTGGGACCCTCTATGGAGCAAAGCATTATACCTATCTCGTGTCGACACGTTCGTGTCGTGCATGTCAACTCCAATCAAATCGAGGCGAGTACATTCTCTGATCATTTCATATCCTGTTAGAATTATTCTCCTGCTTTAGATTACTTTACTTGATGCTGTCATGTTTGTCACACTGATTAGTACTATATGGATTCTTTCTTGAGATGTTATCCCCTCAGGGAGCATCGGATACTACATATTCTGTGCGTTTCACTTATATTATGTATCACTATGCTTCATGGTTCATTGAATCACTTGTGACATGTACTCTCATAATCACAGAGTCTTCTTTGAATCTCCCATTTATGGGCTTTCCTAGAATCCCCATTTATGGGACTATCATGTACCACCCTTCGGGGGCCGTTACATGAATCATAACATAACCTGGCTGGATCCTTTTGTATTGATTGGGGGTACAGAAGAGTAGAAGTGGACATGTGAATAATATCCAAGTAGTGTAGCATCAGAATTATTCCATAGTGTAGCATCAGAATCATCCTATGCCATTTACATGTCTATATTGTACTCTGACTCACTAGCCACTGTTAGTTCTCTATTTATAGTAGATATTTCTATTACAGTTCTCTCTCTGTTTACATTCTGTACTTTCTTTCAGTTTCCTCTATCTTACTCTCTAGCATGTTTATATTTTCTAGCCTGTTATGATTTGTTGAGATGTACTGTACTCGCTCCTGTCCTGACTGGACCTGTTGACAAATTTTACAGATAGGTTGGAGGCTGCCTGCTAGCCTAGAGGAGACACAGTAGAGGTTGTATAGATAGCTAGGGGTTTTCTTATAGCTTATTTTCAGTTGTCTTGAGATGTATTTATTCTATGGATTCTGTATTTGAGATTTGAGATGTTTTCTGAGTTTGTGTATCTTAGACACTTAGACTTCTATCTGCTATATCTCTTCGTGGATTTCATGTTTTATCTATCTTTTATCATGCTCTACCTTAGATGTGATTGAGACTGTATTCGCTATGTCACCTCCATTCGGAGTGTATATACTGTACAGGTACCTTTATATTGTTAGATGTTTGACCTAGGACAGCGTTCTACCGCCGACACTTCGGCGTAGGCTGGACGTACCCACGTCTCGTGCCTTTACTCTAGGGTACGGGTCGTGACACGTTTTTAGTGGTGGCCCATGCAGGTCGAGTTTGTGTAGTGGTATTTGAACAAGAGTACCACTACAGCCTGCAGTAGGATTAGAATATATTTTTGAAGGTACTCAATCACAGTTAGGATCCCTTGAGAGATTCCTGGGACGACCCTTGAGAATCTTATTTTAACTTCGATTTGAAAACTCTTCTTCCCTTGATTTGATTTATCTTTACTTTCTGTTGTTGAACTTGATTTTGATGGATTATTGTTGAATTTGAGTTGTATTTATTGATTTTGATGATGATTGTTGAGTTTTGAATCTTGATGTTAGCTGTTGCATCCGAGTTTGTATTTATATGATTTGATAGATTATTGTTCAGTTTTGAATCTTGATGTTCGTTGATAAATTTGATTTTTGGATATCCATTGTTGATTTAATTTAAATTTTGTCAAGATAAAATTATATGGGCTAGGTCACCTATGTTATGGAATCTAGTCTTCTACAGTCACATTAGCCAGCATGGTGAGGACATATAGTCTGACATTGGATATATTTCTCGGATGTGGGAATTTAAGATTTTCGCAGCCAAGCTAGCGGCATCGCAAAAATTTTAAATACCATAATTCTAGAGATATGTGCCTTAGTCGAGGACTCTGTGATTATCGTAGCCTTGCTTACTAGTTTGACGAGGATTTAGAGCACCATAATTTTGGATAGACGCATATGATTATCATATTGTACCTTAAATGCTTTTGAACATATTTTCTCTACTTTTGTTTCAGTCATTCAAAAAAAAGAATTATTGTTGTTTTGTTTTGTTTCGCTTCTCATTGTTTAACTTAGGAGTAGCTTTAGCCGTTATTATAAACCTTGTGTAACTTCTTTCTATGAATTTCTTCTTAATACAATGAATTAATGATTTTTGTTAGACCTTATTTTGGATTTGATATTATAGCTCTGGTTTTAAAATGGTTCCTTCTTTTAAACAGATAAGCAGAACAGATTCTTTTATCATTCTCTTTCTGCCAATATTTTATTTCCATCATTCTTTGTCTTATATAATTGTCCTGGTTACATCAATTCCATGTCTCGTATCTAATTCTGTCAGGTATACTTTAAACCCTTGAATCTTCATATCATTTTACCTTAGAAATGTTGAGGAAGTGACGTAAATCATCTAGTTCGAAAATGACGTAATTGGTTATCATATAATGATTTTGTAGGAATCAAAATGTTGGGTGTCAAATATGAAAAGTTTGATATAAAGATGTGGTAAAGGTTTAGAATGAAATCGAGAGATAAATGTTATCAATTTAGAAACAATCACATAATATTTTGGGTATGAATAATTCATAGATGTATTTCAAAAACTAATGAGGATATTCAAGGTCAACCTAGTTTTGAGAAATTAAAAAATCTTGGTTATTGATTCTTGGGAACTTCTACTCGAAGGCTATGTGGAAATTTAGTAATGGAAAAGATAATTTAATTGTATTCCACGATTATACGAAATTGAACTAGATATTGTAAGAGGGTGAGTAGAGACAGAGAGAACACATGGATTTTTAGTTATAAAAATTATTTTTAGATGATTGGGAGAAAATTGTAGAATTCAAAAAGGATAATATTTGAAGGTGAACGTTGAAGAAAATATGAAGATTTATTTATAAATAAGAATAAATTTTTGTATGACATAGTGGTATTAGAGTTGAGTAAATACGAGATTGATTTAAACAAGTTCAAGGATCTCATAAACTGGATTTAGAGGTTTCGGATCTAATTTAGGGCGAGGTGAAAGAATTTGGAAATTTGATTAAATAAATAAGTGTTGATTCCTAAATAAGAGGGTATCATTCATGGAAATGTTTTAGAATTTGGAATTTTGTCTATGGTAATCATGGTAAAGGCTTAGATGACTGAAGGTTATAAAATCTTGGTGGTAGGCATATAAAGGTTGAATTTTCATATCATAACTTGTGAGATAAAGATACGATTGGCAAATTATGACCAGATAAGCAGGAACAAATCCATGTCATCATTATATTTGTTTTGTTAACTCTATCCTACTTACTTCCATCAAAATATCTCTCATCTAAACCTGTTAGCTACATTTTGAAATCTCTTGAATTCTTGTATCTCTCTACTTGGGAGAGGCCGATAAGGTATCGTAATCATCTAGCTCAAAAAAGACAAAATTATTATCAAGTGGTATCTTGGTAGGAATATGAGATGTTGAACATTGAGGAAGAAATTAGTAGGAGAAATGTATGATAAGGATTGGAAATAATCAAGAGGCCGGTAGTACCAATTTGGGAACAATTACACACAGAGAATTATTTGAGTATGGATTAACTTTAGAGGAAGCGTGGGAGAAATTCGAGTAAGAAAAATTATAGAATATACACTATCGGTGGGAACTGCCGTATTGAAGTTGAATTATTTTTGAATTAAAAGGATCTTCGAGGTCGATTCGGTTTGAGAACTTTGATATTTTTTTATTACTGATTCTCGAGATATTTCATATTTGAATTAAAGATAGGATATTGAAATTTTGGAATCCAGATACATGGAAGAAGGATTTCGATTTTATGCAGTGATTATACATAATTGAACAAAGCCTTGGTGAGAGAAGGACTAGGAACCGAAAGAACAGAAAATTTTGAGTTATAGAAAAAAAAATCTGGAGATTTGTAAGATTTCTAAAATTTAGGAAGAATAATATTAAAGGTATAAGTTGAAGGAAAAGTGAAGGTTAATTTGATTAATGGAGAATAAATTTTATATGGTAGGAGTAGAACTAGACTTAGGCAATGCAAGAGTATAATTTTGAACAGTGATAAATTATTTGAAACCTTGATTCAGAGATTTTGATCAGATCCCATTTAGGACAAGGTGGAGAAATTTGAACTTCAAGATGACTAAGTTGACAGCAGAAAAAAAAAGGAGTTATGGAAAAACTCACGAGTGGGATAAAGGTCTAGCTTATAATAGTTATGGGAAAATTTAGTCTCCATGATAGAAGATTATGATTTTGGTAGCAGTAGTATAAGGGTTTGATTTTTTTTTATGATTGAAGAACAAGATTTGTAGTGGTATGCATGGGCTTGTGAGATAAGGTATAATTGGCAAATAATGATCGGATAATTTTGGCGGATGAAGCAGAGTGAGATGATTGTCTCGACGTTCCTCTACAAATCATGTATTTTGGTTTCCTATCCTAGTAGAAGAAATCTATTTCTTTATCCTTGAACTATTCCCTAAATTAAAACATCGCTAAAAAAATTTTATCCTTCTTGATCATGACTCATCAAATCTAGTCAGCTTCTTATTCGCACCAACATCTTTGATTCTAGGCTATACTCAAACGATTTAAGATTCGACCATGACTTTGATTTCAATATTTTGGTTGCTCGTGTTCAGACTTTAATTTCGTTCTTCATTATGCCTAAATCATTTTGACCAAGGATCGATTGACCTTCACAATTATCTACCATCTTAGTCGTGTCGAAATTGATTATGTCTGGATAATTTTCCTATCGTGCCTAAATTTTGATTCTCTAATTACCGTGCTCAGATTTCATTCCTAATCATGACTAGGTTTTGAACTTTTTTCGTTGCTCTATCCTAAATCGTACCAAGCGAACTTAGATCACTCCCAAAAAATTTATCACGATCGAACTCAGATCGTATTCCATGACCTACCAATTATACTCAACATATTTTCAATCGTGCCTGTGTGACTTTGAGTCTAATTTTCATCAAGCCTAAACAACTGATCATTATATGCTCGAATTTTGATTTCACCATCGATTCTCTTAACCGTGATTGAAATCGTGTCTCAATGACTGGAGTTATTCCAAAGCATGCCTATACAATATCATTCGTGCTACAATCTATCGTGCCATTCTAACGTGTCAAGATCATTAGCCGTGCCTAAGTAATTTTGAATTGATTATCTTGATCGTTCCAAACCGTCGTTCTTTGATCGTGCCTAAGGCATTGACTAAACTCTTGATCGTTCGATCCCCTGTCAACCTTTAAATTTTGAGGATAAAATTTCTTTAAGGAGGGTAGATTTGTAACCTCCGTTAACTAATTTCTTGGATTTTTGAATTTTGTATTTTTCAAAACTCTCAATTTTCTGAATCTCGAAAAACGTGCAAATTCTAATTTTTTTGAGAAAATAATTTTTTGACCGTGATTGCTATCGGTCCTTGTTGGTTTTGGTCTACTATTTATGCGAATTTATCCTATTGGAATTTTTCTGCCATTTTCCTTGAATCAATAAGTTATGAATATTTTAATTCAATTAAAAGAAAAATAATCTATTTAACAAATTCATATTTTTCCGATATTTTCGAAATTGATTTTTTCCTTATATTTATTTACAAATTTTGCTATTGAAATTTCTAATTTAAATTAGCTAGTGATGTACTGGCACTAATTAACTAATTAATTTACTGACTAGCAATATGTTAGCAGTTAGTATCTAAGTTAGCGTTAGTGTTAGTTATTCCACTAATATTCCTATTTTTTCTATTACATTTACATTTTAGGGTTTTTCTCCCACTCCCCTATAAATAGACACACATTCCCAAAATCCTAGAATTCCTACACACATCCCTAGGTATTCATTGCAGCCGCCAACCCATCCTCCATGGATAGATCCCGACCACCTCCAGGCCATTCTTCCCGACAACCTGGTCCGACTTCGGCCACAGCCCCGCCATTCCCGAACCACCACCGCCCATTATTCCTCCATCATCACCAGAACCATCCTCCAGCCACACCGGCACTCCGGCCGCCCCTGCCATCCTCATATTCACTACCGCCACCACCAGAACACACCATATCCACCATCAAACCACCGCCGCCACCACCGCCAAAATCACCATCCTAGGCTCAACCATCGCCATCGACACCAAACCACCAGAGAAGAAATAATAGAAGGGAAGGCGACCTCACCGCCTGACGAACGCGTTCCCGACCTCCGCTGCGTCTCGACCGGTATGTCGACCTTTGGCCGAACCTCCCCAGCGCTTCTCCGCTCCACGGAGTGGCCAGCGCAGCTGTCTGGCGCCGACCCCAAAGGTGCTCCGGCTAGCCCTCCGTACCCCGCCGCCGCGGTCAACCGCGTCGGACTGCGCCGCACCGTCGACCGGATCCCGAGTTCGCCGCAGCGTCAGATCCGGATCATCCGACCGCCCTGTCGTCGCACCCGTCTGGACCGAGCCACTCCGGTCATCCACCGCTGCTCCATGCCGGAGCCCCTCCACCGGCGAGACCGCTATGAGCCCCCTCTCCAACTGCTATTCGATTTGGGGATGAGCCCCCTTTCTGTTAGCTTATACAATATATATAAGTATTAATATAATATGTTATATATTAGTTAATACAATAGTTAATGTAATAGTAAATATATTATTAATATTATTAATTAATTATAAATTTATAGTTAGGAAATTTATTTAGTTAAAGTTATTAGTTATTTGAATTTGGGCTTTGGGCCCGTAGTTTTAATATATGAAATATATATATATGTATTAACATTTGGTTTGGGCTGATCAATAATTAATACGCTCAAGGCCTAAGAATTTTATTAGGTTTTGGTAGTTGAATAAAAATGTGTAATAGTATTTCCAAATTAATATCCAATTTGACCTAAATATTTATATTTGATAAATTGGAGTTTTGATACAAAATGTTTTCTATATATATTCAAAACTAATATCTAAAATATTATGATTAATTAGTTGCTAACATTATAACGATTTTTGGATAGTTTTGTATAGTTAATCTTTTTCCCTAAATTCATATTTGACGGGTTGAGTTCTAGCACTAGAACAATTTTCTGGGTTTTGAAATATTATCTAAAATATGTTGATTAATACAGATATAGTTTTTAACATTATAAAGGATTTCCAAAAAATTATTATATTTATTTAATTTTTTTTTTCTCTGAAATCATGAATCATGACTATGATAGTCATTTCTAATTTCTTGATTTGATTATCGTACCAAACACTAATTTTAGACTTTTATATACCAAACTAGGCTATTTGGACTATTCTGGACTCTTTGGGACTACCCTTATCGTCGTTTGTGACCCTCTATGGAGTAAAGCATTATACCTACCTCGTGTCGACACGTTCGTGTCGTGCATGTCAACTCCAATCAAATCGAGGCGAGTACATTCTCTGATCATTTCATATCCTGTTAGAATTATTCTTCTACTTTAGATTACTTTACTTGATGCTGTCACGTTGGTCACACGGATTAGTACTATATGGATCCTTTCTTGAGATGTTATCCCCTCATGGAGCATCGGATACTACATGTTCTGTGCGTTTCACTTACATTGTGTATTACTATGCTTCATGGTTCATTGAATCACTTGTGACATGTACTCTCATGATCACAGAGTCTTCCTTGAATCCCCCATTTATGCGCTTTCCTAGAATCCCCATTTATGGGACTATCATGTACCACCCTTCGGGGGCCGTTACATGAATCATAACATGTTGGTGTTTTTGCCTTTGGACTAGAAAAGATAGTCCCACATCGGCTACACCAAATGGTGATTATCTCAATATAATGCATTGCTTGTGTTGAGGTGTGCACATGAGGTGTAGTGGGGCACAAGTTTGTGCCATGTGGAAGTATTTTCTAGAAGGAAAAAGGATTAAATCCAACAAGGATGAAAGTTAATTTTTGTTGTGCGGATGCGGACTCGGACTCGGACACGGACTCCAGGATGTCTCGTGCATGCACGGGAGTGTTCGGGGGGTAGGCGTGGACTGGCACACTTCTATGCTGATTGTGGGATGATCTAAAATATCAAACTCTATTTTTGAGTATTGGTATTTTAGTCCCACATCGGATAGGAGAAGAGGTGAAGTCTCAACTCCACTCTATAAATAGAGCCCCTTGGCCTCCTTTGAAAGATGCACCAAGAAGAGAGTTGAGGGAGTCTGTTAAGTCCAGGAAGCCCGTTCAAGTCTCAAATATTGACTTACGAGCGTTCCAGAAGTTCTCCTGAACTTGCTGGTTCCTGGGAGCTTATCCGTACTGCGGGTATAGCTTTGAGCGCCGGTGTTCTACACCCCAGCGAGATCCGTTCTTCTTCTTCCTCCCTCTTTCTGTTGCCTTCGAGAATCTGAGACTCAACTGTTGTTGATCATCTCTTGTTGCCTTCGAGAATACCGTCGCTTCTCTTTAGAAGTAATACGGTTCGGTTGCCTTCGAGAATACCGTCGCTTCTCTTTAGAAGTTATACGGTTCTGTTGCCTTCGAGAAATATTACGAAATAATCTTTTTAGATTCTCGTAAAACAACTTCACCTTCTTTAGGGTGTTGTTGCCAGAAACATTGTCTTTACAATTGTTTCTGAACTCGTGTTTTTTCCATCGATTGTTCGTCAAGGGACCAACAATCTCAAAGCTATACGATTCGATGGAAAACACTTGTGCTTCGCTAGTCGATACCGGCTTTAACAAGTTGGAGAAATTCGACGATGAACACTTCCAGATCTGGAAGCGAAAGGTGACTCTGAACCTTCAACTCGTGGATGTTGATCACGTGTTGG
The DNA here is from genome assembly GCA_029216955.1 of Iris pallida. Lineage (NCBI taxonomy): Eukaryota > Viridiplantae > Streptophyta > Magnoliopsida > Asparagales > Iridaceae > Iris > Iris pallida. The sequence goes on from JANAVB010001799.1 coordinate 5,014,178, forward strand.
ATGAGGAAGAACCAATCGTTCCAGCAACAGGATCTGCTGCTGTTCTGGCCGCTGCTACGAGCAAGCAGACGAAGTGGAAAAAGGATAACAGCATATGCAGGCTGCTGATCCTGAATTCCATGGAAGACTCTCTGGCCGAGTCCTACACAAAGAAGACTTCTGCCAAAGAGATCTGGGAGTCCGTGGGGAAGCTGTATGACGACGACGAGGCCCGGTCGAAGATGTTCATGGTTGAAAAATACCACAAATGGGTCTTTGAAGACGAGAAGACCATGCTGTCCCAAGTGAAAGAGTTCCTGAAGCTGTGCCAGAAACTGGAGGATGATAGCATGCCCCTCGTCGACAAGTTCGTCGTTGGAGGGATCGTGGCAAAACTTCCTCCAGGATGGAGCAACATCTATGCAAGGATGCATAGGAAGAAGATGGAGATTAGCCTGGATAATCTCCTCAGTGAGATTCATGTTGAGGACGAAATGCGCTCTCAACAGAAGTTGGACGCCCTATCCAAGCAACTAGCAACGGCAAATCTGGTTCAAGCCACCAGAGAGAATAAAGGGAAGCAGGCGGCTTCTCACCACAAGAAGAAGGACTTCTCGAATCTGAAAGTGAAGGGTCCAGGATTCAAGCAACAGAAGTCCAAGTCCCATGTGACTTGCTTCAACTGTGGCAAGAAGGGTCACTATAAAAGTGAATGCAAGTCCAAGCCCAAAGAGCAAGGTGAGCCTAACAAGGTTTCTTTGGTTACTAATCAGGTTGCCATGATAGCACAGGTTGCAACTGTGGGGGCAGACTTGGACTGGTGGATAGACACTGGCACGACATGTCATGTCTGTTCAGACAAGGACTGGTTCGTCTCCTATGAGCCTACTTCCGAGAAAGTCATGATGGCGAACCAGGCACAAGCTGAAGTACTGGGGATCGGGACGGTGGAGCTGAAGCTTACATCGGGGAACATTCTGACGCTTCAAGGTGTGAAGCATGTTCCTGCAATCGCAAAGAACCTGATCTCTGGGAGCCTGCTCTGCAACACAGGCTTGAGGATGGACATCAATGCTGGCTAAATGGTGATGTCCAAGAAGGGTACTTTCTTCGGGAAAGCTTTTCAGACTGAAGGAATGTACAAAATTCAGCTTGTTGAAATCCAGCATAATAATGTTAATGCTATCACTAGTTTGAATTACTCTCTTGAATTGTGGCATAATAGACTAGGACATGTTCATTGTAAGCGAATAAACAAAATGTCTAGTCTAGGACTTATCTCCAAGTGTGGGGGTAAGGTAGAGAAATGTGAGATATGTGCTCAGACGAAGATCACAAGGAAACCCTTTCACAGGGTCAATCGAAGCACAGATCTTCTGGAGTTGGTTCACTCAGATATCTGTGACTTCAAACAATTCTCTACAAAGGCCGGGATGAAGTATTTCATTACTTTCATAGACGACTTCTCCAAGTATGCCTTCGTCTATTTACTCAAATCTAAAGACGAAACATTCGAAAAGTTCAAGGAGTTCAGGGCCGAGGCTGAACGACAAACTGGACAACAACTCAAGAGGCTGAGGAATGATCGAGGTGGGGAATATAGGTCTCACGAATTCTCATCATTCTGCAAAGAATATGGAATCATCAACGAGACGACGGCTCCGTATTCTCCACAATCCAACGGAGTAGCAGAAAGGAAGAACAGAACGTTGACAGAGATGATGAACTCTATGCTGTTGACTGTGGGTCTCCCAAAGTGCTATTGGGGAGAAGCTGTATTAACGGCCACTTTCATTCTGAACAGAGTGCCATATGCAACTTCCGACATAACTCCTCATGAACTCTGGTTCAAAGTCAGACCCAACCTGAATGTCATTCGAGTGTGGGGGTGCCTGGCTTATGTGAAGCTCCCGGATCTAAAGATTCAGAAGCTGGGGACAAGGACTAGTAAGGCGATCTTCCTGGGGTATGCCGAGAAGAGTGATGCTCGGAGATTCCTTGATATCGAGTCAAATCATATCATCGAATCTCACGATGCTGAATATTTTAAAGAAAAGTTTGCAAGGCACAAGAACATTGTTCTCGCGGATATTCCGGAGAATAATGAGGGTGCGAAGCAGACAGAGGTCTTTATCGAACCGGTAGTCCAAGATGGAGCTGTTGTCGAGGAGACATCAGCTGAACCAGAACTCGCTGAGCCGTCAACTAAGCGAGCGAGGAGGCCGAAAGACTTCGGAGATGACTTCGTCACCTATCATGTGGAAGCAGATCCGCTTACCTATGATGAGGCGATGAAGACCAGAGATGCTATATTCTGGAAGGAGGCGATTGACAACGAGATTGACTCAATCACCTCCAATAACACATGGGTATTGGTCGACCTACCAGAAGGAGCAAGACCCATCGGATGCAAATGGATCTTCAAGAAGAAGATGAAAGCAGATGGAACCATTGACAAGTTCAAGGCCAGGCTAGTGGCCAAGGGATTTGCTCAGAAGCAGGGGATCGACTACTTTGACACTTATGCTCCAGTAGCTCGGATGACAACTATCAGATTATTAATTGCTTTAGCAGCAATACACAAGCTGGTGATACATCAGATGGATGTGAAAACGGCATTCCTTAATGGCGAGCTGACCGAAGAGATCTACATGCAACAACCAGAAGGTTTTGTCGTCAGAGGTCTGGAAGACAAAGTCTGCAAGTTGATGAAGTCTCTGTATGGTTTGAAGCAAGCTCCCAAAATGTGGCATGAGAAGTTTGACAAGGTGATAAGGTCAAATGGCTACAGGGTCAGTAAAACAGACAAGTGTGTCTATACGAAGTTTGCTGACGGAAGAGGAGTAATCGTTTGTCTATACGTGGACGACATGCTAATCCTAGGTACGGATTTAAGCTGCGTCACAGAGACAAAGAAATTCCTCTCGACCAAGTTCAGTATAAAGGACTTGGAGGATGCCGACGTAATCTTGGGGCTCAAGATCATCCGGACAGGCACTGGAATAGCGCTGTCACAGTCTCATTACATTGAGAAGATGCTCTCTCGCTACGGGTATCAAGATCTTCCTATTATTGATACACCGTACAGGAGTGATCTGAAACTGGAGCCAAATTCGAAGGAGAGCGTCAGGCAGTTGGAGTACGCTAGCGTCGTCGGAAGTTTGATATACGCTACTACTGCCACAAGGCCTGACATAGCCTTTGCAGTGGGAATGCTGAGTCGATTTACGAGCAATCCAGGCATAAAGCATTGGAAAGCTGTGAAGCGTGTTATGAGATATCTCAAGAAGACTCAGACATATGCACTATACTACAGCGGAGATCCGTCAGTAGTGGAAGGCTTCAGTGATGCTAGCTGGTGTTCAGAGGTGGAGAGCGAATATTCCACAGGTGGATATGTGTTCGCCATGGGTGGAGCTGCTATATCGTGGAAGTCGAAGAAGCAGACTATGTTATCTCGCTCCTTCATGGAATCTGAATTCTTTGCATTGGACGCTGCTGCAGATGAAGCAGAGTGGCTTCGGGAGCTCATATATGACCTTCCAATGGTTGGGGCTCAGATACCGGCGATTCTGATATACTGTGACAACCAGGCGACAGCAGCAGTGGCATCAAATGAACTCTTCAACGGGAAGAAGAGGACTGTGCGGTTGAAGCACAGAGCAGTGAACGATCTCATCAAAAGGGGCGTCATTGCAGTGATCGATGTTCGGAGTCAGGAAAACCTGGCGGATCCGTTCACGAAGGGTCTCAAGCGTCAGCTGGTCGAGGACACAGCAAGGAAGATGGGCTTGAAGACTTTCTGATATTGTGTTATTGTAATCCTACCATAAAATTTTATGTTATTGGTTCAAAGAGAAATCTACTAGATATTTAATTTTTGGTTCAAAGGAGGATCATTGACTAGAATAATATCAGTTAACAGTGGGTACTTGTTCTGCAGAACATGGAAGGGTTACGGACCCATAACCACTGTTGTCTACTATGTATTTTCTGCAGAAAATTGATCGTGTGGGAAGGATGGCTTAAACGCCTTAATGAGTTCTCAGGCAGAGTGAATGCCTGGTGTGCTTTACAGGAAGCACGGTAGAGCAGCACTACAAGGAGTGAAACTCCATGCTACAGTGGGGTGACTCCACCATGAGGTTCCCAGGTAGGGATAATGCCTCGGCTTTGCAAGCTAAGTCACAGCGGAGAAGCACCACAAATAGGCAGGTAGCCTAATGCTGTATGATAATCGTAATAAAGAGAGGTAGACAGCACTACAAAGAGGACGATGTCCTCATATTACAGTGGCATGACACCACGAAGAGGTACCGGGTAGGGTAAAGCCTCGGCTTCGCAAGCCATGTCATAGCGGCGTAACACCGCACAGAAGCGCAAGGCTTCATGCTGGGTAGTTTGGCACTACAAAGGGGCTTGTGACCTCATGCTACAGTAGTATGACACTACGATGAGGTACCCAGGTGGGGTAAAGCCTCGGCTTTAAGCCATGTCATAGCGGCGTAGCACCGCAAAGAAGCGCAATGCTTCATGCCATGACTCTTTATAAAGAACTCACCTATAGTGTATGGAAAGAGATATCAGGCCGTCTCTTGAGGGTAAGCTTGTAGACGCCCAAAATTATACACTGAAACCAGGCTGGCACAAGGCCTTCAATGTGCAGCCAGAAGCACAGTTGATGTCATTATGTGAGTAGGAAGAATTGCAGTTATGGTGCAGAATTCAAGGCTTAGTCCATTCTTGTATCATGCTGTTATTTAATCTATACGGAAAGATTCAAGTCGTAGCGACATCTCTCCTAATGCATGATGGACAATCACTGTGGGGAACACTCAACCCATATATTGAGATATGTGGGAGATTGTTGGTGTTTTTGCCTTTGGACTAGAAAAGATAGTCCCACATCGGCTACACCAAATGGTGATTATCTCAATATAATGCATTGCTTGTGTTGAGGTGTGCACATGAGGTGTAGTGGGGCACAAGTTTGTGCCATGTGGAAGTATTTTCTAGAAGGAAAAAGGATTAAATCCAACAAGGATGAAAGTTAATTTTTGTTGTGCGGATGCGGACTCGGACTCGGACACGGACTCCAGGATGTCTCGTGCATGCACGGGAGTGTTCGGGGGGTAGGCGTGGACTGGCACACTTCTATGCTGATTGTGGGATGATCTAAAATATCAAACTCTATTTTTGAGTATTGGTATTTTAGTCCCACATCGGATAGGAGAAGAGGTGAAGTCTCAACTCCACTCTATAAATAGAGCCCCTTGGCCTCCTTTGAAAGATGCACCAAGAAGAGAGTTGAGGGAGTCTGTTAAGTCCAGGAAGCCCGTTCAAGTCTCAAATATTGACTTACGAGCGTTCCAGAAGTTCTCCTGAACTTGCTGGTTCCTGGGAGCTTATCCGTACTGCGGGTATAGCTTTGAGCGCCGGTGTTCTACACCCCAGCGAGATCCGTTCTTCTTCTTCCTCCCTCTTTCTGTTGCCTTCGAGAATCTGAGACTCAACTGTTGTTGATCATCTCTTGTTGCCTTCGAGAATACCGTCGCTTCTCTTTAGAAGTAATACGGTTCGGTTGCCTTCGAGAATACCGTCGCTTCTCTTTAGAAGTTATACGGTTCTGTTGCCTTCGAGAAATATTACGAAATAATCTTTTTAGATTCTCGTAAAACAACTTTACCTTCTTTAGGGTGTTGTTGCCAGAAACATTGTCTTTACAATTGTTTCTGAACTCGTGTTTTTTCCATCGATTGTTCGTCAAGGGACCAACATAACATAACCTGGCTGGATCCTTGTGTATTGATTGGGGGTACGGGGGAGTAGAAGTGGACATATGAATAATATCGAAGTAGTGTAGCATCAGAATCATTTCATAGTGTAGCATCAGAATCATCCTATGCCATTTATATGTCTATATTGTACTCTGACTCACAAGCCACTGTTAGTTCTCTATTTATAGTAGATATTTCTATTACAGTTCTCTCTCTGTTTACATTCTGTACTTTCTTTCAGTTTCCTGTATCTTACTCTCTAGCATATTTATATTTTCTAGCATGTTATAATTTGTTGAGATGTACTGTACTCGCTCCTGTCATGACTGGACCTGTTGACAAATTTTACAGATAGCTTGGAGGCTGCCTGCTAGCCTAGAGGAGACACAATAGAGGTTGTATAGATAGCTAGGGGTTTTCTTATAGCTTATTTTCCGTTGTCTTGAGCTGTATTTATTCTATGGATTCTGTATTTGAGATTTGAGATGTTTTCTGAGTTTGTGTATCTTAGACACTTAGACTTCTATCTGTTGTATCTCTTCGTGGATTTCATGTTTTATCTATCTTTTATCATGCTCTACCTTAGATGTGATTGAGACTGTATTCGCTATGTCACCTCCATTCGGAGTGTATATACTGTACATGTACCTTTATATTATTAGATATTTGACCTAGGACAGCGTTCTACCGCCGACACTGCGACGTAGGCTGGACGTACCCACGTCTCATGCCTTTACTCTAGGGTGCGGGTCGTGACACGTTTTTAGTGGTGGCCCATGCAGGTCGAGTTTGTGTAGTAGTATTCGAACAAGAGTACCACTACAGCCTGCAGTAGGATTAGAATATATTTTTGAAGGTACTCAATCACAGTTGGATCCCTTGAGAGATTCCTGGGACGACCTTTGAGAATCTTATTTTAACTTCGATTTGAAAACTCTTCTTCCCTTGATTTGATTTATCTTTACTTTCTGTTGTTCAACTTGATTTTGATGGATTATTGTTGAATTTGAGTGGTATTTATTGATTTTGATGATGATTGTTGAGTTTTGAATCTTGATGTTAGCTGTTGCATCCGAGTTTGTATTTATATGATTTGATGGATATTGTTCAGTTTTGAATCTTGATGTTCGTTGATAAATTTGATTTTTGGGTATCCATTGTTGATTTAATTTAAATTTTGTCAAGATGAAATTATATGGGCTAGATCACCTATGTTATAGAATCTAGTCTTCTACAGTCACATTAGCCAGCATGGTGAGGACATATAGTCTGACTTTGGATATATTTCTCGGATATGGGAATTTAAGGTTTTCGCAGCCAAGCTAGCGGCATCGCAAAAATTTTAAATACCATGATTCTAGAGGTATGTGCCTTAGTCGAGGACTGTGATTATCGTAGCCTTGCTTACTAGTTTGACGAGGATTTAGAGCACCATAATTTTGGATAGACGTATATGATTATCAGATTGTACCTTAAATGCTTTTGAACATGTTTTCTCTACTTTTGTTTCAGTCATTCAAAAAAAAGAATTATTGTTGTTTTGTTTTGTTTCGCTTCTCATTGTTTAACTTAGGAGTAGCTTTAGTTGTTATTATAAACCTTGTGTAACTCCTTTCTATGAATTTCTTCTTAATACAATGAATCAATGATTTTTGCTAGATCTTATTTTGGATTTGATATTATAGCTCTGGTTTCAAAATGGTTCCTTCTTTTAAACAGATAAGCAGAACAGATTCTTTTATCATTCTCTTCCGGCCGATATTTTATTTCCATCATTCTTTGTCTTATATAACTGTCCTGATTACATCAATTCCCTGTCTCGTATCTAATTCTGTCAGGTATACTTTAAACCCTTGAATCTTCATATCATTTTACCTGAGAAATGTTGAGGAAGTGACGTAAATCATCTAGTTCAAAAATGACGTAATTGGTTATCATATGATGATTTTGTAGGAATCAAAATGTCGGATGTCAAAAATGAAAAGTTTGATATAAAGATGTGGTAAAGGTTTAGAATAAAATCGAGAGATAAATGTTATCAATTTAGAAACAATCACAGAATATTTTGGGTATGAATAATTCATAGATGTATTTCAAAAACTAATGAGAATATTCAAGGTCAACCTAGTTTTGAGAACTTAGAAAATCTTGGTTATTGATTCTTGGGAACTTCTACTCGAAGGCTATGTGGAAATTTAGTAATGGAAAAGATAATTTAATTGTATTCCACGATTATACGAAATTGAACTAGATATTGTAAGAGGGTGAGTAGAGACAGAGAGAACACAAGGACTTTTAGTTATAGGAATTATTTTTAGATGATTGGAAGAAAATTGTAGAATTCAAAAAGGATAATATTTGAAGGTGAACGTTGAAGAAAATATGAAGATTGATTTATAAATAAGAATAAATTTTTGTATGACATAGTGGTATTAGAGTTGAGTAAATACGAGATTGATTTAAACAAGTTCAAGGATCTCATAAACTGGATTTAGAGGTTTCGGATCTAATTTAGGGCGAGGTGAAAGAATTTGGAAATTTGATTAAATAAATAAGTGTTGATTCCTAAATAAGAGGGGTATGCTTCATTGAAATGTTTTAGAATTTGGAATTTTGTCTATGGTAATCATGGTAAAGGCTTAGATGACTGAAGGTTATAAAATCTTGGTGGTAGGCATATAAAGGTTGAATTTTCATATCATAACTTGTGAGATAAAGATACGATTGGCAAATTATGACCAGATAAGCAGAAACAAATCCATATCATCATTATATTTGTTTTGTTAACTCTGTCCTACTTACTTCCATCAAACTATCTCTCATCTAAACCTGTTAGCTACATTTTGAAATCTCTTGAATTCTTGTATCTCTCTACTTGGGAGAGGCCGATAAGGTATCGTAATCATCTAGCTCAGAAAAGACAAAATTATTATCAAGTGGTATCTTGGTAGGAATATGAGATATTGAACATTGAGGAAGAAATTAGTAGGAGAAATGTATGATAAGGATTGGAAACAATTAAGAGGCCGGTAGTACCAATTTGGGAACAATTACACACAGAGAATTATTTGAGTATGGATTAACTTTAGAGGAAGCGTGGGAGAAATTCGAGTAAGAAAAATTATAGAATATACACTATCGGTGGGAACTGCCATATTGAAGTTGAATTTTTTTTGAATTAAAAGGATCTTCGAGGTCGATTCGGTTTGAGAACTTTGATATTTTTTTTATTACTGATTCTCGAGATATTTCATATTTGAATTAAAGATAGGATATTGAAATTTTGGAATCCAGATACATGGAAGAAGGATTTCGATTTTATGCAGTGATTATACATAATTGAACAAAGTCTTGGTGAGAGAAGGACTAGGAACCAAAAGAACAGAAAATTTTGAGTTATAGGAAAAAAAAATCTGGAGATTTGTAAGATTTCTAAAATTTAGGAAGAATAATATTAAAGGTATAAGTTGAAGGAAAAGTGAAGGTTAATTTGATTAATGGAGAATAAATTTTATATGGTAGGAGTAGAACTAGACTTAGGCAATGCAAGAGTATAATTTTGAACAGTGATAAATTATTAGAAACCTTGATTCAGAGATTTTGATCAGATCCCATTTAGGACAAGGTGGAGAAATTTGAACTTCAAGATGACTAAGTTGACAGCAGAAAAAAAAGGAGTTATGGAAAAACTCACGAGTGGGATAAAGGTCTAGCTTATAATAGTTATGGGAAAATTTAGTCTCCATGATAGAAGATTATGATTTTGGTAGCAGTAGTATAAGGGTTTGATTTTTTTTTTATGATTGAAGAACAAGATTTGTAGTGGTATGCATGGGCTTGTGAGATAAGGTATAATTGGCAAATAATGATCGGATAATTTTGGCGGATGAAGCAGAGTGAGATGATTGTCTCGACGTTCCTCTACAAATCATGTATTTTGGTTTCCTATCCTAGTAGAAGAAATCTATTTCTTTATCCTTGAACTATTCCCTAAATTAAAACATCGCTAAAAAAATTTTATCCTTCTTGATCATGACTCATCAAATCTAGTCAGCTTCTTATTCGTACCAACATCTTTGATTCTAGGCTATACTCAAACGATATAAGATTCGACCATGACTTGGATTTTAATATTTTGGTTGCTCGTGTTCAGACTTTAATTTCGTTCTTCATTATGCCTAAATCATTTTGACCAAGGATCGATTGACCTTCATAATTATCTACCATCTTAGTCGTGTCGAAATTGATTATGTCTGGATAATTTTCCTATCGCGCCTAAATTTTGATTCTCTAATTACCGTGCTCAGATTTCATTCCTAATCATGACTAGGTTTTGAACTTTTTTCGTTGCTCTATCCTAAATCGTACCAAGCGAACTTAGATCACTCCCAAAAAATTTATCACGATCGAACTCAGATCGTATTCCATGACCTACCAATTATACTCAACATATTTTCAATCGTGCCTGTGTGACTTTGAGTCTAATTTTTATCAAGCCTAAACAACTGATCATTATATGCTCAAATTTTGATTTCACCATCGATTCTCTTAACCGTGATTGAAATCGTGTCTCAATGACTGGAGTTATTCCAAAGCATGCCTATACAATATCGTTCGTGCTACAATCTATCGTGCCATTCTAACGTGTCAAGATCATTAGCCGTGCCTAAGTAATTTTGAATTGATTATCTTGATCGTTCCAAACCGTCGTTCTTTGATCGTGCCTAAGGCATTGACTAAACTCTTGATCGTTCGATCCCCTGTCAACCTTTAAATTTTGAGGATGAAATTTCTTTAAGGAGGGTAGATTTGTAACCTCCGTTAATCAATTTCTTGGATTTTTGAATTTTGTATTTTTCAAAACTCTCAATTTTCTGAATCTCGAAAAACGTGCAAATTCTAATTTTTTTTGAGAAAATAATTTTTTGACCGTGATTGCTATCGGTCCTTGTTGGTTTTGGTCTACTATTTATGCGAATTTATCCTATTGGAATTTTTCTGCCATTTTCCTTGAATCAATAAGTTATGAATATTTTAATTCAATTAAAAGAAAAATAATCTATTTAACAAATTCATATTTTTCCGATATTTTCGAAATTGATTTTTTCCTTATATTTATTTACAAATTTTGCTATTGAAATTTCTAATTTAAATTAGCTAGTGATGTACTGGCACTAATTAACTAATTAATTTACTGACTAGCAATATGTTAGCAGTTAGTATCTAAGTTAGCGTTAGTGTTAGTTATTCCACTAATATTCCTATTTTTTCTATTACATTTACATTTTAGGGTTTTTCTCCCACTCCCCTATAAATAGACACACATTCCCAAAATCCTAGAATTCCTACACACATCCCTAGGTATTCATTGCAGCCGCCAACCCATCCTCCATGGATAGATCCCGACCACCTCCAGGCCATTCTTCCCGACAACCTGGTCCGACTTCGGCCACAGCCCCGCCATTCCCGAACCACCACCGCCCATTATTCCTCCATCATCACCAGAACCATCCTCCAGCCACACCGGCACTCCGGCCGCCCCTGCCATCCTCATATTCACTACCGCCACCACCAGAACACACCATATCCACCATCAAACCACCGCCGCCACCACCGCCAAAATCACCATCCTAGGCTCAACCATCGCCATCGACAACAAACCACCAGAGAAGAAATAATAGAAGGGAAGGCGACCTCACCGCCTGACGAACGCGTTCCCGACCTCCGTCGCGTCTCGACCGGTATGTCGACCTTTGGCCGAACCTCCCCAGCGTTTCTCCGCTCCACGGAGTGGCCAGCACAGCTGTCTGGCGCCGACCCCAAAGGTGCTCCGGCTAGCCCTCCGTACCCCGCCGCCGCGGTCAACCGCGTCGGACTGTGCCGCACCGTCGACCGGATCCCGAGTTCGCCGTAGCGTCAGATCCGGATCATCCGACCGCCCTGTCGTCGCACCCGCCTGGACCGAGCCACTCCGGTCATCCACCGCTGCTCCATGCCGGAGCCCCTCCGCCGGCGAGACCGCGATGAGCCCCCTCTCCAACTGCTGTTCGATTTGGGGATGAGCCCCCTTTCTGTTAGCTTATACAATATATATAAGTATTAATATAATATGTTATATATTAGTTAATACAATAGTTAATGTAATAGTAAATATATTATTAATATTATTAATTAATTATAAATTTATAGTTAGGAAATTTATTTAGTTAAAGTTATTAGTTATTTGAATTTGGGCTTTGGGCCCGTAGTTTTAATATATGAATATATATATATATATATATATATATATATATATATATATATATATATGTATTAACATTTGGTTTGGGCTGATCAATAATTAATACACTCAAGGCCTAAGAATTTTATTAGGTTTTGGTAGTTGAATAAAAATGTGTAATAGTATTTCCAAATTAATATCCAATTTGACCTAAATATTTATATTTGATAAATTGGAGTTTTGATACAAAATGTTTTCTATATATATTCAAAACTAATATCTAAAATATTATGATTAATTAGTTGCTAACATTATAACGATTTTTGGATAGTTTTGTATAGTTAATCTTTTTCCCTAAATTCATATTTGACGGATTGAGTTCTAGCACTAGAATAATTTTCTGGGTTTTGAAATATTATCTAAAATATGTTGATTAATACAGATATAGTTTTTAACATTATAAAGGATTTCCAAAAAATTATTATATTTATTTAATTATTTTTTTCTCTGAAATCATGAATCATGACTATGATAGTCATTTCTAATTTCTTGATTTGATTATCGTACCAAACACCGATTTTAGACTTTTATATACCAAACTAGGCTATTTGGACTATTCTGGACTCTTTGGGACTACCTGTATCGTCGTTTGTGACCCTCTATGGAGTAAAGCATTATACCTACCTCGTGTCGACACGTTCGTGTCGTGCATGTCAACTCCAATCAAATCGAGACGAGTACATTCTCTGATCATTTCATATCATGTTAGAATTATTCTCCTACTTTAGATTACTTTACTTGATGCTGTCACGTTGGTCACACGGATTAGTACTATATGGATCCTTTCTTGAGATGTTATTCCCTCATGGAGCATCGGATACTACATGTTCTGTGCGTTTCACTTACATTGTGTATTACTATGCTTCATGGTTCATTGAATCACTTGTGACATGTACTCTCATGATCACAGAGTCTTCCTTGAATCCCCAATTTATGCGCTTTCCTAGAATCCCCATTTATGGGACTATCATGTACCACCCTTCGGGGGCCGTTACATGAATCATAACATAACCTGGCTGGATCCTTGTGTATTGATTGGGGGTACGGGGGAGTAGAAGTGGACATATGAATAATATCCAAGTAGTGTAGCATCAGAATCATTTCATAGTGTAGCATCAGAATCATCCTATGCCATTTATATGTCTATATTGTACTCTGACTCACAAGCCACTGTTAGTTCTCTATTTATAGTAGATATTTCTATTACAGTTCTCTCTCTGTTTACATTTTGTACTTTCTTTCAGTTTCCTGTATCTTACTCTCTAGCATATTTATATTTTCTAGCATGTTATAATTTGTTGAGATGTACTGTACTCGCTCCTGTCATGACTGGACCTGTTGACAAATTTTACAGATAGCTTGGAGGCTGCCTGCTAGCCTAGAGGATACACAGTAGAGGTTGTATAGATAGCTAGGGGTTTTCTTATAGCTTATTTTCCGTTGTCTTGAGATGTATTTATTCTATGGATTCTGTATTTGAGATTTGAGATGTTTTCTGAGTTTGTGTATCTTAGACACTTAGACTTCTATCTGCTGTATCTCTTCGTGGATTTCATGTTTTATCTATCTTTTATCATGCTCTACCTTAGATGTGATTGAGACTGTATTCGCTATGTCACCTCCATTCGGAGTGTATATACTGTACATGTACCTTTATATTGTTAGATGTTTGACCTAGGACAGCGTTCTACCGCCGACACTTCGGCGTAGGCTGGACGTACCCACGTCTCGTGCCTTTACTCTAGGGTACGGGTCGTGACACGTTTTTAGTGGTGGCCCATGCAGGTCGAGTTTGTGTAGTGGTATTCGAACAAGAGTACCACTACAGCCTGCAGTAGGATTAGAATATATTTTTGAAGGTACTCAATCACAGTTAGGATCCCTTGAGAGATTCCTGGGACGACCCTTGAGAATCTTATTTTAACTTCGATTTGAAAACTCTTCTTCCCTTGATTTGATTTATCTTTACTTTCTATTGTTGAACTTGATTTTGATAGATTATTGTTGAATTTGAGTTGTATTTATTGATTTTGATGATGATTGTTGAGTTTTGAATCTTGATGTTAGCTGTTGCATCCGAGTTTGTATTTATATGATTTGATGGATTATTGTTCAGTTTTGAATCTTGATGTTCGTTGATAAATTTGATTTTTGGATATCCATTGTTGATTTAATTTAAATTTTGTCAAGATAAAATTATATGGGCTAGGTCACCTATGTTATGGAATCTAGTCTTCTACAGTCACATTAGCCAGCATGGTGAGGACATATAGTCTGATTTTGGATATATTTCTCGGATGTGGGAATTTAAGGTTTTCGCAGCCAAGCTAGCGGCATCGCAAAAATTTTAAATACCATAATTCTAGAGATATGTGCCTTAGTCGAGGACTCTGTGATTATCGTAGCCTTGCTTACTATTTTGACGAGGATTTAGAGCACCATAATTTTGGATAGACGCATATGATTATCATATTGTACCTTAAATGCTTTTGAACATATTTTCTCTACTTTTGTTTCAGTCATTCAAAAAAAAGAATTATTGTTGTTTTGTTTTGTTTCGCTTCTCATTGTTTAACTTAGGAGTAGCTTTAGCTGTTATTATAAACCTTGTGTAACTTCTTTCTATGAATTTCTTCTTAATACAATGAATTAATGATTTTTGCTAGACCTTATTTTGGATTTGATATTATAGCTCTGGTTTTAAAATGGTTCCTTCTTTTAAACAGATAAGCAGAACAGATTCTTTTATCATTCTCTTCCTGCCAATATTTTATTTCTATCATTCTTTGTCTTATATAACTGTCCTGGTTACATCAATTCCATGTCTCGTATCTAATTCTGTCAGGTATACTTTAAACCCTTGAATCTTCATATCATTTTACCTGAGAAATGTTGAGGAAGTGACGTAAATCATCTAGTTCAAAAATGACGTAATTGGTTATCATATGATGATTTTGTAGGAATCAAAATGTTGGATGTCAAATATGAAAAGTTTGATATAAAGACGTGGTAAAGGTTTAGAATGAAATCGAGAGATAAATGTTATCAATTTAGAAACAATCACAGAATATTTTGGGTATGAATAATTCATAGATGTATTTCAAAAACTAATGAGGATATTCAAGGTCAACCTAGTTTTGAGAACTTAGAAAATCTTGGTTATTGATTCTTGGGAACTTCTACTCGAAGGCTATGTGGAAATTTAGTAATGGAAAAGATAATTTAATTGTATTCCACGATTATACGAAATTGAACTAGATATTGTAAGAGGGTGAGTAGAGACAGAGAGAACACAAGGACTTTTAGTTATAGGAATTATTTTTAGATGATTGGGAGAAAATTGTAGAATTCAAAAAGGATAATATTTGAAGGTGAACGTTGAAGAAAATATGAAGATTGATTTATAAATAAGAATAAATTTTTGTATGACATAGTGGTATTAGAGTTGAGTAAATACGAGATTGATTTAAACAAGTTCAAGGATCTCATAAACTGGATTTAGAGGTTTCGGATCTAATTTAGGGCGAGGTGAAAGAATTTGGAAATTTGATTAAATAAATAAGTGTTGATTCCTAAATAAGAGGGGTATGCTTCATTGAAATGTTTTAGAATTTGGAATTTTGTCTATGGTAATCATGGTAAAGGCTTAGATGACTGAAGGTTATAAAATCTTGGTGGTAGGCATATAAAGGTTGAATTTTCATATCATAACTTGTGAGATAAAGATACGATTGGCAAATTATGACCAGATAAGCAGGAACAAATCCATATCATCATTATATTTGTTTTGTTAACTCTGTCCTACTTACTTCCATCAAACTATCTCTCATCTAAACCTGTTAGCTACATTTTGAAATCTCTTGAATTCTTGTATCTCTCTACTTGGGAGAGGCCGATAAGGTATCGTAATCATCTAGCTCAGAAAAGACAAAATTATTATCAAGTGGTATCTTGGTAGGAATATGAGATGTTGAACATTGAGGAAGAAATTAGTAGGAGAAATGTATGATAAGGATTGGAAACAATCAAGATGCCGGTAGTACCAATTTGGGAACAATTACACACAGAGAATTATTTGAGTATGGATTAACTTTAGAGAAAGCGTGGGAGAAATTAGAGTAAGAAAAATTGTAGGATATACACTATCGGTGGGAACTGCCGTATTGAAGTTGAATTTTTTTTGAATTAATAAGGATCTTCGAGGTCGATTCGGTTTGAGAACTTTGATATTTTTTTGTTACTGATTCTCAAGATATTTCATATTTGAATTAAAGATAGGATATTGAAATTTTGGAATCCAGATACATGGAAGGAGGATTTCGATTTTATGCAGTGATTATACATAATTGAACAAAGCCTTGGTGAGAGAAGGACTAGGAACCGAAAGAACACAAAATTTTGAGTTATAGAAAAAAAATCTGGAGATTTGTGAGATTTCTAAAATTTAGGAAGAATAATATTAAAGGTATAAGTTAAAGGAAAAGTGAAGGTTAATTTGATTAATGGAGAGTAAATTTTATATGGTAGGGGTAGAACTAGACTTAGGCAATACAAGAGTATAATTTTGAACAGTGATAAATTATTAGAAACCTTGATTCAGAGATTTCGATCAGATCCAATTTAGGACAAGGTGGAGAAATTTGAACTTCAAGATGACTAAGTTGATAGCGGAAAAAAAAGAGAGGAGTTATGGAAAAACTCACGAGTGGGATAAAGGTCTAGCTTATAATAGTTATGGAAAAATTTAGTCTCCATGACAGAAGATTATGATTTTGGTAGCAGTATTATAAGGGTTTGATTTTTTTTTATGATTGAAGAACAAGATTTGTAGTGGTATGCATGGGCTTGTGAGATAAGGTATAATTGGCAAATAATGATCGAATAATTTTGGCGGATGAAGCAGAGTGAGATGATTGTCTCGACGTTCCTCTACAAATCATGTATTTTGGTTTCCTATCCTAGTAGAAGAAATCTATTTCTTTATCCTTGAACTATTCCTTAAATTAAAACATCCCTAAAAAAAATTTATCCTTCTTGATCATGACTCATCAAATCTAGTCAGCTTCTTATTCGCACCAACATCTTTGATTCTAGGCTATACTCAAACGATTTAAGATTCGACCATGACTTGGATTTCAATATTTTGGTTGCTCGTGTTCAGACTTTAATTTCGTTCTTTATCATGCCTAAATCATTTTGACCAAGGATCGATTGACCTTCACAATTATCTACCATCTTAGTCGTGTCGGAATTGATTATGTCTGGATAATTTTCCTATCGCGCCTAAATTTTGATTCTCTAATTACCGTGCTCAGATTTCATTCCTAATCATGACTAGGTTTTGAACTTTTTCCGTTGCTCTATCCTAAATCGTACCAAGCGAACTTAGATCACTCCCAAAAATTTTATCACGATCGAACTCAGATCGTATTCCATGACCTACCAATTATACTCAACATATTTGCAATTGTGTCTGTGTGACTTTGAGTCTAATTTTCATCAAGCCTAAACAACTGATCATTATATGCTCAAATTTTGATTTTACCATCGATTCTCTTAGCCGTGATTGAAATCGTGTCTCAATGACTGGATTTATTCCAAAGCATGCCTATACAATATCGTTCGTGCTACAATCTATTGTGCCATTCTAACGTGTCAAGATTATTAGCCGTGCCTAAGTAATTTTGAATTGATTATCTTGATCGTTCCAAACCGTCGTTCTTTGATCGTGCCCAAGGCACTGACTAAACTCTTGATCGTTCGATCCCCTGTCAACCTTTAAATTTCGAGGACAAAATTTCTTTAAGGAGGGTAGATTTGTAACCTCCGTTAACCAATTTCTTGGATTTTTGAATTTTATATTTTTCAAAACTCTCAATTTTCTGAATCTCGAAAAACGTGCAAATTCTAATTTTTTTTGAGAAAATAATTTTTTGACCGTGATTGCTATCGGTCCTTGTTGGTTTTGGTCTACTATTTATGCGAATTTATTCTATTAGAATTTTCATGCCATTTTCCTTGAATCAATAAGTTATGAATATTTTAATTCAATTAAAAGAAAAATAATCTATTTAACAAATTTATATTTTTTCGATATTTTCGAAATTGATTTTTTCCTTATATTTATTTACAAATTTTGCTATTAAAATTTCTAATTTAAATTAGCTAGTGATGTACTGGCACTAATTAACTAATTAAATTACTGACTAGCAATATGTTAGCAGTTAGTATCTAAGTTAGCGTTAGTGTTAGTTGTTCCACTAATATTCCTATTTTTTCTATTACATTTACATTTTAGGGTTTTTCTCCCACCCCCTATAAATAGACACACATTCCCAAAACCCTAGAATTTCTACACACATCCCTAGGTATTCATTGCAGCCACCAACCCATCCTCCATGGATAGATCCCGACCACCTCCAGGCCATTCTTCCCGACAACCTGGTCCGGCTCCGGCCAAAGCCCCGCCATTTCCGAACCACCACCGCCCATTATTCCTCCATCATCACCAGAACCATCCTCCAGCCACACCGGCACTCCGGCCGCCCCTGCCATCCTCACATTCACTACCGCCACCACCAGAACACACCATATCCACCATCAAACCACCGCCGCCACCACCGCCAAAATCACCATCCCAGGCTCAACCATCGCCATCGACACCAAACCACCAGAGAAGAAATAATAGAAGGAAAGGCGATTTGTCTAATCTAGATTTAAAATATTATTTGATTAAATGATTTATTTATTATTTGATTTAAATTATTTTGATAAATATTAGATATTATTTTAAAGTTATTATGTTTAGTTTGATTTAGATTTGGATTCATATGATTTGAATTATTTGATAATATAGAATAATACTTAAAGTTATTATGGTGATCATTTAAAGGATTGCTATCAAATTGATTTGTTTTTAAATAATTTATTTGATTTAAATTTATGGGAAGATTTATCCATTAGAAATTCTTATCCTATTGGAATCATATCTAGCATTAATTAGATCATTTCTTATTTAAACCAATCCTATTCCTATCCAAATTAGTTGGTAATCATAATCATCCTTATTGATTTAGTTCTAATCCTATCATAATTTTCTAATTGCTAGCCATTATATATATCTATCGAATCTATGAATGAAATCATCTTTCAAACCATCCTTGTGAAAATTTCTTTCTTTTTTCGTCATAACTAAGCCCAAAATTCGTCATAAATTCAGCCTCAATTTTCATAGGTTGTAGCAACTTCGAATGACCATAACTCCCAACTCCGAACTCCGTTTGACCTCAAGTTTTTTTTTGTTGGAATCGTATTGAGGTATATTTTCTGAATATAAATTTTATTTTCATAAATTCAGAACTTAATTTTCTGGAAAATTTGTGGAGTGTCAGTTGTCCGAAATCTGACACATTTTAGTGTTTTTGAGAGGAATCAGAATCATGAACCGTTTGAAGTTTCGGAATGCTGACGGAAAAATACACATCATATATTTTTTCTAAAAAATTTCTAGAATATTTTATTTTTGGTTTTTATTTTAGAAGTTTTTCACATCGTCTGAGTTCATCTTGTGTAGCCCTGTGACTATTCTGTACCCAACGGGATTGTCGGTTTCACCAGCAAGGACCTCAGGCAAGACACCTTGCCATTTGTTGTTTATTTATTTTAGCTCATATTTTATGCATTATTTATTATTTTCTTTATGCAAAATAAACTGTGATACATGGTATAACCTGTTAGAACTTACTGTTCAGTTATATTTCCTGCCATGTATTATTTTTCTTACACATTTAACCTAGATTTAAGGGACCACCTTATGTGTTGCATTCATTAGCCTTGACACGTTGTAACACGAAGTGGTGTGTCGCATGTAGAACACGAACATGCGTGACTGACTGGCCACCGGTGCGTATAAGCCGTACGATAGGAATAACCGCTAATAGAGGTTGCATGCTTAGTTTGACTTGGCGGTTATAGAGGTCTTCTGTTGTGGATACAACATAGTAGGCATTGGGCGGGGAGGACAATTTCTTAGCGTATGGGCTTCGATGCACTTCTCTTGTGACCCGGAAGCTCCGCTGGAGAGACGGGATTGATGACCCATGATTACTGACGGCCACTGACGTTCTGCGGAACGTTATGCTCTTACTGATGGGGCCTCTGGTGCCCCAAGGGGGGACTATGCCGATCCTATTTAGCCAGGGCCCATGCGTAGGAAGGATTATTCTTAACTACATTTCACTTAGAACGGTTAGGCTACCTTTATCCGTTAGGTACGAGTATTTTTGGTTTGGGTACTTGTATCTGACCGTGGCTTGGAACAATAACTTGTCGCAGATTAGTTTGTCACATCTTGTCCTTGTTTGGTTGTAGGTGTGGCTTACTACTCCGATGAGAAGGTATTGAACCTTGTTGGGGTCCAGATACCATATTGGATTCATAGCATGGAAAGATACATCACCGTGAATTAGTTTACCATCTTCTGTCCTTGTTTGGTTGGGGGGATGGTAAGCTAGTTCAATAGGTGTGTATTGGACCATGTTATAATTCAATTGACTTATTTATTTGAGCAATATTTATTCAGTTTATATGGCATGATATTATGTGTCTTGTTACGTCCCTCTGAGGACCTGGTTATTTCGCCAGGTGTGTGCTCTTGTCTTTCGCAGGTGTTCTAGCTCTAGCCGTGATCATCGCTATTTCTTCGAGGATGATTGCACTTGGATCGTCTTCGCTTCGCTCGCCAAAATTATTTTTTTGTATATCATGTATTTCTTTTCATTGTTGGTAGTGGATTTGTCTCCGGCCAACTACATGTACCAATGACAATTCTTAGTTGATTATATGGTATATTTTATTCATTTATTTGTGTGGATGAGATTAGTTATAGTTCTACTACATTTTACAGCTTATGTATTCATACGAGATTTCCATATATTGGAGTGTACTTCGTATGTATACAGCTGGCATGTCTACGTTCATAGTCCTACGTATTTTGGGACTGGGGCGTTACATATTTTTGTAGTGGCCCATGTAGGTCAAGATAAATTGTTTGGTTACTTTACCGTACCAAGCAAGCCTGCGAATAGGATTAGAATTCTAGGATCTCATCCACATACTTGACCTTTTCCTCGATTCCATATTCGACCGACTCATCGATTGCATCTTGCTTGATTCCTTCTTTCATTATTCTTATCTTCCCTTCGTGCTTGCTAGAGATTGACTCTACTAGTTAGATGTCCCAAACACCCTTAGCTTAATTCTTTAAGTTGGATAGAATACCCCACGACCTAACACCCCCTTGACCATTAAGGGAATACAAATAGTATTATCTAGACCATAGAGACTAAAGGAATTTAATCCATTTGGTCAACCAAGCCTTGGTCAATAAAATCGTAGAATAATGGTATAGGAATAAACAAGGCTTAGATCCTTATGACTCTTAGACTATTCATATTTGTTTTTATTTCATCTGCCATCATGCATATGTTCTACTATCTAGACTAATGATGCTAATATAACCTAGTATTTGCAAGCTAATTCTTTATCGAGCTTAATCAAGGCATATGATATTGAGCGACCGCTCACTAACATATTGTCTAATCAGAACCAGTGCATGATGATCTGATCAACCAAGTGCACTTTGGTTCGCTTTTATCAATCGTTCTACGTTGATGGGGACATAGCTAAACTTGCCCTCTAGAATCTCATCCGCGACTGCCTTGGCAACTCCTTTTGAATTATTCGGTCGCCTTTGAACCACGTATTCGTATTCAATAACGTCTCCTTCGAACTCTATATTGCTTTCGCCTTCAACTATTTTAAAAGGACGAAGGCGTTATACTAGAACTTTCTATCGACTATGACCATTCTCACTCGATGTTGTTATATCTTCATCCTAAACTACTCGTCCTTTTCTCGGCCCTATCATGACCTTCTAATCACTTAAATTAGGAGTGAATCTAATCGTTCTCTTAAGAACCAAATCTTAAAGGTCTCTAAGTTATTCCTCTTGATACCGTACTATTGCGTGTTATCTTGATTAAACTTTAACCCTAATCATTTTCCTTCTGACGTTAGTTAGCCATATCCATGATTTATGTCGTCATTATTTGAAATCGTAATTTTCTAATGCATGTTTGCATTGAACGTTGTTTCTTTGCCTCGTCCAGTGACTTGATCGTATCCATTACCGATATACCCATGTGACCGTCTCACCCACCCACTATTATTCTTAATTTCGAGGACGAAATTCTTGTAAGTTGGGTAGGATGTAAATCCCCTAAAATTTCACTACATTTTTTATATATTTGTTTTATGCGGATATTTATAAAACAAGTGCGAGTACGTACATACGTGATATTTATTTATTTAGTTATTTTACATAAATAGTTTATTTTAGGTTTCGTAAATATAGTAAATAGTTTTGTTTTCGAAATACATAAAGAGTAAATAATTTGTATATAAATATTCTTTTCGCAAAAAATTAGTGTCACGCCCCAGAACCAGAATACTGGAGAGCGGGGGCAGACATAGCCAGCTATGTATAATGAAATGAAATCCATCTCACCATACGGTCACGGCTGTCTAGATATGTGAGGGTTTATCTACAAGCCATCAGTCTCTTAAGGTCATAAATTATCCTATTGTCTCAATCTCAACCAACTAATATAATCACAAGATGTTTGACCACCAAATATACAATAAAAGGCGTCCCAAATATTACATATCAGCTGATCATGAAGCTAGTCGTACAAAATGCGAGGACTAGCAAGAGTTTAAGTCATACATGATCAACCCTAGGATTTGTTAATCATGTTTACAGCCCGTAGGCAGACAGTAAGTAAAAGTGCATCGAGCTAACAGGTGCTCGTCGGCTAAACGCCTCAAAAGAATAACTTTACAATAGAGTGAGCGAAACAAAATAGAAAACCCACTCGTAGCCCGGGTTCCTTCTAGTCGCCACCATCGGGCTGGAGGTTCGGTAGATCCTCGGGTGCTGCTCTGAAATCTGGCCACACAAAACCAGCTGGGTCAAACCCCAGAAAGAGCAAGTACCACAAAGGAGGCCACGAAATAAGAACAAAAGCCAGCATATCAGATCATAAGAAACTAATTACATAATAAAGACAATTATTAAGAAGAAACCTGGCAGGTGATATACGATGAGATAACCATGGAACTCTTCAGATAACCAGGTTACAACCCGTAAACCAAACAAGGACCGGGGTTGTAACCCTTCGTCTGAACGGAACTTGGTTTCTCCCACCATTTATCGACAAGATAAAATACAAGAAATCAGGACCTGTAATTAATCATGATTAAGGTAAAGCACGAGTAGTCATGTCATGTCATAACCTTGTACAGGATCAGGATAGGACAAGCGGGACTAGACTCCATCCAATCAATCACGGCCAAGCAAGTACTACGGCTTACTACTTAACTAACTAGGGTTATCACAAGCCTAATTACTAACAAGATGCAATAAAAATTTCTCAGTCCCAAGTCCTGCAGACTATCCAGTTATCCTTCTGCGGGTTGAGAGTATAGGTGGGTACATCGCCCGGGAGATAAATGTACCCTTAGGTGACTTAGAGGGTGCAACACACCACGGTGTGCTGGAAATGTGCTCTACTCGTCGGCAAGCTACAAGTCCAATTAAAGCGCCCAGATAACGAGATTGCCTGTGACTGGAAATTCTCTATGAACTACACTTTGATCTAGTCATTAGCCTCATCCATATTTAGTGTGAATCCCTGACCGTGGGAACCAGGGAGTCACGTCCTAGACATGATGCAAGACAAGACAAGTGGATTGCACAAGCAAGCAAGCAGGAACACCCACGGTGTCAAGTTGATTATACAAGTCAAGTTAGCCGTCGCAACAGCATCAAGTCAAGTCAGGATTACAAGTTACAAGTTACAAGTCAAGTCAGGTACAAGTCAAGAGTGCGCCGCCACGGGCCACTATCAAGTTATCAAGTATCAAGATTAATCATGTCAGGGTACTTGTCAGGAGTGCGCCACGACGGGCCACTATCAGGTCAGGTTGGTCATGTCAGGAGTGCACCACTACGGGTCACTATCGTGTTATGCTAGTTTCTTGTCATACCATGCCATGTACAATAGTCATTCCAAACATATTAAGTAAAATCAAGTTCACGACAAAAGGCGTAAGGATATAAAATGGGCGTAAAATATCTAATAAGATATCAATATACAGGGCTATAGAAGAGCCAAGCTTAAAGAAAAAAATAAAACCAAATCTCCATGATTGGACAGATTGCGCAAGGGTCCCTGGGGTCGGGTTGCGCAGGAGTCAAGTGCGCCAGGAGCCAACTGCGCAGGGGTGAGCTGCGCAGGGTACCAACTGCGCAGGGGTGAAGGGCGCAGCAGATGGATTGCGCTGGATCAGGTTGCGCAGGAATGGATGGCGCAGGATCAGATTTCGCAGGGACGGACTGCGCATGAGCAGACTGCACATGAACGGACTGCACATGAGCAGACTGCACATGAACGGACTGCGCATGAGCAGACTGCGCATGAATCCATGCGCACTCGGGTTGAGCACAGTTCGCCAAGAGGCAAGCTGCGCGGTCGGTGCTGCGCTAAAAAGCGCAGGCCGAGAGAGGGGATGCGCAGTCCAGCACTGCGCTAAAGAGCGCAGGCTGCAGGCTGCTACTCCAGGCCGAGAAGAACACCAAGAACACCAAGAAATTCAAATTTTCATATCTTTGTCAAATCAAAGCCAAATCTAGATTTTCAAAGTTCTAACTTGAGTAAAATTGAATTCTCTTCCATATGGAAGCATCAAAACCCACAAAATCTCAACTAAAATAGATCAAAACCATGTAAATTCGAAAATAGAGAAACTTAGATCTAGAACAATGGAGACTCCAAATCACAAAATGCCAAGTTCTAAAGTTAATCTCCATGGCCTAATCTAGCTAATGGACAAATAAAAAGTGGTTCTCATGTGGTGGCAAGGTGCACTTGCCTATGGGTGTTGGTGAGTTGTGTAGAGGAAGGAAGAAGAAGGAGATGGAGAAGTAAATAAAAAATAAAGAGGAGAGAGAAAAGTTAGGTGGGATTTAATGGAGGTGGGTTGTGTTGTGTTGAGGGTGGAGTGTAGGTTAAAGTGCTCCTCTCATGATAAACCAAACCAAACCAAACCCTCTCCACAATATAAAACCAAGCCAAGTCAAAACCCATTTCACGAGAAAACCCAAAATCTGCAAGTCGAGCCAGAAATACAATTACAGGCCAGAATCTGAGAAAATAAAATACAGGTCCATGATACATGCAGGCTTAACCAAAAATACGTATTCAGAATATGGGTGCTACAACTCTACACACCTTAAAAGAATTCCGTCCTCGAAATTTAATCAAGGAGCTAGAGAGACAAGGACAAGTCATACTATTCACATGCAAGCTATACTAAGCAGTCAATCAAATAATCACGCATGCAAGCAAGGACGGAAGGCATAAGGCATAAGGAAGACATTATACCTTATGAGTCAAACAGGTAGGGATATCGCGATCGGATGTCGTCCTCACGCTCCCATGTTTGACTCTCCCAAGGAGCGATGAACTCAAGCAACATGAACTAAACTGATAGTCTTGCGCTTGAGGTCTCTTCCCTTGGTCAAACAGGGACACGGGCCTCTCCTCATACGAAAAGGTTGGTACCAATAACCGTTTTCGAATGATCTAGGACATGGCTCGGGCCCGGAATATACCATTGTAATTAGGACACATGAAATAATGACACATGTCCCGCATAACAACGGCAGAAAGCAAGACAATAGGACACAGATACCTCTCTGCCGAGTCGGGATCTGGGCCTGGGCCAGGGCGAACTGCTGAGGCCTCTATTGCTGGAAGGCCTGGGCCTAAGGCGGCAATGGCCTCGGAGGGTGGTACTGCTGCTGCTCTGGTACGGGTGCTGGTCCCCTTACCGAGGGACTAGTCTGGACCGATGAGGAGGGACCGGCTCTATTCGGACAGGACCCTATCATGTGGTCTGGTGCTCCACAAGCCAAGCACAATCCCTGTGCTCTGCGACACTCTGAAACAACGTGTCCTGGCTTCCCACAATGAGTGCAGCCCATTGCGGAAGACTGCTTCTGCTTCTGTTTCTGAGGGAACGTGACCGACGTCACTGAGGCCGCCTGTCTCGGAGTTCCAATTGTCAAGGCCCTGACTGCTGGGGCTGGTGCTGTCGACTGGGTCATCTGGCCGTGAGATCGCTTCCGACCTCCGGTCCTGTCCATGATCCTGTGGGAGGTATACTCGTGCCTCCTGGCTGCCCTCAACACTGCATCAAAAGTCTGATGTTCAAACTGTTCCACAGCCAACAAGATCTCCAAATGCAGTCCCTGCTGGAATCGCTGGGCCCTATCAAACTCGGTCGCCACCAAGGTGGGGGCAAACCGACTAAGTCTAGAAAACTCAGATGCATAACTGTCGACTGTTCTGCCTCCTTGCTTCAAATTAGTAAATCTGGTCTGCAGGTCGTACCGAGCCACAGCATCAAAATACTTCGTCTGGAATCTCTCTCTAAATACTGCCCAAGCAATGGGTGCCACTAATCCTATGGCTTGCATCGCCCATCAACTGCGAGCCAAGTCTAACAACTGCAGGCGTACCACCGCCACCTTCTCATCTTCGGGGGTCCTGGCTACTTCTAGAATGACTTCAGTATCCTGGAGCCATGCATCAGCAGCAATAGCATCTTCGCTGCTGTCGAAGAAGGGAGGGTTCAAGCGCTTGAAGCTGTTCGCTGCACTGTTCCTTGGATGACCGCCTCTGGTCAAAGCATCTGCCACTGTCTAGTACAAGGCATCTCCTCTGCGATCCTGAGAAGCTATCAAGGTCCTGATGAGACCTACCAAGGTGCCATCGTTAAGTTCTACAGGCTGGACGGGCCGAACTGGAGGCTCTCCTCCAGTAGGTATAACTCTGGAGGCAACACCGGAATGCTGGGCTTGATCTCCGGGCTGCTGATCCACGGGAGGTGCTCCACCTTGATGATCGGCGGGGTCAGGTACAGTGCCGCTGAAGAAGATGACACAGGGAAAACAATAAAAAAGGACCAGGACAGATCAACGATACAAGCATGTGATCAGGTCAAGATTCTCAGGGATTCGGAGGATATAAACGGAGATCAAGGACGAATAATGATCGAGACATCTATCGGTAAACCCTCACATTTCTTGATTGACAAGACCTGCATGGGCCACCACTTAAACCATGTCACGCCCCAGAACCAGAATACTGGAGAGCGGGGGCAGACATAGCCAGCTACGTATAATGAAATGGAATCCATCTCACCATACGGTCACGGCTGTCTAGATATGTGAGGGTTTATCTACAAGCCATCAGTCTCTTAAGGTCATAAATTATCCTATTGTCTCAATCTCAACCAACTAATATAATCACAAGATGTTTGACCACCAAATATACAATAAAAGGCGTCCCAAATATTATATATCAGCTGATCATGGAGCTAGTCGTACAAAATACGAGGACTAGCAAGAGTTTAAGTCATACATGATCAACCCTAGGATTTGTTAATCATGTTTACAGCCCGTAGGCAGACAGTAAGTAAAAGTGCATCGAGCTAACAGGTGCTCGTCGGCTAAACGCCTCAAAAGAATAACTTTACAATAGAGTGAGCGAAACAAAATAGAAAACCCACTCGTAGTCCGGGTTCCTTCTAGTCGCCACCATCGGGCTGGAGGTTCGGTTGATCCTCGGGTGCTGCTCTAAAATCTGGCCACACAAAACCAGCTGGATCAAACCCCAGAAAGAGCAAGTGCCACAAAGGAGGCCACGAAATAAGAACAAAAGCCAGCATATCAGATCATAAGAAACTAATTACATAATAAAGACAATTATTAAGAAGAAACCTGGCAGGTGATATACGATAAGATAACCATGGGACTCTTCAGATAACCAGGTTACAACCCGTAAACCAAACAAGGACCGGGGTTGTAACCCTTCGTCTGAACGGAACTTGGTTTCTTCCACCATTTATCGGCAAGATAAAATACAAGAAATCAGGACCTGTAATTAATCATGATTAAGGTAAATCACGAGTAGTCATGTCATGTCATAACCTTGTACAGGATCAGGACAGGACAAGCGGGACTAGACTCCATCCAGTCAATCACGGCCAAGCAAGTACTACGTCTTACTACTTAACTAACTAGGGTTATCACAAGCCTAATTACTAACAAGATGCAATGAGAATTTCTCAGTCCCAAGCCCTGCAGACTATCCAGTTATCCTTCCGCGGGTTGAGAGTATAGGTGGGTATATCGTCCGGGAGATAAATGTACCCTTAGGAGACTTAGAGGGTGCAACACACGACGGTGTGCTAGAAATGTGCTCTACTCGTCGGCAAGCTACAAGTCCAATTAAAGCGTCCAGATAACGAGATTGCCTGTGACTGGAAATTCTCTATGAACTACACTTTGATCTAGTCATTAGCCTCATCCGTATTCAGTGTGAATCCCTGACTGTGGGAACCAGGGAGTCACGTCCTAGACATGATGCAAGACAAGACAAGTGGATTGTACAAGCAAGCAAGCAGGAACACCCACGGTGTCAAGTTGATTATACAAGTCAAGTTAGCCGTCGCAACAGCATCAAGTCAAGTCAGGATTACAAGTTACAAGTCAAGTCAGGTACAAGTCAAGAGTGCGCCACCACGGGCCACTATCAAGTTATCAAGTATCAAGATTAATCATGTCAGGGTACTTGTCAGGAATGCGCCACGATGGGCCACTATCAGGTCAGGTTGGTCATGTCAGGAGTGCACTACTATGGGTCACTGTCGTATTATGCTAGTTCCTTGTCATACCATGCCATGTACAATAGTCATTCCAAACAAATTAAGTAAAATCAAGTTCACGACAAAAGGCGTAAGGATATAAAATGGGCGTAAAACATCTAATAAGATATCAATATACAGGGCTATAGAAGAGCCAAGCTTAAGGAAAAAAATAAAACTAAATCTCCATGATTGGACAGATTACGCAAGGGTCCCTGGGGTCAGGTTGCGTAGGAGTCAAGTGCGCCAGGAGCCAACTGCGCAGGGGTGAGCTGCGCAGGGTACCAACTACGCAGGGGTGGAGGGCGCAGCAGATGGATTGCGCTGGATCAGGTTGCGCAGGAATGGATGGCACAGGGTCAGATTGCGCAGGGACGGACTGCGTATGAGCAGACTGCGCATGAACGGACTGCGCATGAGCAGACTGCGCATGAATCCATGCGCACTCGGGTTGAGCACAGTTCGCCAAGAGGCAAGCTGCGCGGTCGGTGCTGCGCTAAAGAGCGCAGGCCGAGAGAGGGGATGCGCAGTCCAGCACTGCGCTAAAGAGCGCAGGCTGCAGGCTGCTACTCCTGGCCGAGAAGAACACCAAGAAATTTAAATTTTCATATCTTTGTCAAATCAAAGCCAAATCTAGATTTTCAAAGTTCTAACTTGAGTAAAATTGAATTCTCTTCCACATGGAAGCATCAAAACCCACAAAATCTCAACTAAAATAGATCAAAACTATGTAAATCCAAAATAGAGAAACTTAGATCTAGAACAATGGAGACTCCAAATCATAAAATGCTAAGTTCTAAAGTTAATCTCCATGGCCTAATCTAGCTAATGGACAAATAAAAAGTGGTTCTCATGTGGTGGCAAGGTACACTTGCCTATGGGTGTTGGTGAGCTATGTAGAGGAAGGAAGAAGAAGGAGATGGAGAAGTAAATGAAAAATAAAGAGGAGAGAGAAAAGTTAGGTGGGATTTAATGGAGGTGGGTTGTGTTGTGTTGAGGGTGGAGTGTAGGTTAAAGTGCTCCTCTCATGATAAACCAAACCAAACCAAACCCTCTCCACAATATAAAACCAAGCCAAGTCAAAACCCATTTCACGAGAAAACCCAAAATCTGCAAGTCGAGCCAGAAATACAATTACAGGCCAGAATCTGAGAAAATAAAATACAGGTCCATGATACATGCAGGCTTAACCAAAAATACGTATTCAGAATATGGGTGCTACAATTAGTCAAATGTTTTATTTCATTACTATAAAAATGCTTTTTATTTATACAAGTATAGGTAATGATTTAAGAAATGATATTTTTCTCTTTTTTATGTACTATACTGAAAAAATATGTTTTATGTAAAATATTAATTGCATGCGAGTACATGAAATTCAATTCATGTATATATTTTAAAATTTCAAAATTATTTTAGTAATTATTTTAATTTATTAAAAAGGTATTTCAAATAGTCAAATATTTATTATAATTTTCAAGATTATTTATTATTATTTTTAAATTATTTATAAAAATTTATTTTGAATTTCTCTATTTCATTAAACTTATTATGGGTATTTAAATTTGAAATTTTCTTATTACTTTTAATATGCTTAATTTAAATATGGAAGTTATCAATATTAAATTTGGATTTGAATATATACAGATTTAATTCGAAATTGGATTAGATTTGGATTTGGATTGAATCGGTTTTAAATTGATTAAAATTTAAAAGTGAGATATCAAAAAGGGGTTTGCAACTATCATAATCCTTATCTAAATAGTAGCTTCCACCTCCTATATAAGGAGAGGCTCATTATTCTCTGTTCCATTAATTTTCTCCACCTATAAATGTGTTTGTGCATCGTGTCCGTGCACATCAAGCCATATCCATTCACTTCTTCTATTTTTCATCCAAATTGATTATGTTCTCATTAAAGAAATTTTCTTTTCCCTTCCATCTATTTTCTCTTATCACAAATTTTTACTATCCTTTTACCGATCAACGAAGTCCGTCTATCCTAGTAGTCCTTAAATTTCGAGTACAAAAATTTTCAAAGGTGGATAGATTTGTAACTCATCTTCCTAAAATT
The DNA here is from genome assembly GCA_029216955.1 of Iris pallida. Taxonomy (NCBI): domain Eukaryota; kingdom Viridiplantae; phylum Streptophyta; class Magnoliopsida; order Asparagales; family Iridaceae; genus Iris; species Iris pallida. The sequence continues at coordinate 5,045,121 of JANAVB010001799.1, forward strand.
ATTATTTTTTAAATTATATCTATATACTTTAATTTCGTGTTTAAAAGTAATTTTCGTAGAAATTTTGTAAAAGATATTTTGTGATTACTTTTGTTACCAAAAACTAGTTTTAAATTAATGGTTTGAAATAATATTTCTAAAAAAATGTTCTCAAATTTTTTATTTGAAATATAAGATATTTTTTTTATTATTTTTGGTCTTCTAAAAATTGGTTTTAAAAAATTTGAGCGATAAAAGGTTTTTTGTCTATTTATTTTTAAATAAAGATTTGGATTTATAAAAGTAAGTTTTGTAATATTTGATGACATCGAGTATTATTTTGATATGTTAATCAGTTATTTGATTATATTTGAATTTATTTAAATTATCTTGATGGTTATCAAATATACTTTAAATTATGTTGATAATTTAAATATTGTTTAAAATACTTACGATGACTAATTGGAGCATTACGATTTGTCTAATCTAGATTTGAAATATTATTTGATTAAATAATTTATTTATTATTTGATTTAAATGATTTTGATAAATATTAGATATTATTTTAAAGTTATTATGTTGAGTTTGATTTGGATTTGGATTCATATGATTTGAATTATTTGATAATATAGAATAATACTTAAAGTTATTATGGTGGTCATTTAAAGGATTGTAATCAAATTGATTTGTTTTTAAATAATTTATTTGATTTAAATTTATGGAAAGATTTATCCATTAGAAATTTTTATCCTATTGGAATCATATCTAGCATTAATTAGATCGTTTCTTATTTAAACCAATCCTATTCCTATCCAAATTAATTGGTAATCATAATCATCCTTATTAATTTAGTTCTAATCCTATCATAATTTGCTAATTGCTAGCCATTATATATATCTATCGAATCTATGAATAAAATCATCTTTCAAACCATCCTTGTGAAAATTTTTCTCTTTTTTCGTCATAACTAAGCCCAAAATTCGTCATAAATTCAGCCTCAATTTTCATAGGTTGTAGCAACTTCGAATGACCATAACTCCCAACTCCGGACTTCGTTTGACCTCCAGGTTTTTTGTTGGAATCGTATTGAGGTATATTTTCTGAATATAAATTTTATTTTCATAAATTCAGAACTTAATTTTCTGGAAAAATTTGTGGAGTGTCAGTTGTCCGAAATCTGACATATTTTAGTGTTTTTGAGATTCTGGGAGAACGAGGAATCATAATCACGAACCGTTTGAAGTTTCGGAATGCTGACGAAAAAATACACATCATATATTTTTCCTAAAAAAAATTCCAGAATATTTTATTTTTGGTTTTTATTTTAGAAGTTTTTCACATCGTCTGAGTTCATCTTGTGTAGCCCTGTGACTATTCTGTACCCAACGGGATTGTCGGTTTCACCAGCAAGGACCTCAGGCAAGACACTTTGCCATTTGCTGTTTATTTATTTTAGCTCATATTTCATGCAATATTTATTATTTTCTTTATGCAAAATAAACTGTGATACATGGCATAACCTGTTAGAACTTACTGTTCAGTTATATTTCCTGCTATGTATTATTTTTCTTACACATTTAACCTAGATTTAAGGGACCATCTTGTGTGTTGCATTCATTAGTCTTGACACGTTGTAACACGAAGTGGTGTATCGTATGTAGAACACGGACATGCGTGACTGGCTGGCCATCGGTGCGTATAAGCCGTACGATAGGAATAACCGCTAATAGAGGTTGCATTCTTAGTTTGACTTAGCGGTTATAGAGGTCTTCTGTTGTGGATACAACATAGTAGGCATTAGGCGGGGAGGACAATTCCTTAGCGTATGGGCTTCGATGTAATTTTTTTGTGACCCGGAAGCTCCGCTGGAGATACGGGGTTGATGACCCATGATTACTGACGGCTACTGACGTTCTGCAGAACGTTATGCTCTTACTGATGGGGCCTCTAGTGCCCCAAGGGGGGACTATGCCGATTATATTTAGCCAGGGCCCATACGTAGGAAGGATTGTTCTTAACTACATTTCACTTAGAACAGTTAGGCTACCTTTATCCGTTAGGTACGAGTACTTTTGGTTTGGGTACTTATATCTGACCGTGGCTTGGAACAATAACTTGTCACGGATTAGTTCGTCACATCTTGTCCTTGTTTGGTTGTAGGTGTGGCTTACTACTTCGATGAGAAGGTATTGAACCTTGTTGGGATCCGGATACCATATTGGATTCATAGCATGGAAAGATACATCACCGTGAATTAGTTTACCATCTCCTGTCCTTGTTTGGTTGGGGAGATGGTAAGCTAGTTCAATAGGTATATTTTGGACCATGTTATAATTTAATTGACTTATTTATTTGAGCAATATTTATTCAGTTTATATGGCATGATATTATGTGTCTTGTTACGTCCCTCTGAGGACCTGGTTATCTCGCTAGGTGTGTGCTCTTGTCTTTCGCAGGTGTTCTAGCTCTAGCCGTGATCATCACTATTTTTTCGAGGATGATTGCACTTGGATCGTCTTCGCTTCGCTCGCCAAAATCATTCTTTTGTATATTATGTATTTTTTTTCATTGTTGGTAGTAGATTTGTCTCCGTCCAACTACATGTACCAATGACAATTCTTAGTTGATTATATGGTATCTTTTATTCATTTATTTGTGTGGATGAGATTAGTTATGGTTCTACTGCATTTTACAGCTTATATATTCATACGAAATTTTTATATATTGGAGTGTACTTCGTATGTATACAGCTGGCATATCTACGTTCATAATCCTACGTATTTTGGGACTGGGGCGTTATATGCACAGGTTGCGCAGGAGTTCTGGTTGACCGGAAGACAGATTGCGCAAGTTGCACAGGAGCCATGGTTGGCTGAGAGACAGATTGTGTAAGTTGCGCAGGAGCCATGGTTAGCCGAGAGACGGATTGTGCAAGTTATGCAGGAGCCACGGTTGGCCGAGAGACAGCATGCACAAGTTGCGCAGGAGCCATGGTTGGCCGAGAGACAGACTGCACAAGTTGCATAGGCGGAGCCATGGTTGGCCGAGAGACAGACTGCGCAAGTTGCACAGAAGCCATGGTTGGCCGAGAGACAGACTGCACAAGTTACGCATGAGCCATGGTTGGCCGAGAGACAGACTGCATAAGTTGCACAGGAGCCATGGTTGGCCGAGAAGACTTGGGAGTCCACACAGTACATCCTTTGCTCTTAGCAGCAACGGCAATGCGCTTGGTACCCCCAGCACTGATCATTGCCTCGTAAGTGGTTTGGTCGACTTGAACGACTAAAGTCTTCTGCGTCTTGTCGATCGACGCGGTATCACATTGAGTTGTTACTTTCTCATCAGAGAAGAAAGTCGTCCCCAGCAGAGTCGCCATTTTATTTGCAAAACAAAAAAAAATTCTATTTCTACAAACTGAGAAAAAGTACAAAGAGTACAATTGATTTTTAGGGAAGTACAACTATAGGAATCTGATCAGAAGACGATCACTTTATCTCTTGGACGATGTGATATCGAAGACACGAGCTTTTGGAGGATGCAACAGCACTTTTGCAGGAGTTTTTGATCCTTGGTTATGCCTTGAGACTGATTTGAAACTCTATTTATAGAGTTCTTGACATAACTGTTTAGCAGTTATTCTGGGTTGCGCGCACTTCAGGTTGCGTGCCTCATGTTCACTTGCGTGAGCGGTTGTACTAATTGCTGTGGACGCATGGCATCGTTTGATTGAGATGCGCGTAGTCGTGGGCAGTGTAGTAGACACATTCTACGAAGTTAGTGGCATGCGCGCCACGTCACCCTGCTCTGGATACTGTTCGATCACTTTGCGCGAGCTTCACCAGGTTGCACGGGACGCAACCTAGCAACTTGCGCCTGGGTTCAACCTTATGCACCCTGATACATTGTGCGAACTACTAGCTGTCATCTTCAACTTGCGTCTAAGTACATCTTTGCGTACCCTGATATGTTGCGCAAACTGCTAGCTGTCATTAAATCTGACCAAATCTTCTCGAGCTCTGTGTTGTACGGGATTCGAACGGATTTTCCTTGATATACGTGTTGTCAGCTGTCAAGCAATGATAATGCCGTTACAGCTTCTCGAGGAAGTGCGCCATGTGGCGCTCGTGCAACCTGTCTCCTGCACAACCTGATGTCGGCGCAACCTGATGTTGCACAACTTGATGTTGGCGCAACCTGATGATATGACTTCAGGAGCGACGCAGCTTGATTTTTAGCCTCTACAAGGGGATGTCCATCGATTGACTCTATCCATCAATATGGTGACAACTGAATTTTAAGAAGACGATGATGACCTCATCGAGACATATGAGAACGAACCTTGAATACAGAGGATGGATACTAAATGGGAACTTCGCTTTGAACAGCGTGAACCACCCACTGAGGATGAATTAATCCAGATTTACGCCGGAGATGAAGCTTCTCCAAGGCCTACCTTCATCAGTAAAAGCCTTCCTGATGCAGACAACAACTGATCCAGCTCATTAAAGAGTACATTAACGTATTTGCCTAGAGCTATGAAGATATGTCGGGACTAGATCCTCATATTGCAACCATAAGCTCAACATTATGCCAAGTGTTAAGACTGTTGTAGCCCCTCTTCCCAGAATTTTGATAAAATATTTTATTTATTTATTTATTTGAATTAAATGGTGATTTTTAGATTTTTATAAATAATTATTTAGTAAATTTTTACGGTAGATGATTTTAGCCATAGTGGAGTTTTGGAGTACAAGGCGACTCGGAATCGTGGCACGGATAGTGCAATGACGTGCTTTGACTAGTGTGTTAGTCCTGATAGGGAAGGCCGAGCCATAGCGATGTCCTAACTAGGAAAATCCAAGCCAAGTTACGACTTAACCCTTACCGAAGGTTTATTTATTCATTATTTATATTATTGAATTTTAGGGAAATCGGTTATACCATTTTAGCCCGGACTGGACCCGAACTGAGCCCAAGCCCATGTAGTCAGGCGGCATGTCCAATGACATTCGTGTAGATTGAATTTGGTATGAGGGAGTTGTATTTCATTTTAATGAATTAATGGATATTTTTAAGTATTCTTAATTAAATATTATAAATAATATTATTAATTGATATTCGGTGACTTTAGTATAAAATGGGTCTTTGTGCATTTTGGGATTATTAGACTGCGCATAATGGTATACATACACCATTGCTGTTATTATTATTATTATTATTTTATTGAGGTTATTTAGATTCATGGAGATTACTATATAGGTATATATATACATATATATATATATATATATATATATATATATATATATATATATATATATATATATATATATATATATATATATATATATATATATATATATATATAAATGAATATATGGATATTTGGGTGCCTATTAAATAATTGTGAATACGTATATATATTCACATTATTATTTTATAAAATAAAGTGAATATGTATATATAGAGTTATATAGTTATATACGTATAGATGTGTATATATTTAGGTATAAATATATATATATGTGTGTATTTGTATGAAATATATAAACATACGATATACGTGTGTACGTGTATTGTATATATAAAAATATATTATATATGTGTATACGTATAGATAAATATATATATGTTGGTAAATATATATATACATATATATATATATATATATATATATGTATTTATGTAAATAGGCATTTATATATAAATATATATATATATATGTACATATATATGTTGATAAATATATATATGTATTTATGTAAATAGGCATTTATATATATATATATATATATATATATATATATATATATATATATATATATATATATATATATATATATGTATATATATGTATATACATATATGGATATATATGTACATATGTAATCATATATAATATATGTATATATATATGTACACATGTAATCATATATATAAATATATATGGATATATTAATAGAGGAGTAATCAAGCAGCCCAATCGGCCAGGCACAGCCCACACCCAGCAGGCCAGCCCAGCCGCAGGGACAGCATACTCCAGCCCGAGCACACCCATATAAATGGGTATACGCATGTAAAGAACATAGAGAGGGTTCGGGAAAGAAAGCGGCAGCAGCAGCAATCTCAAACCCAAAACTCTTCACACGACGACCACCCCCGACCTCCAGGCGGCCGTGCGCCACCGCAGCGCCGCCCTGGGCCACCGCCGGCCGGCCGCAGATGGCCGCGCGCGCGTACAAGCGCGGAAAGGACAACAGCAACAGCGGCCTGGCGACCTACTTTGTAGACGGGATTTCTCCACCATCGTGCAATCGTTTTACGATCTACCTGAATAGGTTCGAGCACAACATAACCAACTCCTAGTCCCTTTAATTCGTTTGATTTTAGCCGCTCTAGGTTTTCCGAAAAATCGACTCCAAGTTGACACAAATCCTGTTCGTAAACAGGGTATAGTATTGTCCTCAACCCCATTTTGGACGGCTGTTCTTGGTTAATCCAGAGAAAAACCTAGGAATCTACTTGAACAAGTTTTTAGAGAACCTAACAGGGATTAAAACCCCATTATTAGTTTTATTTATGGCTTTGTATCCAGTAAATTAAATTGATTAGAAATTTAGGAAAAACCTATTCTAAAAATTCTAAAACTTCTCGATACGGGGTCCGTCCCAACAAACCGGACGACGTGGTCACGAACCGAAGGCATCGAAAGGTGCGTAACGGCTTCGTGGTCGTGTGGGCTTTGACGGAATTCAAATTGGTCGCGTGTGCGCGACGAATTTGATGCGTATCCGTCGAAATTCACCGTATCGGCCTCTGTACAAATTTTCCAATTACTTTGTGCACACTCGTCAGATCGAGACAAAACTTGCGCCAACAGGACCGTATCATTTTTCTGGTCCTGTATGCCAAGTTTGGTCCGATTCTGAGACCATTGATTGGATCGCCGTTTTGCGGGCCCCACGGTCCGATTCAACGGGCGATTTTGTACACGCCTGCCGGAATCCAACTTTGGACATACGGTTGGGTTCGTATCGGAAAACTGGATCTGTAGACATGTAGTTTGATGACTTTAGAGACCGTTGACTCTGGCACATTTTTCGGTGCAAAGCGGGTCCAACAATGGACACCGTTTTGGCCCGAAATTACCGTTTTGCTCCTGTATCCAGAATTGGACTTAAGGACAGGCAATCCTAGCTAATTTGACTATTCTAAGAACATTGGTAATATCTATTTCAGCATCTGGAGACTGTTGTACGGGTTTTGACTTTTGTGGCACACTGAGTGGTTTGGATTATCGGTTTCATCAGCAGAGGACCACAGGCGAGTACAGTTTATTGTCTGCATTTCGATATTAATCTTTACTATATTTCATTGATTGGCCATTAGTTATGTGATTTTTATACTCTATTATAAATTGTTGAGTCAGAAATGAGAAGTACCAAGGATGTGTGATCCGACCGTAGATAGTGTTTATTTTCATGCAGTAGACCTCGTAGACAGTGCTTATTTTTCTGCAAGTAGACCTCGTAGACAGTGCTTATTTTTCTGCATGTAGACCTCGTAGACAGTGCTTATTTTTCTGCAAGTAGACCTCGTAGACAGTGCTTATTTTTTTGCAAGTAGACCTCGTAGACAGTGCTTATTTTTCATGCAAGTAGACCTCGTAGACCGTGCGGTGTAGTATCCCAGACTGATCACATATCAAAGGTACTTCTAACAGTTGGGAAAAGTATTTTGTATCTATTTATTTGCTATTGGTTTTCCGTATTTCCTGTTTATTTTCAAAAACATGTAATTGATGTCTAACCTCTGTTGTATAGTCATTTTCTTTATTTGAAATTGCATTCCGTGAATTGTGCTCGTTTCATTCCTGACTGGAAACCATATTTTTCAGGTTAGCCGTGGATTCACTTAGCATGGGAAATACGGGTGTACTTGCAGCCGAAGCCTAGAGACTAGCTAGATAGTTGAGTTGTAGTCATTATATATTTGTACAAGTTTATATTTTTCTGCAAATGTAAAACTTGTGATCATTGTAAATTAAATTAATTTTGTGAATGAGCAATACTTATGATTTTGAGCATTGTGGCTATACAGCGTTCTACCGCCGACACTGCGGCATAGGCTGGCTTGGATACGTCTCGTATCCGTTTAAAAAAAAATGGGTGCGGGTCGTGACACCTGTTAAACAACAACAGCGACGATTTCGACCTGATATGATGGACGCTATAGAAGTTGAAGTCAAAAAGCTCATCGCCCGCGACTTTGTTAGGGAGGAACAGCATACCGACTAGGTGGCTAATGTCGTCCCAGTTATGAAAAAAACTGGAAAAGTTCGAGTCTGTATCGACTTCAGAGGCCTCAACGCAGCTTGTCCTAAAGACGAGTTTCATCTCCCAATCACCGATGTCATGATCGACAATACCTACGGGTTCGAGAATGTCTTTCATGGATGGAATCTTTGGTTATAATCAGATCAAGATAAATCCTGAAGACAAAAAGTATACATCCTTCCACACTCCTCTTGGAGTTTACTGCTATACAGTCATGCCGTTTGGTCTCAAGAATGCTGGTGCCACTTATCAGCAGGCCATGAGTACTACTTTATGCAAACATTTACAAAAAACAGTCGAATGTTATGTCAATGACATTGTTGTCAAGAGTCGTTTAAAGGAAGATCACATCCAAGACCTGAAGAATATCTTCAATCTAATGCGTCAACATCAACTCAAGATGAATCCCACCAAGTCATTCATGGGAGTCTCTAGTGGCAAATTTTTTGGATTTGTTATTACCTCTAAAGGTATACACGTTGACCCCGATAAAGTCAAAGCCATTCAAGAGATGCGTCCTCCACGCAACCTAAAAGAGCTACGAGGATTTCAAGGACGACTTGCCTATAACAGGAGATTCATCTCAAATCTCTCTGGATGTTGCAGACCATTCACTCAATTAATGAAGAAAGGGTATCTTTCGTTTGGACTTATGAATGTCAGCAAGCATTTGAGGACATTAAGCGGTACTTGATGAACCCTCCAGTCCTAGTTCCTCCAATCATAGGAATACCCTTCTTGATGTACGTTCGAGCGATGGATCTGATGGAACTGGGGATTCCCAAGACCATAGTTTGGTGTGCGTATTGATCGATAGAAAGTTAAACATATATAAACATATTCTAATCCTTCATAGGCAGAAACTAGGGTTCACGAATTATATCTGCGGCGGGAAGAAAACAACAGTTCCTAGTAATCTCGAGCAGTCACGACCCCAAGATCTTATGTACGTATTCCCTCCTCGGGTTGGACGTCGTGTAGGCGATGATCTCCAACCTTTTTTTTTCCTTGGCAGCCCTCCCTTTCTCTCCTTACATGAATCATAAATTTAGAGAAAGCTTCTTATTTTTGATAAGATTATGACGGCCAGAGAATAAAGGATATATATAAGGCTACGGCAGGGACCATGAGGAGAAATTAGGGTTAGGTCTCCTAACGGATCTGTGTATCCCGTGTTCAACCCGAACACACAACCCAGGCCATTAATAATAGCTCGGTCCACTAGAGAGCTATTGTTGCACTACCTTCCCAAATTATGATTATGGGCTCCTTTTATTATATGCTCGTTTGGCTCCCTATGTTAAGATATCGAATGTTCGTCGATCAAATTAAGTTACTGACAACTATATTGATCGACATCTTTTATCCTTAAGTAGTACCACTCAACTTTATTTGTCATGTCGGATATAATCCACCTGCAGGGTTTACATGATAATCCTTATTAGCTCCTTAAGGGACATCATCAGCCCGACGTATCGGGACATGGATTCCTTTTATAATCAATAGCCCATCATACATACATGTTATTACCTAATTTATAGAGGTTGTTGACCCATAATAAATCTCACTCTTTTATGAGTCAAAGTAATGCGCACTGCATATACATGTCTGTTTTTATATCCGGATTAAAAGCACAAGCATCCATAATAACAGAGGTGTTTGTTCTCTTATGTAGTCAGTACAAAAAGAACAACCTCAAGTGGTCATGTTCAATACACAGAGTATACTAGTGTAAACCTATAGTCAAGATAGACTAATACTAGATTACACTACAACCTTTTTAATAGATTTTCCAAGTCCTTCTAGGTTGTGAACTATTTATATATTCTATAGGGGACTGATAATATAATCTTTTGTGTAACACCACACACCATATTATCTACAATATAGAATATCAAACACTTGCATTAACACTTGCAACAAATACAATATGCAAATATTTGCCCATATGATTCTCATTCAAAATTTAAGGAAATAAAGTTAATACAAAAGTGATGCTTTTAGTATATAACCCTAACAATCTCCCACATATACTCAAAGCATTGCTTTTTCAGTATACTGTTATAAATCTCCCACTTATACTTAGAGCCATACTGCTACACATCTGACTCTCATTCTCTCAACATGACTATCAAAAGCCTTAGCTGGTAAGCTCTTTGTAAAGGGATCAGCTAGGTTGTCGGCTGATGCTATCTTGATCACAACAATTTTTTCCTTTCTTTAAAAAAATCTCATATCAGGTGGTACTTGCGCTCAATGTGTTTACCTGTCTTATGGGCTCGTGGTTCCTTCGAGTTTGCAACTGCACCACTATTATCACAATAAAGTGTAATAGACTTAGGCAAACTAGGTACCACATCCAAGTCCAACATGAAGTTTCTGAGCTAAACCGCTTCTTTGGCTGCCTCAGAGGCTGCCACATACTCGGCTTCCATAAATACATAACCTGAGGTAGATTTCCTGGAATTTCTATCTGACTGAAAATCTGAGTCTGTATACTCCAAGGAAACTAAATTATCTTCCTGGTAAACTAGCATATACTCTTTAGTCCTTTTCAAGTATTTCAAAATATGCTTTACGGCAGTCCAGTACTCTTGTCCTGGGTTAGACTGATATCTGCTGACCATGCCAACGCCAAAGCAGATGTCTAGTCTTGTACATAGCATTGCATATATTAAGCTTCCTACTACTGAAGCATAAGGAACTACTTTCATGTTCTCAATCTCTTTAGGTGTTCTTGGACACTACTCCTTTGATAGAGCAATTCCATGCCTAAAAGGTAAGAAACCTTTCTTAGAATTTTGCATGCTTAAACGAGTTAGTACAGTGTAGGTATAGGAAGCTTGGGACAAGCCCAACATCATTTTCTTGTGACCTCGTAGAACTTTGATTACAAGGATGTGACCTACTTCTCCTAAGTCCTTCATATCAAACTATTTGGATAACCATACCCTTACATCAGATAATACCTTCACAATGTTTCTAATAAACAAGATGTCATCTACGTAAAGTACTAGGAATACCACCACGTTTCCGTCACACTTTCTATATACACATGATTTATAATGACATTGATCAAATTCATAAGATTTTATCATGCCTGATCAAAACATATGTTCCAAGATCTGGAAGCTTGCTTAAGTCCATAAATAGACTTCTTGAGCTTACAAACAAGATGCTCTTGGCCCTTTTCAATGAACCCATCTGGTTGCTTCATATAGATGTCTTCCTCAAGACTTCCACTAAGGAAAGCTGTCTTGACATCTATTTGAAAAATCTCATAATCGAGATGAGCTGCAATAGATAAAAGAATCCGGATAGACTTAAGCATGGCTACTAGCAAAAAGGTTTCCTCATAATCGATACCCTCTCTTTGAGTAAAACCTTTTGCAACAAGCCGAGCTTTAAAGGTTTTAACCTTACTGTCTGATCCTCTTTTTCTCTTATAGACCCATTTGCATCCAATGGCTTTTACACCAACGGGTGGTTCTACAAGCTTCCAGACCTGATTGGAATCCATAGATTCTATTTCAGATATCATTGCTTTTTGCCAAGACTCTGTATCTTTATCTTGGAGTGCTTCATTGTAGGTACAAGGATCATAATCTTGTTCCTCAAGGATGAAGTTTGACGACTCACCCAAGGACATATATCTATCAGGTTGTATTACAACCCTCCCACTACGACGATGCACTATCGGTTGTGGTATAACATTTGTGACACGTTGTACAGTTATTTGTGGTCCATCCTCTTGTACTGTTGGTACTGAAGTACTTGGTGTCTCACCTCTCTGTTTTTCTAGAATAACTCTACTTGTGGGTTTATGGTTCATCACATAGTCTTTCTCTAAGAATCGGGCATTGGTGCTAATAATGACCTTCTGATCCTTAGGGCTATAAAATAAACCTCCTTTCGTTCCTCTTGGATAGCCTACAAACAAGCGTACTTCTGTACGAGATTCCAATTTATCTACTTTCCCATTCAGCACATATGCTGGACTACCCCAAATACGAACATATTTTAGACTAGGCTTCCACCCAATCCATAGCTCTGTGGGAGTCAGAGGTACTAACTTAGAAGGAACCAAGTTCAAAATATAAGCTGCAGTCTCTAAGGCATATCTCCAAAACGAATCTAGTAAATCCGAATAACTCATCATTGATCTAACCATCTCCATAAGAGTTCTATTCCTTCTTTCGGCTACATCATTCTGCTGGAGCTTTCCAGGTGCAATCAATGGGTGTAATTCCAGCCTTTGATAAATAATCCCTAAACTCTCCAAAAAAAGGTACTCGCTACCACGATCTGATCATAGTAACTTGATACATTTTCTATGACATTTTTCCGTTTCAGCCTTGTACTCTTTGAATTTCTCAAAGCACTCAGACTTATGACGTATCAAATAAATGTATCCATACCTTAAATAATCGTCAAGAAATGTGACAAAATATTTAAAGCCACCTCTAGCCTGGATAGTCATCGGTCCACACAAATCAGAATGAACCAATTCCAACACATCTTTGGCCCTATACTCCTTTGTCGTAAAAGGCCTTTTGGTCATTTTACCTTCCAAGCAGGATTCACAGACTGGTAGTGCCTCCACTTCTAATGAACTCAAAGGTTCATCTTCAACCAGTCTTTGAATCCTTCTTAGGTTAATATGCCCCAAATGCAAGTGCCAAAGATATGTTTGATTCATACAAGAAGATTCTTTTCTCTTATTTAAGTTAGATGACATATTATTCATTTCCATAATTTGCATTATGGGCGAAATAGGATTAATGACACACAGATTATCAACTAATGCACTAGAACAGATAAAATGTTTATTTTTTCTAATAACAATATTGTCATTAAAATAAACTGAATATCCATCCTTAACTAACATAGAAACAGAAATTAAATTCCTTCTAAGTGAAGGTGCATAAAGACAATCTCTCAATGTTAAAGACTTATTTCTACCAAAAGATAAAATAATATCTCCTAATTCAACGACCGCTACTTTTGTAGCGTTACCCATGAACAAGCATATCTCTCCATCATTAAGCCGCCTGGTTTCCTGGAACCCCTGTAATATATTACAGACATGATTAGTGGCTCATGTATCTACACACCAGGTGCCGGTAGATAACATCGCTAAACATGTTTCAACTACTAGTAAATGAGATATACCTTTTTTGTTTCCTGTTTGAGAAGTGGACAGTCACTCTTCCAATGTCCTGACCCTTTGCACTTGAAATATTTACCTTTTAGCTTTTTCATAGCACCTTGAGGTCCCATGCCCTTCTTTGCTGAGTTTGTTTGTTTCTAAATGGTATTCTTTTTCTTACCGCCTTTTGGCTTAGAAGTATAAGCCTTTTCAGAAACAAAAATATGAACACTCTGCCTAAAGAGAGATTCAGCATCCTGTAGCTCTTTTACAAGTTCTGGCAAACTATACAACCTTTTGTTCATGTTGTAGTTAAGGCAAAAATTGTCAAAACTTTTAGGCAAAGTCCTGAAAATGATATCGACCTGGGATTCCCTATCGATTTTAGCTCCAAGGATCTCCATCTCATTTAGATGACCCATCATCTTGAGAATATGGTCCCTTACTGGCATACCTTCAGCCATTTTTGTATTCATCAAACACTTCATAGCAAACTACCTAGCTGCTCTACTCTGATGTCCGAAGAGTTCCTTGAGATTATACATCATGTCATAAGCTGTGGCCATGGCCTGATGCTGATGTTGTAGTACATTTGACATAGATGCCAGAATATAACACTGTGCCATCTCATTTGCCTTTTTCCACTTCTTATAAGCCTCTTTTACCTCTTCATCAGAGTTAGCATCAGGCTTAGGTGGGCATTCCTCAACAAGTACATATTTGTACTCCTCAGCAGTCAGGACAATGTTCAAATTACGTTTTCAGTCAATATAATTAGGTCTAGTAAGTTTGTTTTCTTTAAAAATTACCATAAGTAGATTGAAAGAACCCATTTTTTGAAATCCTGAGAATCACATAAATAAAAATTATGTTGGGCAAAAATTTTTTTTGAATTAATTAAATATTGATTCTCTCAAAACAATAATAAGAAATTCACCAACACCTTGAACACCATGAATCTAGCAAGTCACGATAGTGTGGACGTATACAATTCAACTTTGTTCAAGTAGGTTTTTCTTATTAATTTTACTATCATGTCAACATAACTTTATGACAAATAAAATTAATAGGTTGGTCTTGCTCTGGTTATAAAAATAATAGCAGTGACTCTGATGGGGAGGATACCATTATTTGTATCTAAGTGTATACCATTACTTAATACTAAGTCCATTACTTTGTAATGAGTTCCTTCAGATGGAAAAGTGAACACATACTAGATAACTTTCTATAATTATCCCTAAGGAAGTTTGTACTGGTGTTCCATAATTATACTTATCCGATATAGAGAAGGGTACTAAAGCCAACACGCAAGTATAATTACATCACCTACAAACCAGTAATGGAGACCATAGGATTTATGCTAAATAAATTTTCTCTCCCACTTAGTTATTTAACAATGAGGGTTTTTCCACTAGTTGATATTATGTCCATGTTGTCCATTATTAATGCAGGCTTAGTTTTTCATAAAAAAATCCACAGAATAATAAACATGCATAATCATAAAAATCCACAGACATGCATAATCTACAGGCTTAGTTTTGGCTGTCAATTCCTTCATCGAAAATCATTCGTCTGCCTCTGGATTGCTTAAAACCAGCATCTCGTATGGCGTCAGAAACAGCCACCATCGCCATCACGATTGATCAAAAATAATTAAAATTACATCAATCCTATGCCTTCCGAAGGAGTTCACACATAATCTAGATTAAAAAATTAAAATTATAAGCACGATTAGCCCTCGTGATTTTAGTTACATCCATAACAACAACAACATCCACGACATGTCCGTAGTTTAAAACAACACAAACAAAAATATGTATTGGACCATAATAGTTGGATCTAAGATGCCTGCAAAATCGAGTTAGAACAGATCTACATCTACCGACTATTATACAACGCAAGATTTATTGGACAACATGGATGTATCAATCAATACACAGATCCAAAGTGGCTCTGATACCAATTGATGGAACTGGAGATTCCCAAGACCCTAGTTTGGTGTGCGTATTGATCGATAGAAAGCTAAACAGATATAAACGTGTTCTAACCCTTCATAGGCAAAAACTAGGGTTTACGAATTATACCTGCGGCAGAAAAAAAATAACAGTTCCTAGTAATCTCGAGCAATCACGACCCTAAGATCTTCTGCATGTATTCCTTCTTTGGGTTGGACGTCGTGTGGGCGATGATCTCCCAACCTTTTCTTCTTCTTGGCAGCCCTCCCTCTCTCTTCTTACGTGAATCACAAATTTAGAGAAAGCTTCTTATTTCTGATAAGATTATGACGGCCAAATAATAGAGGATATGTCACGCCCCGATCCCGCAGAGTCCTTTCGTCCTCGCTTTGGACTCTTTGAGACCGTTCGTCCTCGCTAAGACGTGATGCCGTGCAAGCCTAAGTTATACTTGTACAAGGCCAAGACCTGTAACAAGACAAGATAGACAAGGTTGACAATAACGTAGCGGAACATATAGCAGATAATTGAAGCAGCAGCGGACATATTTTCAGAATACATGCATTGAACACAATGGTAACAAGAACAATTCTCTTTATTGATTTCATTTGAACAGATTACAAGCTCTCGATTCTCTCTGATACAATGTTATATTCTCTCAGAACTTTACAGATTACAATGATCCCGTTCCCATACATTATATCCTTTTATATACAAAACCAACTCTTGTAACAGATGTCATCTCTTGGCATCTCTTCTTATTTCTGGCTCCTGAGGATGAGGCACAAGCTATCGCTTCGGACTACCCTTCTCGATGCATAGTGCACCTGTATGCAGACTGATAGTGGGTCAGTATATCAGCATACTAGTGAATTGTGGACAAAGGGGCTACATTCTTCTGAAACGATCACTGTTCATTTAGTGAGAAAATATTTTCTTGTGATGTAATCTTGCTACTTTTACCTATATTCATTCCATGCATATAGAGTCAGTTTACATCTCCTTTGAAAACATCTTTGAAAAGCCACAGTTCATATCTCTTCTTTTCATGTAAAGCATACAAGGAACTATTCATTTTTGTGGAGTGCGCAGCGTGTTTCATGAGCATAATTATTTCTTTATTCAAGCAACTCTTAGGGACAATTATAAGCACGATGTCATATCTTTTCTGTAAAAGGGGCATAACATTTCATTGTATAGATAAATCTTTGCAAATAATTCATGTCAAAGGCTTAAGCAGTACATATGCATCACTTTTAAGTGATTCTTACCATAGCCGACCGTCCATCCCTGCACAAGACAAGGATTAGCATAAACATGATAAAACTAACATTTTTCTCTGTTCGTCTCTGCGTTGTTAGCTCTTAGCAAAATATTCTTTTACGGACTCATGCAACTCAATTGGCAGCTGCGACGCAAGGCTCAGCTCTGTACTAGTATATACGTAGACTAGTAGTTGTGACGCTCCGGGTCAGCTTGTACTGATAACGTACATACTAGCAACTGTGCGCATGGTTCAGCTCTTCACCAACCGACACTTATCTATATGATGGTCCATGGGAAACCCATGATTAGCTGCTGTGACTCTTGGGTTCAGCTCGTCGCTAGTGGACACTCTATACACCCCTTGGTCTCTTTATCGCAGGGCGTTACTCTATCCCCCCTAGGCCGAACGGCTTTGGTGCCCCAGAACCGGTCGTGAGGATCTATACTTGTGCACAAGTTGTCCAAGACCAATACAAATGCAGCTATCAGATAAAACTATCATGCATCAATCGAGCAACTTGTAAACATTTAATCTTCTTCTCTTTCATGTATCGAACCAATAGCTTTACTCTTTTCTCTATACGGACAAGCCGTATCATCTCTTTTAACAGCACAATGTGCCTTCTCTATACATCTCTGTCGTTTATAGCAACAATCAAGGGACAATGAACAATCTTTATTTAAGCAAGCACAAAATCAACAAGCATGAATTCTACTCTTGATAGTCATACTCTATTCAGGGACATGTAAACATTCTCTTTTCTTTTCTATTTAAGCATGGCAACAGTTCATTCATTCGAGGCACATATCATATTAGCATAGCATCAACTCATTGTTTTAATATGACAACATCTTATCGATCAAGGCAACATTCATTTTCTTAACAAGGCATCATGTCGTTTCTTATTAGCATACAATAATTCTTCTTCTTAGCATACAGGTTAACTCTTTCATTGTTCTTAGCATAGCAACATGTGAAATCTCTTTCAAGCATACTCAACGATTACTATCTTGTTATTAGCAACAACATTCATTCAAAACTCCGATTCTTATTAGGTGCAAGCGAATCATAAAATGAGTCTTTGTCCACTCACCCAGATCAATCTCTTCTGTTGCAGAGCCAGCAATCCGATCTTTCTGTCTATCTAGTGCATTCGTGGAGCAGGGCACTACAGGATATATATAAGGCTACGGCAGGGACCATGAGAAAAAATTAGGGTTAGATCTTCTAATGGATCTGTGTATCCCGTGTTCAGCCCGAACACACAACCCATGCCCATTAACAATAGTTCGGTCCACTAGAGAGCTATTGCTGCACTACCTTCCTAATCCTAAATTATAATTATGGGCTCCTTTTATTATATGCTCGTTTGGCTTCCCATTTAAGATATTGAATGTCCGTCGATCAAATTAAGTTACTGACAACTATATTGATCGACATCTTTTATCCTTAAGTAGTACCACTAAGCTTTATTTATTATGTCGGATATAATCCACCTGCATGGTTTATATGACAATCCTTATGAGCTCCTTAAGGGGACATCATCAACCTGACGTATCGGAACATGGATTCCTTTTATAATCAGCATCCCATCATACATACATCTTATTACCCAATTGATAGAGATTGTTGACCCATAATGAATCTCACTCTTTTATGAGTCAAAGTAATACACACTACATATACATGTCTATTATTATATCCGGATTAAGAGCACAAGCATCCATAATAACAGAGGTGTTTGTTCTCTTATGTAGTCAGTACAAAGAGGACAGCCTCAAGTGGTCCTGTTCAATACACACAAAGTGTACTAGTGTAAACCTATAGTCAAGATAGACTAATACCAGATTACACTACAACCTTTCTAATAGATTGTCCAAGTCCATCTAGGTTATGAACTAATTATATATCCCATAGGGGACTGATAATATGATCTTCTGTGTGACACCACACACCATATTATCTACAATATAGAATATCATACACTTGTATTAACACTTGCAACAAATACAATATGCAAACATTTGCCCATATGGTTTTCATTCAAAATTTAAGGAAATAAAGTAATACAAAAGTGATGCTTTTACTATATAACCCTAACATGATCATTCTCTTGGTGCCCTCATAGCCCAGAAGAACAATGAAGGCTATGAGCAAGCAATCTACTATCTCAGTCGCATAATGATCGATACTGAACATCGATACAACCCAGTAGAAAACGAATGCTTAGCTTTGATGTTCGCTATCCAGAAGATGCGTCATTACATCATGGGCCAAATCATCCATGTTATCTCCAGAGTCAATCATCTGTGAGTCTATTGAAAAAGCCTAGCACACTCAATTCTATACTTGCTACCTGGGCAATGTTGTTAGCGCAGTATGATATGTTCTACGTCCCACAGAAGTCTGTCAAGGGTCAAGCCCTAACTGACTTCTTGGCTCCTCATCCAATTCCTGAAACATCAAAACTCTATGATAAAATTTTCGACGAAACTTTAGAGTCTAACACGACTTCAGAAGGAATACTTGCTTGGTGTCTATTCTTTGATGGTGCATATAGAATCGGACCTAACGGTATCATCATCGCTGGAGTAGGAATTGTCATCGTGTCCCCGAAAGGGCTAGTCATTCAAAGAGCCTATTCTCTAGACGAGCCATGCTCCAACAATGTTATCGAATACAACGCCTTGCTTATTGGTCTCCAGTTAGCTAAACAGCTAGATATCGATTATCTTGAAGTATACAGAGACTTTAAACTGATTGTCAACTAGGTTAAAGGTACGTATGAGGTCCGGCACTAAGATCTCATCCCCTATCAAGAAGCAGCAGTTAAACTTGCTATATCATTTAAATGTTTCTTCATTGAACATGTACGCCGAACGTGCAATACGAAAGCCGATGCACTCACTAATCTAGCAGCAGTGCTAGCTGTTCCTTTGAAAGGGCAAAATTTAATCGTCTTCGCTAATCGAGAATTATTATGTGTCAAGAATAATTTGAACATTGAATTCATTAATACGATCAAAATTTACTCTACTAGTGAAGATTGGGGATATATATAAAATTTTTGTTCTCAAAATTTACACATTTTTATCATAAAATATACATAGAATTGAGGGTTATTTATAATATTTTATAAGTCTTATTCGGTTTTCGATTTTGGACCAAAATTGAAATCCAAAACAGAATATGGAATTTTAGTATCCAAAACTGAAATCGAACCGAATTTTTTTTCAAACCGAACTTAATCTCTTATTCGATTCAATTTTTGGTGCAAAATCGAATAATGCTCACCTATAGGGGGCTATTTGGTTCAAGTTTTAGTAGGTCTGGGCATGGGTCGGGCTGGGTCGACCAAACCCAATCGGACGGACTCGACCCGTTTGAAATGGGTTAGAAGCGGACCAATCTGCGGGTCCAAACGGGTCAAAAGTAATTTTTTTTCCAGAAAAATATAAAAGTAAACTTTTACATACGTTCTATTATCTATAAGAACAAAACAAGTCTAATGTCTTCCAAAATTTATAGAATTGGTTTGCTAAACAATAACATGTTCTATTATCTATAGATTATAATAACAGAAAATTTCAGAAATTGATAAAAAAAAAATACATATCCCCCATAAAACGGGTCGGACCGAGGCCTAGTTTACTTTGAAATTGGACCCGCCCCGACACATTAATGTCATACGACCCTTCCCGGCCGTCCCGTTTAAATTCCAAATTTTAGAAACCGGATTGTTCGGACATTTTATGATTCAGGCCAGGTTGGAACTGCAAGTCCTGGAACCGTATGCCCAGCCCTAAGTTTTAGAGGCTTGTGAATGTGTTTTAGATTTTTTACCCATGTTGGTAAGTGTGGGATTGAGAATTGAGAGAGAATATGAGAGTTTTTAGATTCCCACATATGTAGGAAAGTAACCCAAGTCCCCTCTTGAAAATATTTTTGCCTTCTTGGGAATGTTGGTTGGATGCATTAATTATAAATTTTTTTGACATTATTTTCCTTAATGACACCAATTGAATTTAGGTAATAATAACATAATAAAATTAATGAAAGAATATTTATGGAAAAATAAACAGATAAAGATTCCTATTCCTGTTTGAATATAAAAATTAAAATTTTTGGATTACATATTTTCAATCCAACCAAACTTTGATATAGAAATGTATTCCTTTTCCATAGAAAATGAATGAGAAATTGATTCCTTTGAAACAAAACCTTCAACAAAGTGTACAAAGGAGAAAGATAGGTATCTAAATGTAAATTGGAGGAAGGAAAGGAAAAAAAAAAAAAAATTCAAACACATGGCAAGACTAGCTTTAATTTGGTACACCTGCCAAGGGCGATATGGTCAATCCAACTTTTCCCCCTTATGAGAGAGAGGGGGAGAGGGGGGAGAGAGAGAGAGAGAGAGACACGAGAGAGAGAGAGAGAGAGAGAGGAAGGGGGTCTCTTCGCAGAGAGATCCAAATCTAAATCCAAAATAAAAATTTGATTTTTATTTCCCTCCTCCCTCACTCTTCCTTTAAATATCATTCCTTCCCCTTGCCAGTGAGTAGTGATGGTACCGTTGCCATCGGACCAGGAGATTGCGAGCTGCGTGGAGTCCCTCCTCCGGCAGCAGTCGTCCGACCCGGCCAACGCCGGCGCTGCCATCTCCCTCACCACCGTCGTCCACCACGTCCAGTCCAAGCTCGGCGGCGTCGACCTCTCCCACAAGGCCGCCTTCATCCGCGACCAGATCGACCTCCTCCTCGGGCCCCCGCGGGCTCCGCTCCCCTTCCGCCCGCCCTTCATCCCCCACCAGTTCCTCTACCACCACCCTTTCCCTCCCCACCAGACTGCTCCTCCGCAGCAGCTCCCGACCCATCTCCTCCACCCCCACCACCACCTGCCGATGTCGACAGCGGTGGCTTCGGCGGGGGTGGGGAGTGTTCCGATGTCGCCGGAGGCTTCTTCTTCTTCGTCCTCCTCCGCGGCTTCGCCGTTCGCGCAGTTCGGGACCCACCACGAGCTCGCGTTCCGGTACCCCGTCCCCTCGCCCCCGCCGCCCATACAGCCGCAGCAGCCCGGCCTGCCCATCGGCTCCGCCCTCGCCCCCAAGGAGAAGTGAGTCCTTTTCTTCTTCTTCATCTTCTTCTTCTTCTTCTTTTCCAATTAGGGTTTCTTCTTCTTTTCCTTCTGTTTTGGTGAAGGTTTGGTTGATGGTGATTGGAATGTGGATTTACAATTTAGGGGTGTTAGGAATGGAATAGGGTTTGTTTTTCTGTAATTATTTAGATAGTTTTGGAGGGGGGAAAAGGGGAAAGTTTGATGCTTTTGGTAGAGAATTAGGACTTGCTTGCTGTGATTTTGGGTGTAACTTCTTTATTTCGTATATTAATTTTGGTTGATGTTTATTGGAATGGGGATGTACCCTCTAGGGGTGTAGGAATGGAATTAGGGTTTGTGTTGGGAAAAACGTTTGATGCGTTTTTTTAGATACTAGGACTTGCTTGCTGTGATCTTGAGTGTAACTTGTTTGTTTGTAAATAGTTTCATTTGACTAGCATGCTGCTTGGAACGAGGATGAAAGGGATTGTCACCGAGGTTTGAGATTTTATTGGTTAAGTTATAGTATATGGAATTCGGACTTGCATGGTGTACTACAGTATGCGGATGCTAGTGTCTGTCCATTAACAACTGTCTTTGCAACATAGAAAAGGTGTCTTCTTGATAATATGCAATTTTATCCCAAACAAGATTTTAAAAATGTTCTCTTTTTAGCATCTGTGGAGAAAATGGTGCATCCTCATCCTTTTCAATGTATTTGTTTGTTGCTTATCTCATATATGCTGATTATAGAATAGAAACCCCAAAAGTTCTAGCTTGATCGGTATTAGTGGTTATGAATGAATTCAAGATTAGTTTACCTTCTTTCTTTCAACCAAGTACCATTTTCTTTTTCCTTTAATTTTTTGTTCAATTCAATTAAATTCGTGGTGGTTCAACTCAATTAAATTCACAAATTTAGAGTCCCTACGTGGTCAAACAAGTGACATGAGGCATTTTATATCATCAATGACATTGTTATCCAATACTTGTCACTAAAAGGTGGTTGGTACCGACTAAGTTGTAGGGTTGATCACATTCTTCTTGCAGTTGACTACTCTCTTTTGTGTAATGGCAACAAAGATTTAATCCAGTTATATGTGGTTTCTTTTCCATTCTGCTTTGTTGTGGCTCATCTGTGCTGTTTGCTTAGAACCTAGCAGCTCTTTTATACAGTTTGAATCCAATTTTCTTTTGTTCTACCTCAAGAGAATATCATGATCAATAAGCTCATCAATGAAAAATAATAAGGAAAATAAATAAATGTTCTGAAGTAGCATCTGTGGCATAGTACGTGCGCGCATGTTATGTGTGCGCGTATCATGTGTGCGTGCGGGTGCGTGCGTATAAAGAACATGCCCGAGTATGCGGGTGGGTAAAGAACATGCGCATGTGTAGGTGCGCGTCTCGCGCCTGCACGCGGGGGTTAAGAACGGACACGTGTATGCGGGCGGGTTAATACGTGGGCGAGTGCGAGGTTGTTTTTACAACCAATCATAACAAATATATGTGGTTGGGCATGCGCATGCTCATGCATGCAAGGTTCTAAACGGCGGTAGGCGGGTGCGTGCGTATAAATAACATGTCCGAGTATGCGGGTGGGTAAAGAACATGCGCATGTGTAGGTGTGCGTCTCGCGCCTGCACGCGGGAGTTAAGAACGGGCATGTGTATGCGGGCGGGTTAGTACGTATGCGAGTGCGAGGTTGTTTTTACGACCAATCATAACAGATATATGTGGTTGGGCATGCACATGCTCATGCATGCAAGGTTCTAAACGGCAGTAGGCGGGTGCGCGGCGGAGAGAGTTCGCCTACTGCCTAGGCGGTCGATACATTTTGAACATTTTTTTTACTATTTTACCACTGTTTTTTGCATAATATGCATATTTTATGGGTGTTCCATGCATAACTAAGTTGTAGAACGAAGATTTATAAAGTTTTAGTTTTGTAAAGTGAACCATAGGCCCATAATGCTTACAAAACTTTTTTGGCTAAAATATCTTGTTAGGTATTGCTCCGCCTAGGCGCCCGCCTACATCGTCTCATCTCCGCCTATGCCGCCAACCTTCGTTGGCCGCCTACTCCACCGCCTACCGAAAAGCGGTGCGGAGAGAGACCGCCTACCGCCTAGGCGTCCGCCATTTAGAACACTGCACGCATGTTCTATGTCGCGGGCGAGTGCATGTATTGGTAAGGGCAGACGCGATCACATTCTTAACCCGGGTGCCTATGCGCACATGAACATAAACCGTGTGCACCCGTGTGAGCCGGCAAGCGTGGACACACGTTCTTTACCCGCCCACATACGCGCACACGTTCTTTACCCACGCAGAAGTAGAGGGTTGGTCACTTGATAAATGAGCAGCAAGTAGTCCTTTATCTGGTGTTTTATGGGGAAGGCATCATTATGAGAAAAACTGATTGTTTTCTTTGAGAAATTTGTATTTAAATGCATTCCCTTTTCATCTTTAAGTTATCAGTTCTTTTACTCTTTGAATTAACTTAAAACATAAAAGCATCATGGCTTGAGAGGGGGTTGGGGGATTGGTAGGAAGACAGACTTGCCTTTCTTTTGGTCTAATTTTAATTTTTATAAGACCAAATGGTAACAAATAAAGTTTGTATCCAGTTCATTTTAGGAGAAGCTTGCACGAGTAGAGAATTTAATGCTAATACCATTACATGGTAAAGAAATGTTGTGGACTCATTTCCATAGATCAAGTGTTGGCCTTGGTTCTTATCGATTAGTAAATATAGCTTGTTTGTTGGAAAGATAGATGATCAAAAGTTAAACCAGCAGATCTGTCCTCTTCTACCCCAAGTTTATTGCTGCTGGAAAATTTCACTATCCTTAATAAAATTAGAGTGCTGCAAGTTTTTGTTTCACCAACTGTATTGCTGTCGCTTTTGATCATTTTGGACCTGCAAGAAAGTATGATTTTTTTACATTTTTTGATATGCGTCAAAATTAATTCAGTAATGGTTACATACAAGTAATGATTTTAAATTTGACATTATATTTTGTAATGTTCACTTCAACTCTTGGATGGATAATTAAAGGAACGATGAAGGCCCATAATGTACATCTAGATTTTGAAGATTTGTCTTGCTTTTTTAACATCTTTTGGTGGGCACCAGTTTACTGCTGGTGCACAGTTAAGCTACCATAGTATCTTGATGATACAACAAACATTGCATGTTCTGCAGAATTACCGTTCATCATAGTAATACTGGGACCTTTTTCTGGAAAATTCCTATATGGGTTGTTTTTCATATGATCTATTAGTTGAATGCATGACTGATAACGCAGGATAGTTTGTCACATGACCTATAAGCTGTAACTTTTGAAATTGCTAATTATTTGTGTGGTGCAATACTATCTGTTTGTTGCATATATACATGCAATTATTTAGATAGCCTACTTAGAAACTTTTGTTCTTGTTAAAGGGTCCTGGTAGTTTTTAATATTTCCCTCTCCTACTAATAGGAGTTGAATGCTACCAACCTACCACTAAATCTGCTAACATATATAATCAAATATCATTTTTTTGCTGAACTACCTCTTTAATTGATGTGTCTTCAGGGATACTAGACAGTAGGGCAGAGCATTCGGTCGGTTCGGTTGGACCGAACCGAAATATAACTGAACCGAACATAAACTGAACCGATCTAAGGAGAACCGAAACCGAACCGTATTTGCTAAGAACCGATCCGACCCGAACATGTACAGAACGGTTCGGTTGGTTCGGTTTGTTCGGTTGGGCCAATGGGCTATTGGGCTAATGGGCATGATTTAACAGTTTTTATTAACAGTTTTATTCAGATAAATTCTAATGCACCAAATAGCAATAAATAGCAGTATCAGCAGCCTGACAACATCAACAATAAATAGCAGAATCAGCCTGTAGCAGGCTAGCAGCAGCAAATTGCAAACCCATTCATTGATTCAAATGAAAACCCATATAGAAAAAAAATGCTATCCACCAAATAAAAACCCATTCATTGAATCAAATGAAAATCCATTCATTACTAAGCTATTACTAAGCTACTACAAGTCTGCAAACATTCTCCTTAGAAGTTAGAAGTACTCGGTAAATATGCATGAATTTTTTTGCAAATAAAAAATTAAAATTGTTTGCTCAATTTCAAAGAGTCAAATACTAACATTTTACTTGTACTCCTTAGTCCTCAGAAATTAGAAATTTCGAAAAATAACTTACAGAATTTAGGGTTAAAAAATAACTTACAAAAATTAGGGTTAGAGAGTGAACTTACAGAATCTAGGGGTCGTACTACTTAGAAACCAGAGAGGAAGTGGAAGACCATATCTCGAACTCCTCAGAGATCGACACCGTGGTTCTCGAGAGTCGAGAGATCGGAAAGAGAGAGTAATAGAGAGCGTCGGAGAAGGAGAAGGAGTCTCCGGCCGGCCTCCGTCGATCTCTAGGGTTTAGGTGAGAGAAAAGTTAGGGTTAGGGTTAGAAAAATTAGAGAGCGGCGGAGAAAGAGAACACGATGAAGCCGAGGGAAATGCTTAGAGAGCGGTGGAGGAGAAATAAAAGTGAGGAGAGAGAAATTAGGTTAGGTTTTGTATTATATAGAGTCAAGGGTATTATGGTAATAACATAACTTCTATTTGGGTTTCGGTTCGGGTTGAGAACCGAAACCCATAACCGCGGTCTGACCCGTAAACCGATATTAGCCAACGGGCTGAACCGAAATTCGATCCGATAGGCCCACAACCGACCCGTTAACCGAATTGGGTGGGTTCGGTTCGGTTATTTCGGGTCAGACCCGATATCTGCTTACCCCTACTAGACAGGCTAGCCGTGAATTAATAGAGGATCCTTTAGCCATAATGGTATTGGATTATGGCATCAAGGTAGTCAAAGGCGCAAGGCACACTCGAGACGCAAAGGGTCCATATCGTCCGAGGCGCAAGATGCACCTAAGGCACGCGCCCGAGCGAAGCGAGGTAGAAAAATAAAAAATAATAAAAATATATATAAATAAATAAATAATTAGTAATACAAGAAAAATAAAACCAAATAATATATTAAAACCAATAAAACATGTTAAAACGTAACCAAGTGAACTAGCAGCGGCAGTAGCAATAACAACAGTCAACAAAACTAACAAGGGTTTGTATTCTTCCTACCACGCTTTTAGTAGATTTTACTTTTTTCACTTCAACTATAACCAACTTTGGCAACCGTGGAAAGAGCTACCTTCCTCCCACTTGTACGAGGTAAGGGCCATCTCCCTACCTCAAAGCTTTTTTTTGTATAAATACATATTAAAAGAACAAAAACAAAAAAAACCATAAGGCGCGCCTAGGCGCACCTTTTCTTGGTCACGCCTTGCTTAAAGGCGCACCATAGACGCACCTTTGGTCCGCCCGGAGAAAAGCGCCTCGTCTAGTGAGGTGCGAGGCGCGCCTTTGACTACCATGTGTGGCATTCATGTTATCTTCAGAATGAACTAAAATGATACATTTTAGAATTTTCCTGCCAAAGGCGTAGGACAGGAACTGGTTAACCTTGAGGGATACAGAGAAGAGAATTCATATTTGAAGTACATAAAGATAGTCTATGTAATCACCTTTAGATGAAGATTATACTATTTATGTTATCTAATCACCTGTAGATGAACTGATACTATAAGGTCACACCATACCATCACTTTATGGAAATCAGCCTGATCTGTAATTGCGCCCCCCTCCCCCCCCCCCCCCCCCCCCCTCCCCCCCCTGTAAGTCTGACATATAGCTGAACCAGGAAATCCATGATGCCATTTATCTGGAATACTAGTTATTCACAATGAATATGCACGAAAGTTAATCCTAGTTCACATATATAATTTATAACATCTTTTGAAGATCTTGAAGCAGAGATATTTTAATCAGATAAATGAGTTCCCTTATGAAGTTTGTTCATCTCATAAATTGGCATACGGTAAATAGGTCTTCTCCTATAATCTTAACATTCTAAAGTAATCAAAACATATCGTGCTTCTTTTACTGCCAACATGTTTGCATTTATTACTAGTTGCTGTGCATGGCAGTATCATATGCTTCCTTGGGTGATTCACATCCTATTACTGGCTTCTGTGCTTGGTGGTATCTTTGTATCATAGCTTTATATTGGTTTTGTATCTTAAGTTGATAATAATTAGTATCCATTTCAATTTACTGCAGTGCTCCTGTGGCAGCTAAAAGACGAGGTGGTCCAGGAGGCCTAAGTAAAATATGTGGTGTTTCACCTGAACTTCAGGTCATTGTTGGCGAACCAGCTATGCCAAGAACCCAGGTTGTCTTCTCGCGCTTATGGTTCCTTTTTGTAGTCTTCTAGGTTCATGCAGTAATCATATTGCGGTCTTCATTACTTCCAGAAAATTACTTACATGTATATTATATTACAATTCAGATTGTTAAGCAGCTATGGGCGTACATTCGAAAAAAACAATCTCCAAGATCCAAATAACAAACGAAAGATCATCTGCAATGATGAATTACGGGTGGTGTTTGAGACTGACTGCACTGACATGTTCAAGATGAATAAATTATTAGCAAAGCATATCATTCCACTTGAACCTACAAGTATGTGATTTGACTGTAATGCTTATTTTAAATCCTTGAAAACCTTGATGGAGTTGTATATAGTTTGCTTGTCCCAGAGGATGAAGGTCCAGTTGCTAAAAAGTCGAAGACTGAAGATATGGATGCTGCAAGCGAGTCTGAAGTTGATCAAACTCCTTTTGGTGTTTCTGACGCACTTGCCAGTTTTTTGGGTACTGGAGAGAAAGAGTTACTTCAATCTGAGGCTCTGAAACGTATTCTGGATTACATAAAATATAACCAGCTGGAGGTGAGTATAAGCACGCACATCATTGTCAACTGGACGATCAGTTTTTATGTAATCCATTGTCATATCATAAATGATATCCAGGTAAATGTAGGATGTAGCTTATAACTGTCACATACGTAGTCTCTACCTAGGACACTCCTAATGAAATCTGAATTACATTTTTTTTTTATAGTTCTTGTTACTGGATAAGATTACTTCCTTTTTGCTGCTTTGCTGCTGCTTACAATTTATACTGCATGTTCATCTCAATTTCATATCGTATGTGAAGCACCCCATTTCTGCAAAAAAGAAAGAAAAGAAAACACTCAACTACTTCCTACCCGTTTTTTCGTTTTTCACCCGTGCAAGTGGCGGCATATTTGTGTCATCAAAACCTACAGACCCAGCTGGTGTATTTAATGTTATAGTCTAGCTTTAGCTTGTGATGCCATGCTTATTCTGTTTGGTATACGATTGAGTTTCTAAAGAGCTGATTTTGGTCTTAAGTAATGGAGAATTCAATGTAAGAAACTAGCTTTAGCTTGTGATTACATGACTATTTTTTGATTGATGTAGTTAACAGATCTTTTCATTTACAACATCACTGTAGCATTTTCTATTTCCGCTGCTGTTTCCACAGAAGATGCAGATCCTCCTGAACCTTGACATTTTATTCGTAAGTCACCTTACTCTCTTCCAACTCCATTGGATCTTATCCTTCCACCACTCTGTGTTTTCATATTGTTTCTATAGAGAAGCTTGGGATAGGGAGATTGAGTAGCTGCTGCAAATTATTTTAAAAAAACAGCCTTCTGCCAGGAAAAGACTGGGCAAAATTAATTGCCAGCTTCTACTTTCTGAGAGAGATTGACAATGACTTCCTACTTACCACATTGAGAACCAACTTTATGGTTCCCGAAAAAGGGGAGAGAGAACATTCATATGAGCTGTTAGTATACTCTTTCCCTGGAGCAACTAAAAAATGTACCATGATCTCCCGGACTTAATCTCACCCCTAGTTGCCAAATAAAAATTTCTCAACCGGTGCTCAATTAGTTGGGAATTGAATGCTGGAGTGGGGTGAACGGATGCTGGCAATGGACAGCCAGACATGCCTTTTCTTTCAAAGGATATCACAATAAACAAAGGGCATATGCCTCATTTCACCTCATTGCCTCCAAGGCTTATCTCCTCTGACGCAAAACCCCAGCTCCTCCTAAGCAAGGCAATCATCTTGTCCGACCAGCTCTTCAGTACTTGGAAGTCCCTCGGCAGCATTCTAGTTCTGGTTCAGATCTGTCATCCTGAGCTGACCCTACTCGACCACGGCACATCTCTCTATTGGCATTTGAGCCGACTTCAGCGAGATCTTCTAGCCACTTCTCGAAGTTAGAGTCCTTTCTGGTCTTCTTCAATGGCATGTTCTCCGTTTCATTCCAAGCTACTTTGAGCTCTGTGGATATTCTTAAGCAACATATCCTCACCATATCTCCACCACAAACAAAAACCTACATGGCTTCTTAGTGTCAACAAGTAACCTTATATGCTTTCTTCCATTTCCTTCCACATGCTTTCTTAGTCCAGGTTGTACGCCATGTGTCAATAGTTTTATCTTGTCTCTACCACTTTCTACTATTTTCTGATTACTAGGGTCACTAAACCTAAAACCCTAACCTTTACTATCACGTTCCGATTCCGGGAAATCGAAAACTAGCCACTGAGCGTGATGCCGTACAAGTCTAGATTGCACTTGTACAAGACAACACCAACATTTAATGATATTTCTCAGAAAACAGCGACATTGCAGCGGAACTAAGCATATAACTTGAAGTCACAGTAAGATATATATAGAAATGTGTATCTTTATTGATATTTGTGACGGAGTACAAGACATGCAGTGGAATACAAAACTTTACAACATAATACAAATGGGCTCTTAATAGCCAACTAAAATACTTGCCATATTGGCTTACAATGAATTCGTTGACTTGGCTTACAACTGAATGTACCGACTTGGCTTACAACTCACTGGTACAACTGAATTGCAATATTTCATACATTATGCCATTTATAGCAGAAGACATCTTATTAGAACATTTTCTGCATACCCATCCGTTTTATCGATGCCACAACACTGATCAAGCGATTCCTCACATACGAACACCTGTAGATGCCCTTAAACGTAGGCCAGTACATTGCCATGTACTGGTGGGTGGTGCTTGTCCAACTCATCTAAGAAGACAACACTAAGTAATCATGTGATAGGAACATTATTAAAAGTAGCATTTCTTGTTGCCTTAGGGTTAATTTAACAGTTCATTTTCGACAAGAATGTACATCATGCATATTGATCGTATCCAGCAGAAATATAAAGATATGCACTATCACCCTTTAGGTGATACATACTTGCGATTATTTAGCGTTCCCTATAAATGAGTAATAACTTGCTCTGACTGCATAAGACATTGTCAGAAAACACTATAGTTGTCACCAATTCGGTGATTCTTACAATGGTCTATATCCTTCCCTGTAAATGAGTAACAACTTAGTCTGCCTTCATAAGACATCGTTAGCATGCGATCTGTCTATATGCGGGTCACTGACTACACGCCATCTTGGACTATGTGGTTAGACAGTTCCCCTCTCCGACGGATAGCAAATTCCCGGGAGGTTTCCGAATTACCGGTGCTACTACTTCAGCACCCTAGTTCCCCCTAGGACGAACATGTCCGTGGCCCCAGAGAACCGTTTGCGGAACCAAACCTTGTGCACAAGTTGTCAATGACCATACAAATATATACAACTTAGCTATGAAGAAAACATATAATGTATGATAATAGAAACTAAAGTAAATATGCCATCGTTCTTGCCACATTTGCATTGAGTCGTAGCTCGCAATACCAACTGTCCAATCCAAGGTCTTATTGTAATCAACATTCTACAACATCACAAATTAATAAAATGTGATTACTCATTCTTTCCACATCTTTGTTATCGTAGCTCTCTCTCGAGTCGTAACTTGACATACTCACTGTCCAATTTTTGGGACTTATTATTTGTGTCACTATATATCCTTTGTGCCGTAGCTTGATATACCCACTGCCCAAATCTTGGAACTTTTTTTCACCTGTCCGACATTTATTGCATCAATACACAATTCATCACTCGATTCGCATGATTAATTATCTTTCATTATCTTTCTGGGTTTCATGCTAGTATCAATAGCAAAACAACATGCAAGCATAGAACATATTATCCTTTTTATTAAGCATGCAACTAAAGGATCTTCAAATGACTCACACTACTCATATTATCAAGATGATTTTCCGCTACGATTGTACAGCCTAGTGAGCGATCCCTTCGCAAAATTCCAAATCCAACAAGACTTTTTCGAACCAACCAACTATCATAATGCACCATGCGGAACGGGACATTACATTCACCATCATATTTTATACTTCCCTTCCCTCTCTTTAGACTATAGCTAACTTCGACGACCTATTGTAACTTTCCAAGAGTTCCAAAACCTTTGATAGGGCACTCCATAACCAAGAGCTTTTGTGCTGCAGGATCATATTTCAAGGTCGTAATAGCTATACCATGGACCGTTTTTGGTGAAGAAAGAAGGAAAAGAAAAATAGAAAGGATAGACACCAAATCATTCGATGAAAAGAAGATATCATCGGTGTTGTCAAGGCACGGGCCTAGGCACGCCTACACAAAAAGGCTAGGCATAAATGATACACATTGCCTCATATCCCTTAAGGCGAGGCACCTTTTGTCACGCCCCGATTCCGTCGAATCGATAGTCGTCCCCCGGGCGTGATGCCGTGCGAACCTAAGTTGCGTTCGCACAAGGCATAGTCATAAGGTTATCCGAAACACAACATCAAATTAGAGTACGCAGAGAAATTGAACAACACATTTGAAATGGAAATAGACTTTTCATTGATAATATGAACTTTACATAGACTTCTTTTTACAATCATTGCCGCGCGGGCTACAACATGACTTCGACTTACAAAACTGAACGCCGATGAGATAGTCGTTCCATACATTACACCCTTTTATACAAGTAAAAACCAATACATATTTCCACCTGCTATGGCGGGAAGTCGAGTCGTCATTTTTCTTTGGACTGATGTACGGTCTTCTTCAAAAGGAAATCCAGAAAACAAGCCTTCACACGGACGAGGCTTCAAAAGAGTTCACGCCGCCTTGAGCTCTAGTTGGCACGCCCTTCGTGGTTCGGGGTACCTGCGTGGAGAGCGAGGATCAGTACATTACACTTTGTACTGGTGCGTGGCTATTTAAATTCCAAGCTCTCATTTGGTTGAAGAGTTTATATGACATTAGAGTATGAATGTTTCTAGCCATCCTAATGCATTTCCAAACAAGTAATGACAAGCATAGTGAACTTTACGTTGAAACTTACCCCGGCGGACCGCGTCGCGCCTTATGAAACTTACCATGTTCTTTCCTTTCAATTGTTATCTTTTGCATATTAAGTGCTATACTTCGTGTGTTGGTCACTGGCTCCCAGAGCCATTGTGGACTCCTTTTTGCTTTGATTAGACGAGGCCCTTTCAGCGCGAGTAGCGAGCCCCGCTGCAAGTCCTCGCCTAACGTTGTGCCCAGCACAGCTTTTGTATTTGTTTCCTTTCTTGGCCGCAACGGTCCCGTGGCCCCGGGTTGCCGTTCGGGGAAACTCTACCTTGTCGACAAGTTGTCCAATGACCGTGCAAAGACCATTTTTCTTCTTTTTAGTTATTAAGACATAGCCTACCATTCTTTTGAAAACTCATTTCATTTTCCCGTGTTCGTGCCTTTCGTGCCTTTTGTGCCTTTTGTGCCTTTCGTGTCTTTGCATTTATCTTTTTATTTGTACCAACACTATCGATTTTTGCTTTAAGAAGGGGGTCGAGAAGAGAAGGGTCAGCCACTCACCTTGAGTTTACCTTGGCGAGCGAACTTGTTGGTCGCGCTAGACGTCGCCTACGCGATTACCTGAAATCGCACAAGCAACCGATTAGAACACTGCATTATTCAAAGAGTTCGATAGGAAATGCGAGTTCGAAATGCAAGCCATGAAAACCATCGAAAACATCCACGAAACGCATTCAGAAAACAAAGCCAAAACCAACGCAAGCGGCGTGAAAAGCAGAGCAACGGGAGGTCTCTCCCGACTCAGCCGCAGAGTCAATCCTCGAGGCGCAACCCGCTGAATATGGGACTTGGTTCCGAAGAAGACATTCCATAACGAGGAATGAATCTTAATTCAACCGTTCCCGTTCGATCGACTCGGTCGATCCCGACCTATCGGTCCCGGCCGAATCGATAGCGACAGTGTTCCTTTCTCGCGCACCCCGTGGACAGAGTACGGGGCACGATGTAGGGACGGGGCACTACACCATAACCAACTAAGAAAAAGTTTCGTCCTCGAAACTTAAGAATAGAACCTACCTCTATGAAAATAATGAAGGGAACTTTTCCCTCATCTCTGACTCGAGTTCCCATGTCGACTCCTCTGCCGCATGGTTCCTCCAGAGTACGCGGACGAGAGGGATCGCCCGATTTCGAAGTAACTTATCCTTGCGTTCTAAAATTTGAACTGGCGCTTCGACGTAGGATAAGTCAGACTTCAGCTCTAGCTGGCCAAAATCCACCACGTGGCTAGGGTCGTGCACGTACTTCCGCAGTTGGGAGACGTGGAAGACATTGTGTACACCTTCGAGCGCCGGTGGTAGGGCAATCTTATAGGCTACGGGGGCGACCCGCTCGAGTATTTCGAACGGCCCAACGAATCTCGGACTCAGCTTCCCCTTCACGCCGAACCGAGTAACTCCACGCATGGGTGACACCTTCAGGAACACGTGATCGCCTACACAGAACTCAAGCGGTCTTCGATGGGTGTCGGCATAGCTCTTCTGCCGACTCTGTGCAATCTTTAGTCTTTCCCGAATTAGCTTGACCTTCTGCACCGTCTGTTCAACCAGCTCCGGACCGAGTATCTGCCGTTCCCCGACTTCATCCCAGCAAATGGGCGATCTGCACTTCCGACCGTACAAGGCTTCATACGGCGCCATTTGGATGCTGGACTGGTAGCTATTGTTATATGCAAATTCCGCCAACGGTAAGTGGACGTCCCAGCTTGATTTGAAGTCGATTGCGCAGAGCCGTAGCATGTCTTCGAGAATCTGATTAACGCGCTCCGTTTGGCCGTCGGTCTGTGGATGGTAAGCTGAACTGAACTGCAACTTGGTACCCAGCGCCGACTGAAGGCTACTCCAGAATCGCGACATGAACCGTGAATCCCGATCAGAGACGATGGATACTGGAACTCCGTGCAGCCGTACGATCTCGTCAAGGTAAATCTGCGCCAGCCGATCAACGCTCCAAGTAACTTTAATGGCAATGAAGTGCGCCGACTTGGTTAATCGATCGACGATGACCCAGATGGCGTCGCTCCCCCGTGGTGTCTTTGGCAGGCCAACAATAAAGTCCATCGTGACATGATCCCATTTCCACTCTGGAATGGCAAGGTTCTGCATCTCCCCGCCCGGTCGCTGATGCTCAGCTTTCACCTGCTGACAGGCCATGCATTGTGACACGAAGAGCGCCACATCTCTCTTCATCCCGTGCCACCAGAAAGTCGTGCGGAGGTCCTTGTACATCTTGGTACTGCCTGGATGCAAGGTATATTTCGTGTGATGCGCCTCCGACATAATCTCCTTTCGTAGTTCAGAATCATCCGGAACACATAGTCGGCCATTCAATCGCAGCGCGCCGGTCTTGTCTTCCGCAAAGTCGGTCACACTACCTGTTGAAATTTGCTCGCGCATTTTCTTCAGGTACGGATCATCCTTCTGAGCGGCCATGATCTTTTCCAGCAAACTCGGCTCTAACTGCAGCTGCGCCAACCGTATATCTCTGAATCGAACCCGGAGATCGATGCCCATTTCTTCGAGATCTTGTAGTAGTCTGCGGTCGATGGATAGCGAGGCAAGGTATTTCCGACTCAGAGCGTCCGCCACCACATTTCCTTTACCCGGAGTGTAGTCGATCGTCAAGTCATAGTCCTTGATTAGTTCGAGCCAGCGCCGCTGTCGTAAGTTCAGTTCCTTCTGGGTGAAGAGATACTTGAGGCTCTTGTGGTCGGTATAGATCGCGCACGCCACGCCATATAGATAGTGACGCCACAATTTCAACGCGAACACAATCGCCGCTAACTCCAAGTCGTGCGTAGGATAGTTCTTCTCGTGCGGCTTCAACTGTCTGGAGGCGAATGATATCACCTTGTTCCGCTGCATGAGCACACATCCCAAGCCCTGGCCTGAAGCATCGCTGAATATCTGGAAACCCTCTGGCCCATCCGGAAGTGCGAGTATGGGTGCCGAAATCAGCCGCTGTTTTAGCTCCTGGAATGAAGCTTCACAGTCATCCGACCACTCATACGCGACTCCCTTTTGAGTGAGGCGAGTCAGTGGCGATGCAATCTTCGCGAAGTCTTTCACGAAGCGTCGATAGTATCCCGCCAAACCAAGAAAGCTTCTAATCTCGCTAGCAGACGCAGGCCTCTTCCAATCAGCAACGGCTTCCACTTTCTTCGGGTCGACTGCAATGCCTTCGGATGAAATGATGTGACCAAGAAAGGATACGCTGCTGAGCCAAAATTCACACTTACTCCGCTTCGCAAATAGCTGGTTCTCTCGAAGTGTCTGGAGCACGGTCCGCAGATGTTCTGCATGCTGCGCCCTGTCTTTCGAGTAGACGAGAATGTCGTCAATAAAGACTACCACAAATTTATCAAGGAAGGGTCGAAACACCCGATTCATTAGGTCCATGAAGGCGGCAGGGGCGTTCGTCAGGCCGAATGGCATCACCAGGAACTCGTAGTGGCCGTACCGAGTGCGAAAGGCTGACTTTTGCACGTCGTCCGACTTGATCTTGAGTTGATGATAGCCCGAGCGGAGATCAATCTTCGAAAATACCGAGGCGCCTTGCAGTTGATCGAATAAGTCGTCTATGCGGGGCAAAGGATACTTGTTCCGGATGGTGGCCTTGTTCAGCTCTCGGTAATCGACGCACAGACGCATGGACCCATCCTTTTTCTTCACGAACAACACGGGCGCTCCCCACGGTGAAACACTAGGCCGAATAAATCCCCTGTCGAGTAATTCTTGTAACTGGGTCTTGAGCTCCTTCAGCTCGGCGGGGGCCATTCTGTACGGGGCCTTTGAAATCGGTCGAGTATCGGGGAATGTATCGATGCTGAACTCGATCTCTCGGTCGGGAGGCATGCCGGGTAGCTCGTCCGGGAACACATCGGGGAATTCTGCCACAACGTCGGTCTGACCTACGTTTGCACCCTCCTGTCGCATGTCTCGGACGGACGCCAAGTAGCCTTCGCACCCAGAATGCAGCATCCTCCGAGCAGAGATTGCCGAGATCAACATGCAGGTCGACGACGCCTCACCACACGAAAAGCAGAATTCAGGCACTCCTGGTATGCGGAAAGTGACCGTCTTCCTGGCACAGTCGATGGTTGCGTTGCACGGCCCGAGCCAATCCATCCCCAGGATGATATCGAAGTCATTCATGTCTAGGACCATCACGTCCAGACCGATCTTTTGACCGCCGATACAGATAATCCCGTCGATGCAGGCTGAATTAGTGAGTATTGGTGTGCCCGAAGGTGTGCTCACGCTAAGGTCGAGGTCTAATGATACTAACGGAAATTTGTGCTCGGCGACAAAGTCCGCCGCTATAAAACTATGCGAAGCACCTGAATCAAATAGTACGCGAGCAGGCACATTATTAAAACTAAGTATACCTGTCACGACCGTGTCTGAGGCAAGCGCTTCATCTCGAGTCAAGGCGTAGACGCGTCCTTGTGCATTCGGACGCCTGTCTTGATGGTTTGGTGGGGCAGGCAGAGCAGGTCGAGGCGCCTGCACTCGATTCTCCTGACGGTTT
Organism: Iris pallida; assembly: GCA_029216955.1. Classification (NCBI taxonomy): domain Eukaryota; kingdom Viridiplantae; phylum Streptophyta; class Magnoliopsida; order Asparagales; family Iridaceae; genus Iris; species Iris pallida. The sequence continues at coordinate 5,082,726 of JANAVB010001799.1, forward strand.
TGTTGGGGAGGGCCATTGCGATTCGGTCGAGGATTCTGGCAGTCTCGGGCATAGTGACCCCTCCGCCCACAAGCATAGCACTCTGCCTTGGCAAAGCAGTGGTCTTCGGTATGCCCAAGCTGATGGCAATTCCTGCATCGCGGTAACGGGTTCTTGCCTTGGTAGCCGCCAGTGTGTGGACGCTTTGACGCGTGATTGTTGCCTCCCGTATAGCTAGGACGTTTGTGATTGGAGTGGCGCACAACGTCTTCAGCACCGGAAGGAAGCAGGCTCTCAAGACGGAGAGCGTGATTCAGAGCCTCGCCCGTGGTCTTGTACTCCGGGACGCCGACATGCGCACCAATAGATTGTCGCAGTCCCACTTCGAACCGTCGCACGCGGCACTCTTCAGTAGGCAGAAACGCACCAGCGAACTTGGACAATTTGTTGAACTCTGCGGCGTACTGTTGCACCGTCCTGCTCCCCTGCTTCAATGACATGAATTCATTTTCTTTTGCTTGGCGAACGGCGGACGGAAGGTACTCGAGTTCGAAAGCCTTGCGGAACGTGGCCCAAGAGATCGGCGCGGTAGTGTTGTCCGGTCGAATCGCTCGCTTGCGCACGGCCCACCAGTCGTGCGCGTTCAACCGTAGTTGAAGTTGTGCGCAGGCAACTTGCTTTGATTCTTCGATGCCGAGGAGCTCGAAGTGGTCTTCTAGTTCTTCCAGCCAGTCGATCGCAATGGAAGGACCCTCGGTGCCGCTGAAAGAGGTGCGACACGCCTTCTTGAATTCTGACACTTCGAAGTTGTACTTCTTTGGTGCCGCTGGTTGAAGCTCGGGCTCCGCCGTGTCGACTTCAATGGGTGGAATCGTCGGCACGGTGGTAGTAGGTACGGTGACGGTAGGTGCCGTCGCAGAATTTCCGTTGGCCGCAAACGTCTGAACGATCTGCTGCAGTGTATCCATCTGCTTTTGTTGAAGTTTGATGTGCGCATCGAAGCGAGCTTCGAACTGGGCCTGTCGTTCCTCTACTCGTTGATGTCGGCTCTCGGACTGGTTCCGCTGCGCCTCCATCATGCGCAGCATCCTTTCGATTGTATCGTTAGAAGGTCCGGCCTGCCGACGATGCGAGCTACTAGAGCCACTGGAAGCGCTCTGTTCTTGCTCGGCCGTGGGTTCTGCCACTTCTGCGATACGAAGGCAACGCATCAGTCTCAAATTATTACGGACTCATTGTATGGAACAACTTATCTCATCGTTGCGTGGTCAATGGTTTAAAACTCTAGACGCGAGGCCAAAGGATGTAAAGCCGTGCTCTGATACCATTATGTCACGCCCCGATTCCGTCGAATCGATAGTCGTCCCCCGGGCGTGATGCCGTGCGAACCTAAGTTGCGTTCGCACAAGGCATAGTCATAAGGTTATCCGAAACACAACATCAAATTAGAGTACGCAGAGAAATTGAACAACACATTTGAAATGGAAATAGACTTTTCATTGATAATATGAACTTTACATAGACTTCTTTTTACAATCATTGCCGCGCGGGCTACAACATGACTTCGACTTACAAAACTGAACGCCGATGAGATAGTCGTTCCATACATTACACCCTTTTATACAAGTAAAAACCAATACATATTTCCACCTGCTATGGCGGGAAGTCGAGTCGTCATTTTTCTTTGGACTGATGTACGGTCTTCTTCAAAAGGAAATCCAGAAAACAAGCCTTCACACGGACGAGGCTTCAAAAGAGTTCACGCCGCCTTGAGCTCTAGTTGGCACGCCCTTCGTGGTTCGGGGTACCTGCGTGGAGAGCGAGGATCAGTACATTACACTTTGTACTGGTGCGTGGCTATTTAAATTCCAAGCTCTCATTTGGTTGAAGAGTTTATATGACATTAGAGTATGAATGTTTCTAGCCATCCTAATGCATTTCCAAACAAGTAATGACAAGCATAGTGAACTTTACGTTGAAACTTACCCCGGCGGACCGCGTCGCGCCTTATGAAACTTACCATGTTCTTTCCTTTCAATTGTTATCTTTTGCATATTAAGTGCTATACTTCGTGTGTTGGTCACTGGCTCCCAGAGCCATTGTGGACTCCTTTTTGCTTTGATTAGACGAGGCCCTTTCAGCGCGAGTAGCGAGCCCCGCTGCAAGTCCTCGCCTAACGTTGTGCCCAGCACAGCTTTTGTATTTGTTTCCTTTCTTGGCCGCAACGGTCCCGTGGCCCCGGGTTGCCGTTCGGGGAAACTCTACCTTGTCGACAAGTTGTCCAATGACCGTGCAAAGACCATTTTTCTTCTTTTTAGTTATTAAGACATAGCCTACCATTCTTTTGAAAACTCATTTCATTTTCCCGTGTTCGTGCCTTTCGTGCCTTTTGTGCCTTTTGTGCCTTTCGTGTCTTTGCATTTATCTTTTTATTTGTACCAACACTATCGATTTTTGCTTTAAGAAGGGGGTCGAGAAGAGAAGGGTCAGCCACTCACCTTGAGTTTACCTTGGCGAGCGAACTTGTTGGTCGCGCTAGACGTCGCCTACGCGATTACCTGAAATCGCACAAGCAACCGATTAGAACACTGCATTATTCAAAGAGTTCGATAGGAAATGCGAGTTCGAAATGCAAGCCATGAAAACCATCGAAAACATCCACGAAACGCATTCAGAAAACAAAGCCAAAACCAACGCAAGCGGCGTGAAAAGCAGAGCAACGGGAGGTCTCTCCTGACTCAGCCGCAGAGTCAATCCTCGAGGCGCAACCCGCTGAATATGGGACTTGGTTCCGAAGAAGACATTCCATAACGAGGAATGAATCTTAATTCAACCGTTCCCGTTCGATCGACTCGGTCGATCCCGACCTATCGGTCCCGGCCGAATCGATAGCGACAGTGTTCCTTTCTCGCGCACCCCGTGGACAGAGTACGGGGCACGATGTAGGGACGGGGCACTACACCTTTGATGAGGCATGAGCCTCTAATACTGAGGCACACACCTTTTAGGCTATTAAGGCGCAATAAATTTGTGCCCGACTTAAATGACTTCTTAAATTCTGATTTTTTAGTGTCCTCTCAAATTTTGTTATGTATTACTTGTGACTTCTCAAATGATTTTTTTAGTTCTTGTCATTGAACTTTTATGACTAATCAAATTTAAATTGTATTTTTGAGTGACCTACTATGACTTAGTAAACTCTATTTTTTGAGTATGTGTATATATATGGACCGGGATCAAGTGACACATATAATTTGACACCTAAAACACACAATCTGAGCTTCACATTATTTGGAATGAATGGTTCAAATTTGATAGAGTAGTTTGTATTAATTAGCATGCATGTCAAATTTGACATCCATGCTTATAAATTTGATATGCATTTAAATCTGAACCATTTATTTCAAATGACGTTCAACTGAAATTGCATATTTTTTAGATGTAAAATTGTATGTCACCTGATCCCGATCATATATATATATAAAGTGAAATGGTGTTTCCCGTCAAAACATAAAAGGACAAAGAAGGGTCACTATTAAAGGATGGACATGTATCAAATGACTACGAATATGGCACATGTATATGTCAATAAACCCTTGAAAGTTGAAACTAATAAAAATATTATTAAATGATATAAATGAAAAGCAATTTCAAAAACCATATTATCAAGGAGAACCGGAGCACCGGGATATATATATATATATATATATATATATATATATATATATATATATATATATATATATATACAGCTCGTCTTGCTTCAATTAAGCAAGTGCTTTCTCTCACAAAAGAGGTTGTAGCACCTTAAGTGCGTCATTCCTCTTTGAGAATGACTGCATTGGATCACACACCTTCATATAGTAGCAAAGTCGCAGAAAAACAAAATAGGGCATCAAATTATACATAATAACTCTCAAACTTATAATACCAGTCATCTCATTAGAATGCATCTCACTGAAGCCACCAAAGATGATATAATAATTGTAAACCGTTTCAAATTTTATTAGATAAGCTCTATCCAAATTAGAGGGGAAGACCTATCCAAATGGTAGATAAACCTTATTTAATTAGAGTTAGAATATCTAAATTCAAACTAAAATTTAAGTCCAAACCCAAACTTTCAAATTCAAAGTCAAATTCCTTAGTACAAAATTTGACATAATGTAACCTGTCGCTATTAAAGGAAACTAATCTAAGAATTCATTTTAGTGGTTTGAAAAGATTTTTTGAGGGACGTTGGCTACCTAACCCAGCTCTTACTTTATTTAGGCTCAAGTTTATTGAGATTTGAAAAAGAATAGTCACGAGAGATGAAGGATCAGAAGGGATGGTGGCTAACCCTAATTTGCTGGAGATAAATATTATTTACGGTATAATCAAAATACTCATCATAGGAAAGTTTCTTCTTATTTTTGAAACTCAAGAATACTAATATGGAAAGGTAAACTCTTGTCTAAGTTTATACTTTATAAATATAGATTAAATCTTTGACTAAATCTAAGAGACAAAAATAATCTACGAATCCTAATATAGACCTAAAACATACCATATTTTTCTACAACTCTCTCAAGTTGAACATATTGAAAAAAATTGCAACTTGCATACATGTTACGTAGAAGGTTGGCACGGTGGTGACTTTGGCCAAAGATGTAGTTGACCGACACTGCATGCGCCCTGGGTTGGAGTTGTTGCATGAGACCTGGGCAAAGAGTTGGAGGTAGTCGACACTTCATGCGGTTTGGGGTCTCTGGGCCTCAAATCTGCATGCGACCAACCCTATGTGCGACATGTACTGGAGTCGGAGATAGACGACACTGGAGGTGGCCTAAATCGGAGTTTAATGTGGTTGGGATTGCATAATGGACATGAGTTGAAGCTGAATGCGTAATGTGTAGGAGTTGGGAGGTTAGGGCAATAGTTGTAAGAAGGGTGACCACTTTTTTTCCTTTCAATTTGATCAAGTTATTCCTTTTCTTCCTTTTTCTAAATGATATTCTTTTCTCTTTTCTTCTTTGTCTTTACCCTCCCCCTCTCGTCTACACAGTGTAGAAGAATGACAACAACGACAGAACTGTGAGGATAAACAGAAAAGTGTGTACCTTCTTGGCTTCTCTGAGGATCTTAGATCTTGCTCTAATACCATGTGATTAAGAGAGCAATAGGCAGGAGAAACGGTGGAAGAGAAGGAACGATGTCTAACCTTAATTTGGCGTAGAGAAATATATAGGAAATAACCAACATACTCTCCATGCAAGGTTCTAAAAGGCGGTAGGCGGGTGCGCGACGGAGAGTATAATTTTGAACTTTTTTTACTATTTTACCACTTTTTTTTGTATAATATGCATATTTTAAAGGGTGTTCCATGCATAACTAAGTTGTAGAACGAAGATTTATAAAGTTTTAGTTTTGTAAAAGTGAACCATAGAGGCCCATAATGCTTATAAAACATTTTTGGCCAGAATATCTTGTTAGGTATTGCTCCGCCTAGGCGTCCGCCTACACCGCCTCACCTCCGCGTATGTCGCCAACCTCCGTTGGCGCATACTCCACCGCCTACCGAAAAGCGGTGCGGAGGGAGACCGCCTACTGCCTAGGCGGCCGCCATTTAGAACAGTCTCCATGTGACAATTTCTAATTATTTATAATGACTCAAGAATACAAATGGAAAGGTAGGCCATTTACTTGGTATATAAGCATCTACCAAACGTAATGGACACAAATAATATACTAATCCTAAACTAGACCTAAAATACCATATTCTTCTACATGATTGACAACGAAAAGTACAAGACATTAAGCACAACACATGATTTGGAAATAAAAATGTATCTGGTGATGATTTTCAGGGTTAACTGTTCCCTTCTTTTTTCAGTTGAGCTTTCTTTCATCTTGACTCTTCTTTTTTTTGTGTTCTTACAAATTTTTGAACACTTTTAATTCCAGCATGTTTTGTTGTTGCACAATTTGTAAGATTGATTTGGAAACCCCTAACAAAAATACTAGATATCACACTCTTCACTCTTGATCTATAATTTCTTTCCGGTATTCCTAAAACCTTCACCATTGAGACTTTTAATCTAACCTTTATATGAAACCTTTCTGGCTAGACGAAAATTAGGTTCATGGTGCTTGCTATTTTCTCGAGCAGCAAGGATTGTGACCATAATAATCGTAAATTCGAAAGTTGGAGATCCTAATTCTTCACTCCCAAACAATTGGGGATACCAAATAACTTCACAATTGCTGCAACAAATATTACCTATTTAGCCAATATAATAAATACCTTCTTGCTATGTTGTCACATATGACGCCTAGGCGCACCTAGGTGGCCTAGGCGTGTAAGTCGGAGAGGTCTTGCCTCGGCCTAATTTTTTTTTTCTGGGTGAGGTTTTGCTCGCCTAGGCGTCCACCTAGGGTCGCCCATGGGAGAAAAAGGTCTGCATAGGGTCACCCAATTATGCTTACTATCTTTACTTGATGTTGAATGTTGGTTATTTCATATTTGTTGCTTCTTATGTTACTTTTATGCTTATTGCTTATTAGTTATACTACATATTTGTTGTATGCATAATTGTAGCATTTTTTGATTCAAGAGCAGCAGATCCTGGGTGGACGCCTAGGCGCACCTAGGTGAGGCGGTTGGTCTGTCGCCTCGCCTCGCCTAGCGCCTAGTACAACCTAGCCTTCTTTCTATTATGACAACAACAAATTGTAATATCCAATCAAATAACCTTTGAATAAAGTCAATAGGGACATAAGTGAGGGCTCATACAAATATATGGTTACAATAGATTGAAGTTTATAAATAATAAATACAACCTATTTTGACGGAATTATGAATTAGAGAATTTTTGGCTGAATATTCAAGCCTTTCACCGATCAGACCTTTTGTTTAGTCCGTAAAAGGATGGGGTATTTATTTAGTCACTTTACTCTTGCAAGCTTACCTTAGAATGCAGAACACTGTTCAACGAGGAAGTTGGAGATCCTAATTCTTCTCTCCGGAATAATCGGGGACTCCAGATCACTTGACAATTGCTTCAGCAAATATTACCTATTTAGCTAATATAATAAATACGTTCTTGCTATTTTAACAACCAACAAATTATATTAACGAATCAAATAACCTTTGAATAAAGTCAATAGGGACACAACTGAGGGCTCATGCAACTAAAGTTACAATAGACTGAAGCTTATAAATAGTACATACAACCTGTTTTGACATAATTATGAATTAGAGAATTTTTGGCTGAAAATTTTGAACCTTTTGCCAATCAAACCTTTTGTTTAATGGTAAAAAGATGGGGGTATTTACTTAGTCACCTTATTGTTGCAAGGTTACGTAGAATATGGAACACTATTCAACGAGGAATGCAAATCGGGAACACGGTATGACACTTGTTATGGAACGCGAAATGGTGGTTAGGCTTCTTAAGAACGCATAGGTGGAATAAAATACGTTACTTTGGAACATAGAATATTTTCTTTTCTAATGAGCATATTGGATGTAGTTTCTCATAACTCTATGCAAGGATCAATTAGTTTATAACTTAATATTGCCAGCTAAGTGGTTGGCTGGCAGTTATTCACTTAGATCCAAGTGAACATAATAAACTATACGAAATCCAAAAGTCCATATGTATTTCCAAAGGCCTTTTATATTCCCAAGTAGCTTTATGTTTTCTGTCTTCATTTGCCAGCTAACAGCATCTCCAACCCTATTGTCTTGTAATGTGTTGTGATTCCTATGTGGAATTAGGCACAAGACAATGTCTTCCCTAGGTGGCAAGACTATATTCACAAAAGACAATTAAGTAGGAAAATCTTCTCAAATGCAAAAGTATTGAGATGCTTACTTTTTTCAACTTCCAAGACAATTTCTAAAATATTTTTTATTCATAATTGATGACATGGAGGTGAAGACATTGTCAAGTGCATTGTCCAGAACTAGACAACCAACTTCATAGTGTCGTCTATAAATTTTGCCACATAAGCTTTGGAGAAGGAATTTTGAATAAAAGTTTGTCATTCCTATGTGGCAACAATTTTTTTCCAAAGTCACAATAGGGTTGGAGATGCTCTAAGCAGTTGTCTGCCACATAGCCACTTCGAATCCCAAGACTAAGTCAACAACAACAATGAGCTATAAGGAATACGAAGCCTATTTATCATGGTTTAAAGTATCGGCCGATACCGATCCGATACGGCCGATACCGATACGGTTTGGCATGTCCCGATCCTATACCGACCGATACCCGATACTTACCGATACCAACATTGAGGGTCTCTTTTCCGGTCAATTCAGCAAAGAAAATTAAACGAAAAAGACAAATCATCAAGGGTTTAAAGCATAATAAGATTGTAAAAACATGTAAAAGAAGAAAATCAATCTATTATATGTAAACCAATCGCTAAGGGTGATTACATTGTTATTTAATTTCAAAAGTACTACGAAATAACACTGAAAATACTTAAATTATGCCTAAATGTATAAAATATATGTTTTTAAATGTAAATAATTTATTAATAATTATTTTTTTCCGATACCAAAAAATCCGATACTCCGATCCGAAACCGCCGATACTACCGATACCAATACTCGTAGGAATAGTCCGATACCGATTCCGATACCGATACTGTGAACCTTGCTATTTATATTTCCTAGGGCCTTTTGTTTTCGCTCTCCCCACTTTGCCAGCAAATGGCTTGGCTGCCATATATACACTTTGAATCCCAAGACCAAGTGCATTTATATTTCCAATGGAAGGCCCTTTTCTTTTCTACATCTCCCTGTCTTCATAAGATCTGGAACACTGTGTTTAGGGTTTCAGAATGGTTTCGTTTTCGTGCTTTGGAATGAAATTCACAGAACACCAATCGCTGAGGGTTTAGCCATTTATGGTAACTCTGGAATTGTCCTCTTTGTCAAATACAAGGATAGATTTCGTATTTTTGAGTGTTAAAACACTTGTAAAGGTGAGTCATTAAGATGCAGGTAAATGGAAATCTTCACAATAGTGGAAGTGTGGAACCTACTTGCGTGTGTAAGAGCTTTATTCTATTCCTTCAAAAGTCTCATCTGTCATTTATACCGTGGGCCTGACATGCATGTTAGTTTATATGCTGGGAGAAGGTATTTTCTTGTTGTCGTTGTTGTTATAGTTTATGTATCTGCTCGTTACATACTTCTCCAATTTTATTGTCCACTGATAGAGCATTAGTTGAATTTTCATCTTAAGATTGCTTATATAAGTTATATCTTCTTTTAGGATCAAACAGACACAACGATGATACATTGTGACTCTAAGCTTCAACAACTTTTTGGATGCGAAAGCCTTTCTACCTTGTCTGTACCTGAGATGTTGGCATGCCATTTAACCAAGAAATCATGATATACAAATGAGATTAACTGGTGGGTCTTTATACCTTATATACACATCATTGTTTGCAGTATTTATTGATGAAATTTCTTATTTCAATATGATCTAAAATTTTCTTTGTTGACAGACCATTTAGAAATCATGATACACAAATACTTAACTGCAAATTTTTTTACCTTACATATACATCATCTCTTGCAGACTTATTTGGTTAATATTTCTTAATTTAGACTGGATCTAAAACTATATTTGCTGAAACTTCTAATCTGTATTCAGCTTGTGTCAATTGTGGGTTGTTTCTTTTTCATTCAATTGAATGTTCATTTTTAAAGTATTTCAAATCAGTAGGCTCAAGGGTTGTAGCACTTCACTTTATCCATGTTTATAAAATGTTGCAGCATAATATTGTGCTATGAATATACATGACTTTACATAACTGATCAGCAAGATTTTGAGGCTGGAGAAAACCACCCAAAACTGATATATGAGAGAAGAAAAAATACTGATGATTTAATGTACAAAATAAAGAATGGGAAAGAAGGAAGTGGGAAAAAAAAATCTTAGCAATGGCAGTGAAGGAGTGAATAAATTGAATGCCTGACCATGTGCTGTAGCTCTCTCATAGAAAGTAGGGTGCACAAGTCATGTTCAAAATGTTATATTGCAAACAATTCACTGAAGGCGCACATAAGTGAAATGGTGGGTCCACTTATCTCTTAATACTGCATTATCCCTTGCCAAATATTGATTATGAATAATATCTAGGAGTAATTCTGTGATCATCTCCCTCAACAAAAGCACAAGTATTGCAATCAACAACTTTCAGTGAACAATCTAGATTGAAAGTCTTGTGAACATTTCCTCAAACTCACACGTCAACAAGTGCAACTTTGTATGCACATATTCCTTTGTTTCCTCGTCTCTAAAAGCAGTCAACTTTACTGTACTCTGTATTTTGTTTAGAAGTTGAATACTCCATTGTTGGCCAAGGTTGTGATAGCGCTAGCCGCTAGTCGGGCGGACACCCGCCGCCTAGACGGCCGCCTTGATCTAGGCGGTTCAAAAAAAATCCAAAAACTCTAGTGAGAATTGCAGAAAAAGTCCATAAAACCCCAAAATATGCATAGTCGAGCGTCGGGGGGACTAGGCAAGCGCCTAGGCGGACATCGGGTGGGTACTAGGCGCCACCTTGGCCGCCTTTTAGAACACTGTTGTTGGCTTGATTAAGTTATTTCGTTAATAGTTTGTGATATGCTTACAAGTAACACTAGCAACATATCAGAAATTGTGAGACCTTTGTTTGCTGTGATGATTCACTTGGAACTTGCACCCTAGAGTATGCAGATGTGGGTCTTGGATTTCTCCATAAAAATGTTGGCTTTTGTTACGCCCCGGCCCCATAATTCGTAGGACAAATACATGAAGAGGCTAGCTAATACGAACTTCAAAGGATATTCCAATCTAATGGGCCCGTCGAAGTGTACTCCGTTTTCTGGTATGAATTCCACTCTATAAATCACAATAACATAATACAAGTAGATAACTAGATCTCGTCTACATGAATGGTAAAGAAACTAAACAATATATGAAGTAAATGTTGAAATGTAAATCTACAAAATATCAAGTCCAACAAGAGAATATAAATAGTCGGATGGAGACAAATCCACTGCTAGAAGATTGAAAGTAATGCAAAAAAATAAGATAACTGGATTCAAGCGTCACATGAATCCCAAGCATAGAGTCTTACCCAAGCGTACGAGTACTCCGAGGGTAAGGTCTCCAAGTCCTCTGTTGACGTTGCTCCTGCGTTAAGGCTCTGGATAAACCTGCTCGTTTATTCATGGAAAGAAATCAGGTCTTCAGAGGGACGTAACAAGATATATAAAAAATATGACATAGCTAATACGGTAATAGAATACACAATAACCTGTAACAAGGCTTTACTATATCTAAACCATCTACGTGAATGCAATTGAAGACAACGTTCGACTATGGGCCGTCTGAAAAGGATAAATAGATACCTTAGCTCAGTGCGAGCTCACGTCATATAGTAGCTCATCACAGCACGAGCTAATAGTCTATAGTAACTATCCGCAGTAGCTTAACGCGTGCTCATGATCGAGAGGAATGGTATGTATAGCCCAACGTCTAGTAAGTGTCCTCCCCGCTTGACGGTACTACACGAGTCAAGCCTACAATTCAAGTCGAGCATCAACTGCTAATCACGAACCTACTGATCACCTGCAAGTCAAATCACAACGAACTTGGAGTACATTTATAACATGTAATCAACGCTCTATGGCTACAAGTCTGAATTGCTACAAGTCCGGATCGTATCGACGAGAAGTCGGATACAAGATACCAACTCTACCATAAATTCACAAGTCTGTGTCATGAGGTCTAATATATATCAGACGTGGTAACATAGTATCACAGCATGCGTCTGGTAGTCTATATAGCTACTAGCTCACAATCAATCCTAAACGACTTATTGGTCTTTGTACCCTAGTCAAATTCAGAAACATAGGCATCGAGCCAAACAATAATCACAAAGTAATATTGATCACAAAATAATAGAAATAAAAATGCATAATACTACTATAGAACGAAGAACAATGTATAGTTGTCTGATTGACGATTGGTAAACGTCGACGTGATACGCAAGTGTATACGGAATAAGATGAATATCGAGATGAGTCTTACGAACACTAAAAGTATAATATAGATGGCTCTACATGTCTAAGATTATACCAATAGTCGATTGACGACATCATATAGTCCAAGCTAGCCAATTACAAAAAAAATGCATTCGGGGTCAAATGAGGTCCTCAGGTGGGCCCGTAGGGTACCAAGAAAAGGAACCAAGTTAGCAAGTGTCAAACGAGGCAAATTATATGTCAAACAAAGTCAAACGATGTTACAAAACTCATCAAATCTTTCATAAGTGAAATTCGATGAGCATATTGCAAATGCGCTGGCCTGTATTAGGTCTCCTGGCCCGCAAAATTGCGATCAGATCGATAGTCATAAAAATGTTACCGTAGGGATAAAGTGACGCTGCGAGTCCAATGGAACAAGTTTTGTCGCGATTTGACAAGCACACAAAAAGTAATGAGAAGATTAACTAAACAACAATACTCGTAATATCGACATATACAAATCTGGTCGCGCTCGGTCGATGAATTTGAGTTTCGACACTTCTCACACATCGAAAACGTCATTACACGTCTTTCGGTACAGACGATTCACGAAGGGATCGGTCGGATCGACGGGACGACACTCGGTCGAAGAGTTTTCACAAAACAACAGTATGTTTACCCCTTTTTGGGCTCACAAACGGACAGCCAACCAATGGATTTAATGACGAAAATTTGTAGGAGTTGAGAGGGGTATTGGAGAGTTTACCGGAGAAGACCGTCTGAAAGTTGGTTGCACGATTGCGAAGTTGGAGATCGACGAATCCTACATCGTTCAGCTTCTGCTGCCGCTAATACTCCTCTGTTCAAGAATCGGGGCAGCCCGACGATGGTCGATGGTTCTGCGACGACGCGGGGTAGTGTTGGAAAGGCTGGGGAAGAGTTGGGGAGGCTTTGGGTGGCCTAAAGGCGTTGGGTGAAGATCTTGTGGTCTGCAGGAGCAGTCAGGGGATTGACTTTACTCGCGACCGAAGAGGTCGGCATGTTGGGTTTGATCGACAAACGACGACGATGCAGTGGTTCTATGGTGATGGTCGATTGAAATGGAGAATGATGGTGAAGAGAGGAGAAGATCAGGATATACTATTGCTTGAACTACAAGATCAATGAAATAAGGTTTAGAAAAAAAAGAAAAGAAAGAAAAGAAAGAAAAATGATTTTTTTATGCAAATTATGAATTCGTAATATAAATTCTGGTTTTGCAAAAAGATATATGAATTATTTAATTGAATTGTTTTGATTTTTCTTTAATAAAGGAATTTGAATTTACTTTAGATTTATTAAAAGGTTATTTAGTAATAGGGTCTCATATAATATTTGATATTAGCATTTGGGTCTCCATATGTCCAAGTATAGGGTTTGGGTCTCATAATATACGAGTTAGGTCACTAAATTTGTAACAGATTTGGATGTGACCAGTGAATATGAGACCCAAACCCTATACTTGGACATATGGAGACCCAAATCCTAATATCAAATATTATTTGAGACACTACTACTAAATAACCCTTTTCTAAATAAGAGAAAAAGGAAAATAATTATTGGAATTTAGGGAAATAAAAACGATAGTTTTGGAATTCAGATTGGGGACATACAACTTTACATCTTGATCCCCCCCCCTCCCTAGACACTATAACTATTATGATCCTTCCACTTCATTATATTAGGGGGAAATTTTGTACGCCCCCCTCCAACGTTTCAGAAGATGTAGAGTAGTCTATCGAAATGTCTCTCCTATAACCCCCTCCCTCAATTGATTTGTATTAAATGAAAAAAATTAAAAAAACTATGCCAAACTAACTTCATATCCTTAACTTCAAAAATTCTAATTTTACAACAATAGCATTATGACTTATCACAAACCAACTTTATATCTAAATTAAGCTCTTCTAGGTTGCTGTTTTCAAATAACTTCTGAAAATAACTCCGCCACCTCTCCTTAATATCATTGCTCTTAGTAGGACCTTTTTGTCTTCACTCTTGATATATTTAATATTACCTAGTTCTCCAATCATTTCTCCACTCTTGACCAGCCTATAAAAATAATTATAGGCCTTAAATTTATTTTCACAAACTGTTTTTTAGCTTCCTTATTTGCTAGTTTATATCTCTCAAAGTTCTCATCATTTTTACACTTTTGACATGGATTTTTTTTTGCCTTGCTTACCATTTGGACTTCTTTATTCCACCACAAACTTTCTTTAAAACTAACCATTGTCTTTATAACTTCCTACAATCTCTTTTACTACTTTCTTAATGCAATTTGACATATTACACGGTTATACACCACATAATATTAGAATCTAAGTGGAAAAAAAAACCCTGAAATCGAGATGAAACTTCTAATGATCTGATTTAGAGATTTAGGGGTTGTACCACAGATTAGAGAAATACATGTTAGGTTGTCAAATCCAGATTCATATCATATATCTATTTGTTTGGTTATCGTGTCGTGTTGTACAATATCATCTATTGTAGGATATAATGTCCCATGTAAATTTGATTGAAAATTAACAAATTGGGCAGCAACGAGCACTGACAGGCATAAGTAACACATTTATCATAAAATTGATAATTAGGAGTCAGACATATAACAATAATATTACATAATGGTATGATTTATGAATATAACATCATTGCATTGACAAAGCGTTGACCTTAACAGGCAATGTGTGTTGGCATCAAATAATGTGTTCGTGTATTCTAGTTTGTTACCAATGTACAACCTATAAAAATCCTAGAAAACGGGGGTAGAAAAGCTCTGAGAAACAAACAGAAGAAGGCTCAAGACATCTAAAAAAATAGAGAAAAAATAAAATAAAATCAAAGCGTTTCTTCTTCTGGAGAAAAAAAAATGGTTGAGTTGATGATGACTCCAGAGATGCTATTCCTGAAGTTGTTAAAGGTTGTTGCTAAAGAAGCTACTGACGGACACCATAAAGGAAACATTTATCGAAAGACTTCACTAAGAAGAGATTGCTTGTAACCAAAAATTGGAAAGTAATTTAAATGATAATATGAGTACACAGGTCGAGTATCAGTGTTGTATTACCGGGATATAAAAATATTAATTTCTAAACCATTTAAAAGTCAAGTTCCACTCCTTCCAATTTAGGTTAGCATAGTAGCTTTCATATCGAATAATACACCGTATTCGTTGATCCGTAACAAATCCTGCTATATAAAAAAGTGTATGATAAGATAATTCTCCTCATATCATTTAATGAATCATATCATTTATAGGTTGCATAGTATCAGTACATATCGTGAATCCTAAGATAATGACAAGAGAATGCATGTTATATCGAGGTTGACTTATAATGGTGTTATTAAACCATAGTCGTGAAAAGCGTGTCCAAGGTGTGCCTTAGACTTGAGGCTCACTATGCTCATCAATTTCTCAATGTAGGTGGAGACTATGCAGTTAATAACGATTTTTTTTATGATAACGGTCCACTAGTGTTATTGATATATCGGTGATATATCGGTTTTATAACGGTAAATATCGGTTTACATTTTTAACAATTTATATATATATATAAACAACATATTAATAGTTAGCTATCATAAAATATGCAATAAGAGCCCAATTCATACCAAAACCAACATTACAATATAAACAACAGCAACAATATGCAGGTGCATCAATAAGCACAGAAGAAAAAAAAACAAAACAACAACAACATCTGCCAAAAAAAAAGCAAAAAAAAAAAGCATGCGGAAGAAGCTTCGAACAAGCAGGCGGAAGCAAGCTGCTTCGAACAAGCAGCAAAAAGAAGCAGCAAAAATAGGCGGAAGCAAGCTTCGAACAAGCAGCTTATTAAAAAAAAAAAAACAGGCGGAAGCAAGCTTCGAACAAGCAACAAAAATAAAAAATAACTGAAGAAGAAGAAGAAGAAGAAGAAGAAGAAGAACTTCTAATTTTGAAGAAGCACCAGCCACCAGCTTCGAAGAGGAGGAAGAAGAAGCACCAGCAACAACAGCTTTGAAGAAGAAGAAGCACCAGCCAGCAGCAACAGCTTTGAAGAAGAAGCACCAGCAGCAGCGGCTAAGAAAAGAAGAAGCGAAGAAGAAGAAGAAGCAAGTTCCTTTCCTCTTTCCTTTCCTTTCCTTTCCCAGCCGTCCTTTTGCTTTTTTTTTTCTCTCTCTTCAGTTATAACCTAAATATAAAGGAACAATGAGTTTTTTTCAAAAAAAAAGGGGGACAGTGAGAAATCGGTTATATTGTAAACCGATATATCGGTAAATATCGGTCGTATCGGCCGATTTTATCGGAACCGATTTTTTACCCTTTTTTTCCAAAAAAAAAATCGGTCAACAAACGATACCGATATAAATCGGTTTTATAACCGATATAAATCGGTTTTTGACTGCATAGGGTGGAGATGAGCTCCTTTTACAATGCCTATGCCTCAGCGCCTCTTGGCATTTTCAAGCCCATTTGAGGCGCGTCTCATACATATTTAACTTCAGCTGTTATTTTGACTATTTTTTTACCGGCTATGGGGATTTTTGTACTTAAATTCTATATGTTCCATTTAATTTGGATTCTAGGTACTACCAGGAGAGTATTAGTATGCTATTGCCTATTGTTCACTATGAACAAAAAATAAAATTGAGTCACTTGTATTATTGTGTAAAAAAGGAAAACAATAAATTCTACTTTTAGAATATCGTATGCTATTAGAGTATTAGTATGCTATTGTCTCGTAGCACCTCTTAGCAAGATTCGAGCTCATTTGAGATTCTGTCTGATACATATTCTACTTTACATGCTACTTCTACTCTATTTTTTTACTGACCATTGGAATGTAAGTACTTAAATTCTGTTTTTCCATACAAGTATTATTTGTTACACATGATCTATAAACAAGTTTTGTATAATGTTCATAAAGTGTGCGCCTTTCCTCGCGTCTTGCGCTTTAGTCTTAAAAACCCTTGGGCCGCGATGCGCCTTGCGTATTTAATAACTATGTATTCCAACTTAGTAAAACTGGCAAAATTTATTGGATATCAACAAATGTTATGTTTCACGTCCGATAGTTGTCGATATTCCATAACGACATAAATGATAAAAGATGCATTGTGATTTTGTTTTTTATCCAAAAGAAAACGACATGTAGGTTAGCATATAGGACATATAGGTCGAAATGTCGCCCATGTCAACAAGATTTGAGACGAGGCCCATTAACAAACTCATTTTCTTTCAAACTATTGGAGTGGAGATGGTTTTGTAAAGTATAATTTACATAAAATAGTATTTAAATGACTTTTACCAACTTGGCTAGTTCATAACTACTAATGTTAAATAGAATTTTCATACAGAATAAGCCCAAAATATCTACACACATTGTTTCAATGTTGTGATGGTTAAAGTGCATAATGTTGTTTTCATTGTAATACCTTATAAGTGGGAAGCTAGTACATGTAAATGGATCGGTAAACTTAAAGACCTCCAAGCAAGAACTATTACTTCTCTTCAAGAGTAGATTAGTTACCTTTATTTTATGCATTTATGACTATGTATTTTCTATTTGTAGCTAGGGTTAGTGATGTTGTTTCACATGCTTTGTAGTTCTATAAATATTGGCTAAGAGCGCTAATAAAATTTCATTTATTCTAGCCATAATGTAGCCTTCACTTTTAATATGGTATCGAAGAAAGAGTGATCCGGACCCTTGATCTTTCCAACCTCGTTGTCTCTCAAATCTACCACAGTCCATCGATTGCCACCCTCGCTTCGTCCTCTCACCACTATTCGATACCGAAATCAGAATCCGCCTTAACCGATCTTGTAGAAATACCACATGAACTGCCCCTCTGCTCCACAACTCTGCAACCCTTCTCGGCATCCACGACTTCGACATCTTTTTTGACAAAGATGTCTCTAGTGATCTAGTCCAATATGGCTGCCCTCCTCCCCCCAACAACCCTTGTCCTCCTGCATCTCTCCACCCAAGTAGCAACCCAATTGACAACCACTTCGAACCGACCACTCCACTAATCACTACCTTAGATCTGGACTGCGATCTCTTCACTGGTCTACACCATCCTTTACCACCTTTTGTTTTGTCCAGAGCTAGGGTTAGTGATGTTGTTTCACATGCTTTGTAGTTCTATAAATATTGGCCAAGAGCCCTAATAAAATTTCATTTATTCTAGCCATAATGTAGCCTTCACTTTTAATATGGTATCGAAGAAAGAGTGACCCGGACCCTTGATCTTTCCAACCTCGTTGTCGCTCAAATCCACCATAGTCCATCGATTGCCACCCTCCTCGCTTCGTCCTCTCACCACTATTCGATGCCGAATCAGAATCCGCCTTAACCGATCCTGTAGAAACACTACATGAACTGCCCCTCTGCTCCACAACTCTGCAACCCTTCTCGGCATCTACGACTTCGACATCTTTTTTGACAAAGATGTCTCTAGTGATCTAGTCCAATATGGCTGCCCTCTTCCCCCCAACAACCCTTGTACTCCTGCATCTCTCCACCCAAGTAGCAACCCAAGTGACAACCACTTCGAACCGACCACTCCACTAATCACTACCTCCCTATCTTCCTCATTGAGATCTAGATATGGACTGCGATCTCTTCACTGGTCGACACCATCCTTTACCACCTTTCGTTTTGTCCAGAGCTCGACAACCATCGTCAACTTCGACATCCACCACAACCCTTAGCAGCCTCTGCAATCTGCAGCCATCCCCCGCTCTCATTCATCAAACCCTAATTTCTAGTCCTCCTTCCCCCCTTTAATTATCACTCATAGATCAAGATTCAACGGTTCAACTTCTTTTCCGTTTTCACTTGAGTTCTAAACCCGTTAAGACTTCTTTCTAGACCCGTTATTAACTCACTAGTTCATTCGACTAGTTTTCTATCTCTTTCAGATTTTCTTTTTAGTTTATTTTTGATGTGAATGAGAGAAAAGACATGTAAATAGAAAAGAAACGAGAGAAAAAGTAAATTTGGACGCTCCACCCACATTAGATCCCCTAGTCCGAACAAGATCGCCGAACGACTATGCTTACCCACAGTTTCCTTTTGGTATCTTTCTGGATTTCTTCAATACACGAAGTCTCGACTTCTCATTTTCTTTCGGGATTTCTTCTAAACATGAAGCCCCAACTTTTTTTTTTCTTAGGATTTCTTCGGTCTATGAAGCCACTCTTGTGTTTGTTATCTTTCGAATTTCTCGTTTCCCCAAGCCCCGACCCACTTCGTATGTTTTCTTCCAAGATTTCTCGTTTTTCCAAGCTCCGACCTACTTTAGATTTTTTTTTTCTTTCAGATTTTTTTTGCTTTTCCAAGCCTCAACCCACTTTGGGTTCAAATGTTTTCTTCTGGAACTTCTCACTTTTTCGTGAATCGATCATATTTTGGATGTTTCTTTCGATATTTCTCACTTTTTCAAGCTTCGATCAACTTCTTGGATGTTTCTTCCGAGATTTCTCATTTTTCCGAGCTCTAGTCCACTTCATATGTTTTCTTCAGGAATTTCTCGTTTTTTTCGACCCCTGGCTCACTTTGGAAATTTCTACCAAGATTTCTCGAAAAATGCTTTTTCGAATCCAACCTACTTCAGATATTTTCTTTCGGGATTTCTCACTTTTTCTAGTCCCAACCCACTTTATATGTTTACTTTAGACGTTTCTTGTTTTTCCAATCGGTCTACACCATTTTGGATGTTTCTTTTGGATTTTTCGCTTTTTTGAGCCCCGACCTTTTTGTTATCTTATTTCAAAATTTCTTGTCTTTTTGAGCCTCGAGCTATACTCTTTTCGAGCCCCGACCTACTTGGATACTTTTTCGTGATTTTTTTGGTTTCTGAACCCAGCTTTTTTGAGATGGTTCCTTCAATTTTTTTTTTCCAGAATTTCTTTACTGTCTAAGCCTTGACCTTCTTTCGTAGATAATCTCCAAGTTCTTTCTCACTCTTTCAAAGTTGTACTTGCTTTCACCCATTTCTAGCTTGCGTTGGAGTATTAAGATTAGATTAGTTATTTTCTTTTATGCATTTATGGCTTTTATGTATTTTCTATTTCTAGCTAGGGTTAGTGATGTCATTTCATAGGCTTTGTAGTTCTATAAATATTGGCCAATAGCCCTAATAAAAATTCATCCATTCTAGTCACAATGTAACCTCCACTTTCAACTTCATTTTAGCCATCATACTAAGTAGATTTGACTAATCTAATCAAAGCACAGTCAAACTGGATTATCCAATTGTGTTTGGATTTTGGGTTTATATTATTATATTGACCTTATTGTACTTGAGTACAATGCATATGATTATACTGGACTAAAACATAATGCATGCAATTCTTGGTTCCTTGTTATGCAAGAAAAAAAGAAAAAGAAAAGAAACCACTCTTCCAATAACCCCAGTTCACGGTTGATCCCAGATTGCATTTGTTGTGGTTTTCCTTGACCAAGCCACTGTTTCCTCTTATCGGTATTTCTGTATAACAAATGATCGTATCCTGGGCATCCTAACATTTTTCCTGGGCTTTGTTATGGTTCATAGCACATTATTTCAGATGTAAAAGCACATCATCTATATATAAGCTACCTCTCTGCCAAATTTCTGCTGCACATTTGTTGTCTATGATATCATACTAAGCAAGTCCACTTTGTATACACTCTCCATATACTTTGTATACATAAGACGTATAGAATTGCCTGTATAGTTAACCCATCAACATCGAGATAAGCACATTTACTATGTTGGTTCATGTACTTGTTCCTTTGTAACTTCCCTTAGAAATTAAAATGTTTTTGTTAGTTTCTGAACCTAGGTAGGAAAGCTCAACAGCAGAGTTTGCACTATCAGCCGATACCGATATCATACGGCTGATACTAATACACTTTCACCTGTCCCAATCCGATACCAACCGCTAGCGATACTGACTGTGATAGCCAAGTTGGGATCTCTTTCCCAGTCAGTTTGACAGAAAAAATTGAACAAAAAAGACCAATCAACAAAGGTGTAAAAACATAGTAAGGTTGTTAAAGTATGTAAATGAAAAAAACATTATTTATTGCACGTAAACCAATCAAGGATGACTATTATTTCATTCAATTACAAAACTACTAAGGAAAAACACAGGAAATATTTAAAATTATGTCTAGCTGTATGAAATATTTTTTCCCCTAAATTTTTAATAAATATTTGTTTTTTGATAGCCAAAAAAAATCCGATACTCTGTTCCAAAACTGTCGATATTGCCGATCCCAATACTCATAGGAAGGGTTCGATACTGATTGCGATCCTTGCTCAACAGATTTAAGACACTTTCATAATTAGATCAGTGGCATCCACTGGAGTATGTTAATCTGTATAAGCTGACCTACATCTGAGACGATCACATATCTATTTGAAGCTTATAAATCATTGTTGTGTATGGGTGTGACATTACTAGGTAAAAAAGAAGTCATGTTATATATGCATTTTGATCTCTTCATTCCACATTTATTCATGACTGAAATTGCATTTGTCTAGAACAGTACTTTCCTCAATCACTTGTGCCTTGATTGCTTCCTTCAATTGCCAGCCCTGCACGCTGGCCAAGGGTTTGTCCTGTCACACATGCCAGTGAAGTAGGCCTGATGATTGAGGAAAAACGATTAAGGGGATGGTTGTTGAGAAAGCGTTTCTCTTTTGTGTATTTACAAGGACCATATCTAACGGAGAACTGTTATATTTCTCTAACGGAGAACTGTTATATTAACAAGGACCATATCTAACGGAGAACTGTTCTGTTTCTTTTGTGCAGAAACTGTACCTGGCATGTAGTTGTGACCTAACATTACAAGAGAAATCTGATCGGAGAAGTCAATTTGTTATATGTGATGATTTAGTTGTATTACAACCTAGTTCCTTGATTGGTAAGGTATAGTTAACTGTGGTGTAGGAAGGACGAACATAAATAGTTCCTACTAGTGTTCAAAAATTAGTATTTATGCTTCGACCTGTGGTGTTCAGCTTCTGTTGCTGTCAATTTAACATGTAAATGAAATACCAGAAGGGAATGTTAATAACATAAAAAGTCTTTGAACATTTCTATTATGTGGCTAGTATTTTTTTTTTTTTAATTTAAATTTTCTTTTGTCATTACCAACAAGCAGTTCAGGTGGGACTAATTCATTCGTTTTTATCGGGGAGGAGCTTCTTGAATAACTAAGTTTGTGGCGTCAGCAATTATGCAGTGAATCATCTCTCTGCCGTATGTTAAGTATCTTGTTTTACCGGTCTTGAGTATGATTTGACTGCTGCTAGTTCTTACTTGATCAAGGAAAGACAGTCTTTTCGAAGTATATGCTTTTATAGGACATTACTATTTGGCCTGTATTGATGTCCATCTTTAAGCTTGTGTTTACAATATATTTTCAGAGACGATTTTTGACAACCATTGGTACATTCTTCATGTTCTCCCGAGTAAGTGTCTTTCCTGAACCAGCACCCTCCGGAGGCAAATGGAAATGCCAAAGGCTTTACTAAGTTACGTTGTCTAGATGACCTCTTGCCTTTGATAATATTTCGAAAGAAAAAGAACCCACACCACGTTTAATACACTCACAAGTGCAGTCGAAGTCTCTTCTCAAATGAAAAGCTTGGTGTTTATGATTGTTGAGCATGATAACATGTGGACCGTAGTGATGGTTGAGAGAAATCTTTGCATGAGAAATGACCAATAGTTTGTTTATACCTCTACATGGCATCAAATTCCTATATGGTTGTGCCAAATGCTACCTGAATGCTTGATGACCAGTTGACTGACATGTAGGCCTATTGGTTAAGCAATGTGTTAAGAAGTGGGCTAGCATGAACTTATTTTGTTTTGGAAAAAAAAAAAGAAAACACAATAAATAGGAGAGATTATGCTATTTTTTTAGAAGTTTTCTAACGTGGGACCAAAACTAAGACAAATAATAATAAAGCAGAAAGAACAACCATCTCCTACACTCTCTAGATCCCCCAAGTTGCTGCAAAGCTGTCAAACCAACCCCAACTTGGAAATAAAGTGAAGCGTCCACGGCAAAAGACTTGTGAGAATGACGGCCAACTAATTAGACGAAGTTGGACTTGGAGGAGCTTGACCTTTATGCTTCGGATATCCACTACAAACAATATAGACTATTTGAGTTACATTCCATTTTATTTAACCATATTCAAGGTGTTTTCCACCAAATTACCATAAGTAAGGTATTCTACACTTTTGACGGAAACCGTCTATGAGTGACTAGTCAACTCCTTTGACCAATATTTTATGACAAAAATACCATTCTTTTTTCTTCTTCTCCACGTGCCCCCGCTGTCCCTCCTCCCACCGCACACGCCCCCGCTGCCCCCTCTTTGTCGCATGCGGGCGAGCAGCTGCTACCGCACACGTCCCTGCTGCCCCCTCTTTGTCACGTGCGGGCGAGCAGCTGCTGTTGTCGTCGCCGCCGCTGCTGTTGTCGCGAGCTGCTGCTGCGAGGGGGGTGGGGGGGGGGAAGGGGGGGGGGGGGGGAGGGGAGGAGGAGTGTGCGGAGGGAGGGGGGGGGGGGGTTGTGCATGGCGGCGGCTCGCCAGCGGGATGGGTGGAGGAGGGAACGGGAAGGGGGGGGGGGGGAGGGGGCTGGGAAGAAGATGAAAGGAGAGGAGTATTTCTGTCAAAAGTTAACAGTTAAAGCAGTTGACCGTTAGTTTCCGTCAAAAGTGGAGGGTGTCATGTATATGATAATCTGGAGTGGTGCACCTTGATTATGGGTAAACAAAGTAGGGACACAACTCAAATTTTCTCAAAACAAAATTCTCAATACAACTTTGTTGTCGCAATAGAGAGAAGCTGAAGAGGACAACAAGACACCAAGATTGGAGAGAAGTTATATGAACAATGTAATCTCGTAAAAATGTATAACCCATCAAACGATATTCAGACTGAAGAATGAGTTACAAGTTACAACAAGATTGCCTCCAAAGAAGGTAAATATTTGCTCCTCCATTGACGATCATCAGTAGTTCCAATATAGTTGACATCACAATGTTGTAAGAGAAAGAGAGGAAGAGGGTTAGTAAAAAAGGTCTTGCTTAGTTGACTCCTTCAGATAAAGCAGAAGATTTTAGTATTGGCTCGAGTTTAATATAGGAGTTAAAGACAACAAAGGGGCTCAAATAGGAGCCAAACAGTCCCAACCGGTATACTGGGTTTACCAACGACAAATGTGCACTTTTGTGCACAATAGATTGACATACCAGTCATGTCAACAGGTATACATGATTTTTAGTGAAAATCGTGCACTAGTGTGCAATTGGACCAAAATTCTGGTCTTAAATCCATAATTCTGGTTCAGACGGTTCGGGTCAGTTTTGATAAGCTTTTCAACAATTCAAATATGCTCCAAATTTGATATAAATTTAGGAGAGCCAATTTAAGAGGATTCTAAACCTAAATATGTGTGCTTGAGGAAAACTAAGGTGTGCCTAGTTCTTTGGAGGAAGCCGTAAGGAAACTAAATGAATTTAGGAGGAGACGGGAGGGGGGGGGGGGGGGGGGGGGGGGGTGGGTGGGTTGTGCATACGGTATTCTTGTATAAAATTTTATAAATTTTTCTATTGATTCAATAAAGTAATTCTTCCTTGGCCTCGTGGATGTAAGACAATCTTCTACCGAACTACGTTATATCTTTTGTTCTTGATTGTGCTGTTGTGTTTGTGATTTTTTTTATTTGCGTCAATTGAACTCTGTTTCACAATTCATAAGGACTGTAGGTTATGGTATTCTTGTATGAACACTTGTAAAGATTTCTCTTGATTCAATAAACTAATTCTCCCATTTTTTGTGGACATAGGATAATCTTTGGTTAAACCACATTATATCTTGTGTTCTTAGTTATGCTATTGTGCTGGTTAGTTCTTTGTTTATTCTTCATAAATGGAACTTCGTTTTGCTATTCATGAGAATTGTGCGATACATTATTCTTGTATGAACCATTATTTTAAACTTTTCATGTGATTGAATGAAACAAAGGAGATTCTAAATGAAGGTTGGCCTACGACCACCGGGCAATGATAAAAATTACTTTATTAAATCAAGAAAAAACTTTACAAGAGAGTACGTATTGCGCGAACCCTCCTTTATGAGATTTCTAATGACCTCTCTCTCTTATTTTCTTTCTCAATTTCTTATTTTCCTTGGGGCTTCCAACAACAAATAAGCCACACCTTAGTTTTCCTCAAGCACACCTATTTAGGGTTAGAATTACTCTTAATATGCTCTCCTAAATTTACATCAAATTTGGAGCATATCTAGACGTCGGAAACCTAACCAAAATTTACCAATGTTGCTCGACCTGAAATTCCAGATTGAGGGTCAAAATTTTAGTCAAGTTGCAAAAGTGTACAAATTTGCATTGGGAAACCCAAAATGCCGGTTGGCAACACTTGTATACCGATCTGGTGTGCACAAAAGTGTACAATAGTCGCTGGAAAACCCGGTATACAAATTAGGAAAGTTTGGCTCTTATTTGAGCCCCTTTGTTGTCTTCGACTCCTCCATTGAACTCGACCCACTGTTAGAACAATCTTTACCTTGGCCTGAGTTCAACAAACCACCTTATGAAATTGTTGCAAATTACCTTCAAGCTCCCTTAGACTTCAGTTTCTCCTTAGTATTCCCTTGTCCCTTGACACAATATAATCTTTATCCAAAACCATGAAACTGACATAACTCTCCTATCGAGACGTGAACCTTCCTCATACATTAGTACCTGAATATAAGTAAAGTCTTACTTGAACTTCTCCATAAAAATCAACTTCGTTAGCATATAAGATTCACCTTAATAGTGACCTTTATAAGATTAATCTCCTTATTGCACCACTCTTTTATGTTCTGATACTGTATGTCGATATAATTCGTCTGACTATGGCGTGGATGATTCTTTGCAAGATGAATTGTACTTTGAATGTCACAATACAATGGAACTTGCACCTTCTCGAATCTGAACTCGCCAACTAAACTTTTTCACCACAAGGCTTCCTTCAAATCTTCAACTACTACCATATAATCTAACTCAGTAGTTGATAGCTCCACAATATCCTGAAAGGTCAATTTCCAACTAAGTGTCTATACATAATATGTAGATGATCTTCTCTTATCCAAGTCAACAACATAATCCACATACCCCAACTAGCTTGATCTATCTAATGACTAGTGAAACAATAAATTAAGGAAATAATAAATTAAGATCCTTTGTCCCTTTTAGAAACTGAAGTATCGACTTTATCGTTTCCCAATGAAGCTTTCCTAGATTCGGAATGTATCGCATGATTAAATTGACCGCATATGATAAATCAGGTCGAGGGCATAAATTAACATATATGAGCGATCCAACTACACTAGCATATGGTACTCGAGACATATTTTCCTTATCCTCTGCTGTTTTCAGACAGTCATTGGAGAATAACTTGAAATGACCAACGATATGAGTACTCACTTATCTTGAGTCATTCATGCTGAATCTTTCCATCACCTTCTCGACATATTCCTTTGGAAAAGCCATATGTTTCCAGCCTTATTGTCTTGATAAATTTTTATCCTAAGGATTTACTTTTCTCCACCTAAATCATTTATGTCAAATTATGTACTCAATGAAGCATTGAGCATCCTTATTTTTCCATACTCTTAGAAGCAATCAACATAGTATCACATCGATATATAAGAGGAGATACATCGATGAACCATCCTTGAGCCGATTCTATAACCCCCCCTAAAATTTATCCTAAAACTATTACTATGTTTGATTATTAATATGATAATTATAATTCTCCCTGATTATTACTATGATTATCATTATTAATATAACAATATAGTAACTGTCCAGCACTTGTAACTCAAGTAGAAAGCAACAGGGATACCAGACGGGCCGACATGGTTCAAGTCCCCCAACCATAAGGACATGTACGTGTGTGTGGGTTATAAAAAACAATATAGTAATTGATTAATAGTAGTAAGGAATAACATAAATTAATTAGTGAATAATTAAAGATTACTTACAGCTCCCTCACACACTTTCACACACAACATAACTACTCACCCCTAATCCTTTTCCAAATGTAACCATGCTATTTTGCATGTGCGCGTGCTCGTGCCGGACTGGGGACGGTGGTGCACAGGGAGGGAGCGGTGTATCGCACGAGTATGCGAGTATTGCACGAGTCATACCACAAATAATCCCGCACCTCTATAGTTACCATCCTCATGCAAACCTATTTCCTTGCAACCCTGTTTGTACTCCTCCAAAATCTGCCCTCAATTAATGTCTAGAAATATCTCCTTCTCTTCACTACATACAATACTCCCCTCTACAAACTCCATACACAGATACACCCCTCAACCTCCTTTCCTTCTTCTTCTTCTTCTTCTTCAAAGAAACCACAAGGCCTTCTTCTTCTTCTTCTTATGCTAATACTCCCTCTTCACCTCTTCTAAAACTATCTCCACCATTGGACCCATCTCTCCATCTCTCTTAACCTTCCTCTCCTCCTTCTAGAACTCGAACTCCTACCTCTGCGCCTTCTCCTCCAAGTGCCAATCTCTCATCTGGCAACTCGTATTAGGTCTAGTCTGGATTTGGTAACGATATATTTGTAGGGCCTAAATATGGTCAAATATGTGATTTGATGTGATTGAGAAATCTACATTAAATATTTGATTTGATAAGATTTGGACGTCCATATTTAATGTTGGACTATTTTAGGATTTTCTATTACCTAAAATAGAGTCTTTTATTTTAGTAATAGGGTTTCGTATTTTAGGCTTTTACTATTTTAAGAATTCCTATGGCCTAAAGTAGAGTTTCTTAACTATATATGTGTTGAGAGTGGAGGCAATAGGAAGAGTACAAGAAGAAGATTTATGGTGCTTGTCCATATGAGATCTAAGAGAAGTCCGTACTTTGCTCTTAGGGCTCACAATCCAAGACAGAAGAAAGGGGAGATCAGATCGAGGAGTCATCGTCTTCGTTCAGGAAGATTGCTACGGGTAGGGTGATCGATTTCAAGTCATAATCTCTATGTTTTCTTCTTGAGTGTGGTGACATGATTGAACCTATTAAGACAAAGTGTTCAATATTAGTTTTTGTCAATCTTGTAATTTCAGTTGGGTTATAGATTAAGATTTATCTAGACATAGTCACCAACTATATACATTGTCTTTATCTGTGCTTGGCGTTTGTTAGATGGGGGTTGGTTGTCTCAGATGGATTGACCTAAGTTTTTACAGCGGTCATGTTTTAGACTCATAATATTAGAGCGCTTGTAGGGTGTATTCGATCCCAACATCTGGTATCAGAGAGCTTCGTTCGTTTTGGTTTGATACCAACATCAGTTGGTATTAGAGCTGCCAGATTCTCGAAAGAAAGGTGTAAGCATGTCTACAGATCAGATGAACGAACATATGATCACCCTCATATGGAAGAACTAGAAGATTTAGAAGCCAATGATGGAGGATCTACTCTGGCGTAAGGACTTGCATAGTTCATTGGAGGGTGACAGTACTAAGCCATCAGATAAGTCTACTGATGAATGAAGATGATTAGATCGAAAGGTCCTTGGATTCATCCGCCAATGACTGGACGATTCGGTATTTCATCACATCTCCATGGGGAGTTTTACAGAAGCACTTTAAGAGAAGCTGCATTCGATGTACGAACGAAAGATGGTTGGCATATTTTTATCCTTTAACTCGTCTATATAAAGTACATGGAGGGTATCTTGGTGGCACAACATCTGAACGAGGTTCAGGATATCATCAATCAGCTGTCTGTAATGAAGGTGATTGACGATAATAGAGTTTCGATCGACCTTCTCAGAATCGGACCAAACTTGGTTCACAGGACCAAAAAAATGATACGGTCCTAGGGGCACAAGTTTTGTCTCGAGATGATAAACGTGCACGAAATTATGGACTAGTTTACAAAACGACCAATACTGGGTATCTCGACGGATACGCCTCGATTTCGTCGTGCACACACAACGAAATTGAGTTCCGTCGAATCCTATACGTCCGCAAAGTCGATACGCACCTTTCGATGATTTCATTTCGTGACCACATCGTCCGGTTTGTCGGGGCGTACGCCGTATTGGTGATTTTTCTAAAAAATTTAGTCTTTAAAAATCTATTTTTTGACAAACTTTGAAATCAAAAATCTTTCTGTACAGTAAATGAAAAATTAATCTACAAGAAATATTTTAATCTCCTATAGGTTGTCTACAAATTTTGTTTAATATATTTTGAATAAAATCTACTAGATTGACAGGGATTTGGCCCCAAATAGGGGTGATTGGGACAGTTTCTACTCGTCCAAAATTTAAATTTTTTCGATTTTTGGAACTCATTTTTCGTCGTGTACATCGCGAATCAAAACAAACTAGTTGAAGGGACTTGTAGAGGGATATGTCAGGGTTGTACCGATGAAAACGACTCGCGAATTGATGAACTGGAAAGACGGGGACATCGCCGCGAAGGTGGGGTGATGGAACTGCCGTTGCTGCTGTTGTCATTGGGTTGCTGGCCGGCCGTTGCCGCTGCTGCACCGGCCGGTGGCGGTGGCGTTGGTGCACGCGCGGAGGGGGCACGCTGTCAGGTGGGCGATGGGGGTTAGGGTTTCCGATTTTTATTTTATTTTATAGCAAACGAGCCGTGTATATATATATATATATATATATATATATATATATATATATATATATATATATATATATATATATGAAGAACAGATGGCAACTCTAGAGGGGGTGAATAGAGTTTATAGCAATAATAGCCAATTAAAAATTAAACTCTTTCACAAGCTAAAATTAATCAGAGTAAATGCGGAAATAAATAAGGAGCAAGAAAGCATACGCAAACACAACCGATTTTAACCTGGTTTCCCTCGTGGAGGACTAGTCCAGGCTTGAGAACTCTAGCTCAGGATTAAATCCACTATTTGTGAAGTAGTAGTTACACCTCATGCCTTTTTTTCAGAAGAGCACGTCAACTTCTTACAAAGGATCGCAGTGGCGATGCTTGGAATTTTCCAAGCGATTTCTTGAACTCTTGCACAAAACTCATAACTGAAAAATGCTGAGCGCTTGAGGCTTAGAGAGCTTGTGGCTAGTAGATGAAGAAGGGTATGGCTTGTATTGAGCTTTAGAGAGAAGAGAAGAGAAGATTGGATGAATGAAAATGAGAGAATTCATGGCCTATTTATAGGATATTAGCAGGCATAATTCGGCCAGAATTCTGGTATGATTTTTCAAATATTTGGCCGTTGGACAACTAGCAACCAACCAACCCTAAAAATTAGGTTGCTGATTTTTAGGGGACAGAGTTCGGCCCGAACTCTGTGTGGAGGCAGAGTTCGGCCCTAACTCTGTCTCCAGAGTACAGAATGTGTCTTAAGGTCCAATGGACTTATTTAGATGTGTGGAGCTTATGGATTTTGGGTAGGTTATAGGTTAAGTCTCAAGAGCTCAGCACAACTCAGCTTACATCAGTCTAGACTCAATAAATATAAAAATACAGACTCAAGAATGACTTGAAATTGCAAAACTGAGCTGTCGTCTGACTTGAGCTGGATGTAGTCGTCGTGTGTCGTATTGAATTATTACAAGTATTATTTAGTCAATGTTATCAATATTTGGTTGACAGTGACTTTGTGTCAACAATCTTCCCCATATTGATAATTAACAAAATAATAATTGTATATTCAATATTCATACCTGGACACATGTAAAGACAAAAGGCATAGCTCCCCCATAATCAGCGCCGAGCTTAAAAATAGCTCTCCCGTAAACAATGCATCTTGTTGGCCTGATAAGAACATTCTTCCAAAAGCACATATAGACAAAAAGAATATATAATATACATATCTCCCCCTTTTGGCATTTAGCAATATAAGATAAACAAGTAATAACGGGCAAACACACCAAAAGATAAGAGAAGAAACTGCATATAAACTGATATAACGACCAAAAGTCTTCAAGAGTCATAATAGAAATGACATAAACTGATAGAACTACCAAAGTCTCAAAAGAACACAACCCATAATAAGTCTAATACAAACCAAGTACAGAAAAGCAACTAAAAGCAAAATGCATAAACCATAATCTATGATCCTCAGTAGCAGTAGCAGGGAGCAGTCCATATCCATCATCGAGCACGTGAAGGCCCAGCGTCGTCCGATGGATCAGTAAAGGAGCGACGAGGGTCCACGAAGGCTGCATCTGGATCCAAGTAGCGAATGACCCAAGGGTCATCGATACGATAGCCCTCACGACCGGGATCTCGCTCCATAGGAATGGGCATGGAAGGATGGCGAGACATGGAATACCGAATATCATGCAGCGAGTTGCTGATGGCACTCATCTACAAGGTAGTTCGGTAATCCAGCTGAGTCCAACGATCGTCCTCCAAGGTGAAGCGATCTCGGAGCATAGTCTGAAGAGACTCGAGAGTGGCAGGAGGAGGAGGAGGATCCTGTCCAAGAGGAGGGGCATCTGGCTCATCGTCAGAATGCTCAGATACGACTGGTGAGCCAACGGCCGCCTGAAGCCTCCTTGCCTTAGAGAGGAAGGCAGGGGCAGGTAAGAATTGACACTCATCAAGGGGCACATGAAACGCACGAAAGATCATAGGAAGGTATAATGCATAAACCAAAGATCTTGGTTTCTTCCTACAATTAATCATCCAATCCATCATTGTGCGTGGAAGATTAAAGGGAACATGGAAGTGGAGATGATACAATGCCGAGATTTCAAAATAAGTGACTTCATCGGTGGAACCCGCTTTAGGTAGAATGGTATTAAAAATGATCCGATAAAGTTCATAGAAATAGGGATTGAGAAATTTAGCCAAAAGCTTACGAGGACGTGTGTTAGGGCTACACAAGTCGTCCTTGAAGCTTTCAAGTGAAATCCCTTCGAGAAATTGGAAAGATCGAGCTTCAACAAGCTTTTCCCAAGAATTAGGCTCTTAGAGTTCAAGATATTCGGCCAATTCGAAATCGTCAAAAGAGATATCAATTCCCGCAACTCGTGAATAAATATGTGTATAATCATGGGTGAGGTTGCAGTAGAACATTTGAATAGCACTACGATAAATGACCAAATTTGTGGTAACAAGTTCATCAAGGCAAAGGTCATAAAAAAGTGCATCATATTGTGAGAATATAGTAAAGTTGATAGGGTGTCCTGCAAACACCGGACGTATCCGAAAATCACTAAACCAATCATTTGATACGGCTAGTGATACAAAAATTCGGTCGTCAAAAGTGTTTGGATCATGCGGACGTGGAGGATTGAACAACGGATGGATTGTGAAGAACAGATGGCAACTCTAGAGGGGGGTGAATAGAGTTATAGCAATAATAACCAATTAAAAATTCAACTCTTTCACGATCTAAAAATAATCAGAGTAAATACGGAAAATAAATAAGGAGCAAGAGAGCATACGCAAACACAGTCGATTTTAACCTGGTTTTCCTCGTGGAGGACTAGTCCAGGCCTGAGAACTCTAGCTCAGGATTAAATCTACTATTTGTGAAATAGTAGTTACACCCTGTGCCTTTACTTCAGAAGAGCACGTCAACTTTTTTACAATGGATCGCAGTGGCGATGCTTGGAATTTTCCAAGTGACTTCTTGAACTCTTGCACAAGACTCCTAACTGAGAGATGCTGAGCACTCGAGACTTAGGAAACTTGTGGCTAGTAGATGAGAAGGGTATGGCTTATATTAAGCTTAAGAGAGAAGAGAAGAGAAGATTGGATGATTGAAAATGAGAGAATTCTTAGCCTATTTATAGGTTTTTAACAGGCAGAATTCGGCCAGAATTCTGGTAGGAATTTTCAAAAATTTGGCCGTTGGACAACTAGCAACCAGCCAACCCTAAAAATTAGGGTGCTAATTTTTAGGGGACAGAGTTCGGCTCGAACTCTGTGTGGAGGCAGAGTTCGGCCCGAACTCTGTCTCCAGAGCACAGAACTGGTCCAAGGGTGAAATGGGCTAAGTTTGGATGTGGAGCTTTATGGGCTTTGGATAGGTTGTGGGTTGAGTCTCAAGAGCCCAGCATAACTCATCTTACAATCATTCTAGACTCAATAAAATACAAAAGTACAGACGCAAAAACGACTGGTATTTGCACAACTGAGCTGTCGTCTGAGCTGTCGTCTGGCTTGAGCAGAATAAAGTCGTCGTGTATCTTATTGAATTATCACAAGTATTATTTAGTCAATGTTATCAATATTTGGTTGACTATGACTTTGTGTCAACAATCTCCCCCATATTGATAATTGGCAAAATAATAATTGTATATTCAATATTCATACCTGGACACATGTAACGACATAGCTCCCCCATAATAAGTGCCGAGCTTAAGAGTAGCTCCCCCATAAACAATGCTGTCTATCTCTGTTGTCCTGTTAATAATATTCTTCCAAAAAGCACATATAAACCAAACAAACAGAAACAGAATATACACATAACTCCCCCTTTTGGCATTTAGCAATATGAGATAAATAAATGATAACAGGCAAAACACACGTAAAGGAGAAGAAACTGCATATAAAATAAGATAATGACCAAGAGTCATAGAAACTGATAATAGATCTACCAATGTCTCAAAAGCATAGTGCATAATAAGTCTACTACACACCAAGTACATAAAAGTAACTAAAGCAGAGAGCAGAAAATATAATCTAAGATCTCTAGTAGCAGCCTCAAGTAGCAGTCCAAAACCATCAACGAGCACGAGAGGGCCCGGCATCGTCCGATGGATCAGTAAAGGAGCGACGTGGGTCCACAAAAGCCGCATCCGGATCCATGTAGCGACGAACCCAAGGGTCATCAATACGAAAGCCCTCACGATCGGGATCTCGCTCCATAGGAATGGGCATGAAAGGATGACGAGACATGGAATACCGAATATCATACAGCGAGTTGCTGATAGCACTCATCTGCAAGGTAGTCCGATAGTCCAGCTGAGTCCATCGATCGTCCTCCAAAGTGAAACGATCTCGAAGCATGGCCTGAAGTGACTCAAGAGTGGTCGGAGGAGGAGGAGGATCCTGTCCGAGAGGAGGGGCCTCTGGCTCATCATCAGAATGCTCAGACACTACTAGTGAGCCGATGGCCGCCTGAAGCCTTCTTGCCTTAGAGAGAAAGGCAGGGGCAGGTAAGAAGGGACACTCATCAAGGGGTACATGGAACACACGAAAGATCATATGAAGGTATAAGGCATAAACCAAAGATCTTGGTTTCTTCCTACAATTGATCATCCAATCCATCATTGTGCGTGGAAGGTTAAAGGGAACATGGAAGTGGAGATGGTATAAGGCTGAAATCTCAAAATAAGTGACTTTATTGGTAGAACCCGCTTTGGGTAGAATGGTGGTGAAAATGATCCGATGAAGATCATAGAAATAAGGATTAAGGAATTTTGCCAAGAGCTTACGAGGACGTGTGTTAGGGCTACACAGGTCGTCCTTGAAGCTCTCTAGAGAAATCCCTTCGGGAAAGATAAAGGATCTAGCTTCAACAAGCTTTTCCCAAGAATTTGGCTCTTGAAGTTCAAGATATTCAGCTAATTCAAAATCATCAAATAAGATATCAATACCCGCAACACGTGAATAGATACGAGTATCATCATGAGTCAAATTGCAATAAAACATTTGTATGGCACTACGATAAATGATCGAATTAGAAGTAACGAGTTCATCAAGACAGAGGTCATTAAATAGTGCATCATATTGTGAGAAAATTGTAAAGTTTATGGGGTGTCCCGCAAATACCGGACGTGTCCGAAAGTCGCTAAACCATTCAGTGGATGCGTCTAGTGATATAAAAATTCGATCGTCGAAAGTGTTTGGATCACGTGGACGTGGAGGATTGAACAACGGATGGGTTTGCTGTTCAATTGCCGGTGCAACGGGTGGTGCAACGGGCGGCTCAACGGGAGGAGGAGCATTCGACGAGGACGCGCCCTCGGTCCGAAGTCTCTTCCCACGGTTAAGCAATCGTGGAGCCATAACACAATAGATAGATAATAAAGACATTTGAGATATAGAAAAGAAAGGAGTTATACCTCAAGATATTGAAGGATTATGAAAAAGAATTAAAAACCAAGCCTTCTCCTTGAGTTTGGGAAAGAATGGACCACAAGAAAGGAGAAATTAGGGTTAGGGTTTTGAGAGTTTTGAGTAGGAGAAGTAGAAAAGGTGGTAAGAATGAAGAAGAGGGAAGAGAAACCGAAATAAAGAGGAGGGTTTCTCTTGGTCGGGTCAATTAATGACCATTGGATCAACAATTGGATCAACGACTGAGCCGGTTCCCGATTCTGGAACAGGCAGGCCGAATTCGGCCCGAACTCTGGTAGGGGCAGAGTTCGGCCCGAATTTCGGATCCTGGGGACAGAACAGGAATCAGGCTGAGTTGAGTCAAAAATGGTTAAGTAAAGATAAAAACCGATGTACTACAAGAGTATGAGTACAGAAAAAGATCCAATAAGTAAGTAGATGGATAGCAGATAGTGATTTCAAAGCAGTAATATGAAGTTTGAAAATTTAGTATTTCAGCAAGTAATAAATAAAAATGAACCGTGTAATAAACAAGGAATTATATCATAATTCAATATTTTGAAGCTGCCATGGGTTAGCTGCAGGGGCTGGATCCCAGCTAGCGGTAGTCCTGAGGACTAGTGCACCGTGTCGCTTAGGCTTTTACGCCTTGTTGTTAGAAGGACCCTTTCGGCTTGTACCCATAGCAAGTTCATCATAGGAGAATCACAATATATTCGATATTTACGCAGGTTTATTTTTAATTTATAACAGCTTCATCTAAAATTCTAAGTTCACGACAAAGAAAATTGAAGCGCTCTTCGGATAATGGTTTGGTGAAGAAGTCTGCTAACTGATGATCAGTGTCAGTAAATTCTAAGTTAATCGTGCCATTTTGCTGATGATCACGCAAAAAGTGGTGTCGTATCTCAATGTGCTTCGTACGTGAGTGACAAATGGGGTTCTTAGTAAGATTTATTGCACTAGTGTTGTCACAAAAGATTGGAATATGCATGAAAGATAAATTATAGTCTTCAAGGGTTTGCTTCATCCATAAAATTTGTGCACAACAATGCCCAGCTGCTATGTATTCAGCTTCTGTTGTGGATAGTGCGACAGAATTCTGCTTCTTGCTAAACCAAGAGACTAAAGCCTTTCCTAATAAATGACACGTGCCGCTCGTACTTTTACGGTCGACCTTGCATCCAGCGAAGTCAGCATCAGAGTAAACAATGAGGTCAAAGGATGTTGACTTGGGATACCATAGGCCCACTGTAACTGTACCCTTAAGGTATCGAAAGATACGCTTAACTGCGGTAATGTGTGATTCCTTAGGATTCGCTTGATATCTAGCACACAGGCAAACGCTAAACATTATATCAGGGCGACTAGCAGTAAGATAGAGTAAACTACCTATCATACCTCGATACTTACGTTGATCTACGGGTTTGCCACTATCATCTGGTTCAAGTTTGGTTGAAGTAGCCATAAGAGTGCTGATTGGTTTGACGTTATCAAGGTCGAATTTCTTCAGCATGTCCTTTGTGTACTTCGACTGACAGATGAAGGTTCCATTTGACATTTGTTTGACTTGCTGCCCAAGAAAGTAGTTGAGCTCCCCCATCATGCTCATCTCAAACTCGGTCTGCATACACTTGGCAAAATATTGACAAAGGGTTTCATCAATAGAACAAAATATAATATCATCTACGTATATTTGTACTAAAAGAATAGTGTCTTTAAAAGATTTTATGAAAAGTGTGGTGTCAATTTTCCCTTTTGAAAAACCTTTCTCAAGCAAGAAGTTGCTTAGCCGTTCATACCAAGCTCTAGGGGCTTGTTTGAGGCCATATAGCGCTTTCTTTAGCTTGAACACGTGGTCGAGAAATTTGTGATTTTCAAAGCCAGGGGGTTGTTTTACATAAACTTCCTCCTTAATAAAACCATTCAAGAAAGCACTTTTAACATCCATTTGAAATAATTTGAAATTTTGAAAATTTGCAAATGCACAAAGCATCCGAATGGATTCTAATCTAGCAACAGGAGCATACGTCTCTCGTAGTCGATACATTCCTCTTGGTTGTATCCTTGGGCTACTAGACGAGCTTTGTTGCATGTGACTAAACCATCTTCATTCACTTTGTTTCTAAAGACCCATTTAGTACCAATAATCGAGTGATTAGCCGGTCTAGGAACAAGTTCCCATACTTGGCTCCTCTCGAATTGGTTGAGTTCCTCTTGCATAGCAGAAATCCAAAATTCATCATTGAAAGCTTCTAAAATGTTTTTAGGCTCAATTTGTGAAATAAAGGCAGTGCTAGCAATAGAGTCTCTTAATGATGATCTAGTAGTTACTCCTCGTGAAACCTCACCGATTACCAAATTTTCTGGATGTGATGGCTTGAAAGAGAATTTCTTAGGCAAGCTTTCCAGAGAATTTGTTTCGGTTGTGGTATTCATTGGAGTAGACGTTGATGGCTCAACATCATCATCAAGAGTAGCTGCTGCACTGTTATCTTCATCAAAAGTCACATTGGTAGACTCTTCCACAATTAATGAGCGTTTGTTAAAAACTCTATATCCCTTACTCTTGGCAGCATAGCCAAGGAAAATATCATCGTCAGCTTTGGCATCAAATTTGCCTAAGTTGTCTTTGGTGTTTAGGATAAAACATCTACAGCCAAAAACTCTAAAATAAGAAATATTTGGGGTTCTCCCGAACCAAAGCTCATAGGGTGTTTTTTTCGTAATAGGACGAATAAGTACCCTATTTAAAATGTGGCATGCTGTACTGACAGCGTCAGCCCAAAAGTATTTCGGAAGTGAAAACTTGTTCAACATGACTCTAGCCATATCGCCAAGAGTCCAATTCTTTCGCTCCACAACACCATTTTGTTGGGGAGTTCTTGGACAAGAAAACTCATGATCAAATCCATTGGAATCATAAAACTTTTCAAAATTAGAATTTTCGAATTTGCCTCCATGATCACTTCGGATTCGAGTAATCATGTAGCCTTTTTCGTTTTGAACTTTCTTGACAAAAATCTTAAAAACTGAAATAGCATCACTTTTATAAGTAAAAAAGAAAATCCAAGTAAATCTTGAAAAGTCATCAACAATAACAAAGGCATACAGTTTTCCACCAAGACTGGCTACTCTACTAGGGCCAAATAAATCCATATGGAGTAGTTGCAGGGATCTAGTAGTGCTTACAGAGTTTATGGAATGAAAAGATGACTTGGTTGCCTTATTCAACTCATATTCGGCACATACGGTGTCCTTTTTGAATGTGATGTCGGGCAAGCCTCTAACTAGCTTCTTGGTCGATAGCCTGGATATGGTATCCTTATTGGCATGACCAAGACGCTGGTGCCATAGTAGTCGTTCATCTTTATGAGCATATAGGCATCTACCTGTATTGTTAGTATTTCCAGACAAATAGAAAATATAAATATTATCCTCTCTTACCCCTTCAAAAGCAATGTCTCCTGTTGACCTATCATCGATAAGACATTTGTTTTGTCCAAGGTTAATGTCATAACCATGGTCAGCAAGATGACTGATGCTGAGCAAGTTATGCTTTAACTCGGTCACTAGGCAGACATCCTTTATTACGGGAGAGGGAGGATAGCCAATAATACCATTACCTATAATTTAACCTTTTAGGTTATTACCGAAGGATACATATCCTTCTCTCTTCATCGATAGTGATGCGAAAAGATGTACGTCTCCCGTCATATGTCGCGAGCATCCACTATCGAGAATCTACTTACTCTTAGTTGAGGAGGGAAGGTCCACCTACATCAAGAGTAGATGTGACCTTTGGTACCCAAGTTCTTGAGGGTCCTGAAGAGTTAGTTTTTGGAAACCATGCATATATCTTTCTATCTACTAATCTTCTAATTCTATATTGTGGTGAAATGTGTCCATGTAAACCACAATAAGTATATGTAGCATTCCTATTTACATTAGGAGCATGCTGATGATGTCTATAAGCAGAATATTGATGATATGTAGATTCAGGATGGTGATGATGACTATGTGGAGTGGCATGGTGATATTGTTGATATGGTATGGCATGATGATGTTGTCTATATGGTATGGCATGATGAGATTGTCTATATGTGGAGTGATGTTGATTGTGTCTTTGTGCAACATGGTGATGACTGTATCTATGTGTAGCATAATGTTTATGTGACATATGATGATTATTTCTACGTGCATGTGGTTTGTGAAAGTGTATATACATGTAAGCATGATTGTGAGCAGCATGAGGATGACGTGGTTGACTAGTATGAGTTGTGTCATGCTTTGTGTGTGTCTCATGTGATTGGGTTTGAGGTTGAGCAACCTGTTTTCCTAATTTAGTCTCTAGTTTCTTAGAGACAGCTTGCAATTTAGTAATCTTAGCATTAAAACTATGCATCTTAGTAATAGTAATCTTGTGTCTACTCTTTTCTTTTGTAAGCTCCGTGTTGAGTGTTGTGATTTTTAGTGTTTGTTGCTCAATACGTGCCTCGGCATCATGTAAGCTTATTTTAAGCTTAGATACCTCATCAGTGACATCCGTGGGTGTAGTGTCTCTAATATTATCAAGTAATAGAGAAAGTCTTTGTATTTCGACTTCATGACTTTTGATTTTGTCCTTGGCTTGTTTGTATTTAACAATGACCTTTTTATGATCACTAAGTAAATCGGTGAAAGCATCGCCAAGTTCATCAAAAGTGAAGTCGTCAAGAGTTTCGTTTGATACCTTGTCGGATGTCGCCATTAGGCACACATTAGCCGTATCTTGAGGAGAGTTCTTTTCTTCCTCGGAGTCACTAGCTTCACTTTCATGCCAAATGCTTGTGTTGGCATATTTCTTTGAGGAGGTCTTCTTGTGTGGCTTCTCATAGCAGTTGCTTTTCTTTAAGAATGGACAGTCTTTTCGGACATGTCCCGTCTTCTTGCAACCGTAGCAAGTAGGCTCTTCTTTTTCATCTTCTTGTGGTTCCTTCTTTTTTCGATTGAAGCGAAGGAATTTCTTGAAGTTGCGAACCATGAGGGCTTGATCATCGTCTTCTGAGTTGTCGTCATCCGTCTCTTCGGGTTCAGCCCTCCGTCGGTGAGCTTTGAGTGTGATCTCCTTAGCCTTAGGAGCAGGCTCTTCGAAGTCCTTGAGGTCAAGCTCATGAGTCATTAGCTTTTCCATCAAGGTCTCCATAGACATGGTTGTGAGATCATTTCCTTCTATGATGGCTGTCACCTTAGGGTTCCAAACTTTTGGTAGCCCCCTAAGTAACTTGTGAATCTTTTCGTGATTTGAATATTGCTTCCCAAGCGAAGACAGGGGGTTGATGATGTCGAGGAATCTTGTGAACATTTGCGTGATCGTCTCGTTTGGCTTCATCTTGAAAGCCTCGTATTCTTGAGTGAGGCGGCTTATCTTTGATTCCTTGACTTGGGTGGTTCCTTTATGCGTCACTTCTAGAAGCTTCCATACTTCGTGGGATATGGTGCATGTAGAAACCCTGTTGAACTCATTCCTGTCTATAGCACAAAATAAAGCATTAATAGCTCTCGCGTCTAGACTTGCCTGTTTTTTCTCTTCGTCAGAATATTTGTCATGTGATTTCTCAACGAGATCGCCATTGACAACTATTCTGGCGGGCTTTTTGTAACCGTCAGTGACGATAGTCCACAGGTCAAAGTCTAGCGACTTGAGATAAAAACTCATCCTTGTTTTCCAATACGTGTAGTTAGTTCCATCAAATAGGGGAGGCCTATGAGTGGACTGTCCTTCACCGTGATTGGAAATCAAGGATTGTGTGGTTGCCATGGATCAGCTCTAGGATGTAAGTCCTTGTAAAGAGAACAGAGCTCTGATACCAATTGAAGAACAGATGGCAACTCTAGAGGGGGGGGTGAATAGAGTTATAGCAATAATAACCAATTAAAATTTCAACTCTTTTACGATCTAAAAATAATCAGAGTAATACGGAAAATAAATAAGGAGCAAGAGAGCATACACAAACACAGCCGATTTTAACCTGGTTTCCCTCGTGGAGGACTAGTCTAGGCCTGAGAACTCTAGCTTAGGATTAAATCCACTATTTGTGAAATAGTAGTTACACCCCGTGCCTTTACTTCAGAAGAGCACGTCAACTTCTTTACAATGGATCGCAGTGGCGATGCTTGGAATTTTCTAAGCGACTTCTGAACTCTTGTACAAGACTCCTAACTGAGAGATGCTGAGCACTCGAGACTTAGGAAACTTGTGGCTAGTAGATGAGAAGGGTATGGCTTATATTGAGCTTAAGAGAGAAGAGAAGAGAAGATTGGATGATTGAAAATAAGAGAATTCTTGGCCTATTATAGGTTTTTAACAGGCAGAATTCGGCCAGAATTCTGGTAGGAATTTTTAAAAATTTGGCCGTTGGACAACTAGCAACCAGCCAACCCTAAAAATTAGGGTGCTGATTTTTAGGGGACAGAGTTCGGCCCGAACTCTGTGTGGAGGCAGAGTTCGGCCCGAACTCTGTCTCCAGAGCACAGAACTGGTCCAAGGGTAAAATGGGCTAAGTTTGGATGTGGAGCTTTATGGGTTTTGGATAGGTTGTGGGTTGAGTCTCAAGAGCCCAGCATAACTCAGCTTACAATCATTCTAGACTCAATAAAATACAAAAGTGCAGACGTGAAAACGACTGGTATTTGTACAACTGAGCTGTCGTCTGGCTTGAGCAGAATAAAGTCGTCGTGTGTCTTATTGAATTATCACAAGTATTATTTAGTCAATGTTATCAATATTTGGTTGACTGTGACTTTGTGTCAACAGGTTGGTGGTTGTTGTTCAACGGCCGGTGCAACGGATGGTACAACGGGCGGTTCAACACGAGGAGGAGCATTCGACGAGGATGCTCCCTCAGTCTGAAGTTTCTTCCCGCGGTTGAACAAACGTGGAGCCATACAATAAAGACAATGAAGGAAATTTGAGATATAGAAAAGTATGAATTATACCTCAAACTAGTGATGAACTATGAAGGAGAATTGAAAAAGAGGCCTTCTCCTTGAGTTTGGGGAAGAAAAGAGCTCTAGAATGAAGAAATTAGGGTTAGGGTTTTGAGAGAAAGGTGTTTGAGAAGTAGAAAAGGTGGTAATGAAGAAGAAGAGAGAGGAGAACCTGAAAATATGGGAAGGGTTTCAAGTAGTCGGAGCAAATAATGGCCATTGGATCTAAAATATGATCAACGGCTGAGGCTGTTTTCGGTTCTGGGACAGCCAGACCGAATTCGGCCCGAACTCTGGTAAGGGCGGAGTTCGGCCCGAATTCCGGATCCTGGTCATAGAATAGAAATCAGGCTAAAAAAATAGTTAAGTAAGAAAGACCAAAATAAGACAAGAGTATAAATACAAGAAAAGATCCAAGAAGTAAACAAATGAATAACAGAAAGTGAACTCGAAGCAGCAATATGAAGTTGAAAAAATAGTATTTCAGCATGTGATAAATAAAAATGAACCGTATAATAAACAAGGAATTATATCACAATTCAATATTTTGAAGCTGCCATGGGTTAGCTGCAGGGGCCGGATCCCAGCTAGCGGTAGTCCTGAGGACTAGTGCACCGTGTCGCTTAGGCTTTTACGCCTTGTTGTCAGAAGGACCCTTTCGGCTTGTACCCATAGCAAGTTCATCATAAGAGAATCAAGATATACTCGATATTTATGCAGGTTTATTTTAATTTACAACAGCTTCATCTAAAATTCCAAGTTCACGACA
Organism: Iris pallida; assembly: GCA_029216955.1. Lineage (NCBI taxonomy): Eukaryota > Viridiplantae > Streptophyta > Magnoliopsida > Asparagales > Iridaceae > Iris > Iris pallida. The sequence goes on from JANAVB010001799.1 coordinate 5,125,623, forward strand.
AAGAAAATTGAAGCGCTCTTCGGATAATAGTTTTGTAAAGAAATCAGCTAACTGATGATCAGTGTCAATAAATTCTAAGTTAATCGTGCCATTTTGCTGATGATCACGCAAAAAGTGGTGACGTATTTTAATGTGATTCGTGCATGAGTGACAAATGGGGTTCTTAGTAAGATTTATAGCACTAGTGTTGTCACAAAAGATTAGAATATTCATGAAAGATAAGTTGTAGTCTTCAAGAGTTTGCTTCATCCACAGAATTTGTGCACAACAACGCCCAGCTACGATATATTCAGCTTCTGTTGTGGATAGTGCGACAGAATTCTGCTTCTTGCTAAACCAATAGACTAAAGCCTTTTCTAATAAATGACACGTACCGCTCGTACTTTTACGGTCGACCTTGCATCCGGCGAAGTCAGCATCAGAGTAACCAATGAGGTCAAATGATGTTGACTTGGGATACCATAGGCCCACTGTAACCGTACCCTTAAGGTATCGAAAGATACGCTTAACAGCGGTCATGTGTGATTCCTTATGATTTGCTTGATATCTAGCACACAGGCAAACGCTAAACATAATATCAGGGCGACTAGCAGTAAGATAGAGTAGACTGCCTATCATACCTCGATACTTACGTTGATCTACGGGTTTACCGCTGTCATCTGGTTCAAGTTTGGTTGAAGTAGCCATTGGAGTGCTGATTGGTTTGACGTTGTGAAGGTCGAATTTCTTCAGCATGTCCTTTGTATACTTTGATTGACAGATGAAGGTTCCATTTGACATTTGTTTGACTTGCAGCCCAAGAAAGTAGTTGAGCTCCCCCATCATGCTCATCTCAAACTCGGTCTACATACACTTGGCAAAGTCTTGACAAAGGGTTTCATCAATAGAACCAAATATAATATTATCTACGTATATTTGTACTAAAAGAATAGTGTCTTTAAAAGATTTTATAAAAAGTGTGGTGTCAATTTTCCCTTTTGAAAAACCTTTCTCAAGCAAGAAATTGCTTAGCCGTTCATACCAAGCTCTAGGGGCTTGTTTGAAAGCCATACAACGGTTTCTTTAGCTTGAACACGTGGTCGGGAAATTTATAATTTTTAAAGCCAGGAGGTTGTTTCACATAAACTTCCTCCTTAATAAATCCATTCAAGAAAGCACTTTCAACATCCATTTGAAATAATTTGAAAATTTAAAAATTTGTAAATGCCCAAAGCATCCGAATGGATTCCAATCTAGCAACAGGAGCATACGTCTCATCGTAGTCGATACCTTCCTCTTGGTTGTATCCTTGGGCTACTAGACGAGCTTTGTTGCGTGTGACTGAACCATCTTCATTCACTTTGTTTCTAAAAACCCATTTAGTACCAATAATCGAGTGATTAGTCGGTCTAGGAACGAGTTCCCATACTTGGCTCCTCTCGAATTGGTTGAGTTCCTCTTGCATAGAAGAAATCCAAAAATTCATCATTGAAAGCTTCTAAAATTTTTTCGGCTCAATTTGTGAAATAAAGGCAGTGCTAGCAATAGAGTCTCTTAATGATGATCTAGTAGTTACTCCACGTGAAACCTCACCGATCACCAAATTTTCTGGATGTAAAGGCTTGAAAGAAATTTCTTTGGTAAGCCCTCCAGAGAATTGGTTTCGGTTGTGTATTCATTGGAGTAGAAGTGATGGCTCAACCTCATCATCAAGAGTAGCTGCTGTACTGTTATCTTCATCAAAAGTCACATTTGTAGAATCTTTTACAATTAATGGCGTTTGTTAAAACTCTATATCCCTTGCTCTTGGCAGCATAGCCAAGGAAAATACCATCGTCAGCTTTGGCATCAAATTTGCCTAAGTTGTCTTTGGTGTTAAGGATAAGCATCTACAACCAAAAACTCTAAAATAGAACATTTGGGGTCCTCCCAAACCAAAGCTCATAGGGTGTTTTCTTCGTAATAGGACAAATAAGTACCCTATTTAAGATGTGGCATGCTGTACTGACAGCTTCAGCCCAAAAGTATTTCGGAAGTAAAAATTTGTTCAACATGACTCTAGCCATATCGCCAAGAGTCCTATTCTTTCGCTCGACAACACCATTTTGTTGAGGAGTTCTTGGACAAGAAAATTCATGATCAAAGCCATTAAATCACAAAACTTTTCAAAATCAGAATTTTTGAATTTGCCTCCATGATCACTTCGGATTCGAGTAATCATGTAGCCTTTTTCGTTTGAACTTTCTTGCAAAAATCTTGAAAACTGAAATAACATCACTTTTATTTGTAAAAAAGAAAACCCAAGTAATCTAGAAAAATCATCAACAATAACAAAGGCATAGAGTTTTCCACCAAGACTGGCTACTCTACTAGGGCCAAATAAATCCATAGGAAGTTGCAAAGGTCTAGAAGTACTTACAGATTTATAGAATGAAATGAAGACTTAGTTGCCTTATTCAATTCACATTCGGCACATACCATGTCCTTTTTGAATGTGATATCGGGCAAGCCTCTAACTAGCTTCTTAGTCGATAGCCTGGATATAGTGTCCATGTTGGCATGACCAAGACGCTGGTGCCATAATAATCTTTCGTCCTTATGAGCATATAGGCATCTACCTGCATTGTTAGTATCTATAAAAAATATAATATTATCCTCTCTTACCCCCTTCAAAAGCAATGTCTCCCGTTGACCTATCATAAATAAGGCATTTGTTTTGTCCAAAATTAATGTCATATCCATGGTCAGCAAGATGACTAATGCTGAGCAGGTTATGCTTTAACTCGTCACTAGGCAGACATCCTTTATTACGGGAGAGGGGGATAGCCAATAATACCATTATCTATAATTAACCTTTTAGGTTATTGCCGAAGGATACATATCCTTCTCTCTTCATCGATAGTGATGCGAAAGATTTGCGTCTCCCGTCATATGCCGCGAGCATCCACTATCGAGAATCTACTTACTCTTAGTTGAGGAGGAAAGGTCCACCTACATCAAGAGTAGATGTGACCTTTGGTACCCAAGTTCTTGAGGGTCCTGAAAAGTTAGTTTTTGGAAACCATGCATATACTTTATACTACTAATCTTCTAATTCTACAATGTGGTGAAATGTGTCCATGTAAACCATAATAAGTACATGTAGCATTCCTATTTATATTAGGAGCATGCTGATGATATCTATAAGTAGAGTGATGAGGAAAGTTGATGATATGTAGAATTAGCATGGTGATGATGATTTTGTATAGAGTGATGTGGTGTCATGGTGATATGTCTATATGGAGTAGCATGGTGATGATGTCTATATGTAGAGTGATGGTGATGCTGTTTTTGTGCAACATGGTGATGATTGTATCTATGTGTAGCATGATGATTTTGTGACATATGATAGTTATTTCTACGTGCATGTGGTTTGTGTGCTTTGTGAAAGTGTGTGTATATGTAAGCATGATTACGTGTTGTAGGTGGATGACGTGGGTGACTAGTATGAGAAGTATCATGCTTTGTGTGTGTTTTCTTGGGTTTGAGGTTGAGCAACCTATTTTCCCAATTTAGTCTCTGTTTCTTAGAGACAGCTTGCAGTTCAGTACCTTAGCATTCAACCATGCATCTTAGTAATAGAATCATGTGTCTACTCTTTTCTTCTGCAAGCTCCGTGTTGAGTGCTGTGATTTCTTGTGTTTGTTGTTCAATGTGTGCTTCGGCATCATGTAAGCTTATTTTAAGCTTAGATACCTCATCTGTTACATCCGTGGGTGACGTGTCTCTAATGTTAGCAAGCAGTAAAGAAAATCTTTGAATTTCGACTTCATGACTTTTGATCTTTTCCTTGGCATGTTTATATTTACCAATGACCTTTTTATGATCATCAAGTAAATCGTAAAAGCATCACCAAGTTCATCAAAGTGAAGTCATCAAGAGTTTTGTTTGATACCTTGTCGGACGTTGCCATTAGGCACACGTTTGCAGCGTCTTGAGGAGAGTCCTTTTCTTCCTCGGATTCACTAGCTTCGCTTTCATGCCAAATGCTCATTTGGCATATTTCTTGAGGAGTCTTCTTGTATGGTTTCTCATAACGGTTGCTCTTCTTTAAGAGTGGACAGTCTTTTTCGGACGTGTCCCGTCTTCTTGCAACCGTAGCAGGTTGGCTCTTCTTCGTCGTCTTCTTGTGGTTCCTTCTTTCTTTGGTTGAAGCGAAGGAATTTCTTGAAGTTGCGGACAAGGAGCTTGATCATCACCTTCTGAGTTCTCGTCATCCGTCTCTTCGGGGTCAGCCCTCCGTCGGTGAGCTTTGAGTGCGATCTCCTTAGCCTTAGGAGCAGGCTCTTCGAAGTCCTTGAGGTCAAGCTCATGAGTCATCAGCTTTTCCATCAAGGTCTCCATGGACATGGTTGTGAGATCATTCCTTCGATGATAGCACCACCTTAGGGTTCCAAATCTTTGGGAGTCCCCTAAGTAGATTTCGAATCTTCTCGTGATTTGAATATTGTTTGCCGAGCGAAGACAGGGGATTGTCGAGGAATCTTGTAAACATTTGTGTGATCGTCTCATTTGGCTTCATCTTGAAAGTCTCATATTTTGAGTGAGACGGCTTATCTTTGATTCCTTGACTTGGGTGGTTCCTTCATGCATCACTTCTAGATGGCTCCATACTTCGTGAGATGTGGTACATGTAGATACCCTGTTGAACTCATTCCTGTCT
>JANAVB010001799.1:5156656-5199156 GCA_029216955.1 Iris pallida
GGATGGCAAGGTAAATCTGTCAAATTACAAACTCTTTATGAAGGTATTAGAGCTTGGATTCATGTTGAAGATGGGAGCAAATTTACATTATAGGAAGCTTGCTACCACTGCATTTGAAGGTTTGAAGCAGGAGTTACTCTAGCAGTTGTTTTGTTGGAGAAAAGGTACATTTTTTACACCTGTTGTTATTTAAAGTTTTTGCAAGAAAAAAAAGAATATTGGAAATGAACTCAATCTCTCACAAACTTTGATTCATATGTTTAGTGGTGAAAATTATGATTTTTGGATTATCAACATGAGAACTCTTTTTTATTTCACAAGATCTTTGGGAACTTGTTGAGAATGGTTATGCAAAGACATATAAGGTAACAAAAATAAAGGATCTTTGGAAGAAAGATGCTAAGGCACTACTTATATTGCAACAAGTGGTGAATGACTCCATCTTTCCAAGAATTGTTAATGCTGTAAAGTCAAACGATGCATGAAATTTTTTGAAGCAAGAATATGAAGGTGATGGCAAGGTAAAATCTGTCAAATTACAAACTCTTAGAAGTGATTTTAAGAATCTTTGTACTGAAGGATGCTGACACAATTGATGATTATTGCACCAAAGCTTCTACTATTATTAATCAGTTAAAAACTCTTGGTGAAGAACTTAATGATAACAAGATAGTAGAGAAGGTTTTAAGAACTCTTGTTCCTAAATTTGATCATGTAGTTAGCTGCTATAGAGGAATCAAAGATTTATCTACTTGTTCTTTTACTGCACTAACAAATTCTCTTCAAGCTCATGAACAAAGATAAACAGGATGGCAGAAAAGAGCGTTGAAAGTTCATTTCAAACAAGAGTTGAACACATAGTCAAGCCTACATGAATACATCAAGTAAGAGGATTTAGAAGAGGTGTATATCACGGACATAGTAGAGGTAGAGACAGTAGAAGATCTGACTGGAACAATCAAAGATGAGGCAATAATGATAGAGGCAATCAAGGAAGACCTGACTGGAACAATCAAAAAGGAAGCAACAGTGATAGAAGCAATGTACGCCAAAGCTATAAGAGAAAACAATGCTATTTTTGTAAAAGGTTTGGACACACTGAAGCTTACTGCTATGCCAAAGCCAAACAACAAGTGAATTACACAAAAAAGAGAGGTGATTAAGGTAAAGAAGATGATAATAGCTTCATGACTTGTTTTAATTCTGAAAAAAATAGAAGCAATGTTTGGTTTTTAGATAGTGGATATAGTAATCATATGATAGGGGACAAAAAACCTTTTATGATTTGGATGAATCCGTCAAGACTCAAGTTAGGCTAGGAAATAACATGATTATGAAATTGAAGGGAAAGGAAAAGTTACAAAAAAAAAAAACAAAGTCAGGTATGGAAAAATTGATTCATGAGTTTTTTTATGTACCTAGTCCTTGCCCATAATTTAATAAGTGTTGGTCAATTGATTGCGGAGGGATATTCAATTACTTTCAAAGATAATACATGCTTGATTATGTCTAAGAATTCTGATATGCCAATGTTGAAGATTCATGTGGTTGAAAACAAAATGTTTCCTCTTGAAATTTCATGTATCGATACTTATGTCCGTCTCTAATAGTGAAGAATGAGTCTTGGTTATAGCATTTGTGTTATGGACATTTGCATTTCAATGGCTTAAAGTTGTTAAGTAAAAAACGGATGGTTTTAGGCTTACAAGGAATTGAATGTGTTGATAATGTTTGTGAAGGTTATATTTATGGGAAACAACATCGTTCATATTTTCCTGTTGTAAAATCATGGAGATCTATTAAGCCTCTAGAACTTATTGATGCTGATTTTTATGGTCCAATGCAGACTTTATAATTAAATAATAATAGATATTTTTTGCACTTTATTGATGATTTTTCTCGAATGAGTTGGATATATCTTATAACAAAAATAGTCTGAAGCATTTGCTAAGTTTCAATAGTGCAAGGCATTTGTTGAAAAACAAAGTGGACATGCTATAAAAATCCTCAGAACCGATAGAGGAGGAGAATTTATATCAACCAAATTTAACACTTTTTGTAAGAAAAATGGTATATGCAGGCAGCTTACAGTGAAGTACACACCTATACGAAATGGAGTCACCGAGAGAAAGAACATAACCATTGTAGAGGTGGCCCACAACATGCTGAAAGAAAAGAGTCTTTCTAATGATTTTTGGGCAGAAGCCGTGGCAACTTTAGTTTATATTCTAAATCGCTCACCAACGAACGATGTACAAAAGATGACACCATATGAAGCATGGTTTGGAAGAAAACCAGGAGTGAGACATCTCAAGGTATTTAGTTGTATTGCGTGTGCATTTGTTTACCCCCAAATCATAGAAAGTTAGATGATAAAATTGAAAAATGCATTCTTCTTGGCTATAGTAGTGAATGAAAAACAAATCGATTGTATAATCCGATAACCAAAAAGTTAATTATTAGTAGAGGTAATATTTGATGAACATGCTTGTTGAATGTGGAATGATAGTCAACAGGTGTAGAAGATTGGTGAAGGGCAAAACTCATCCACACTACATCTTTCAAGTGAAGAAATGGTGACTAAACCAACATCTTCGAAATCGATGACATCTCCATCAGCAATTCCAACATGTTTTTTTCCTACAAATAGAAGTCCTCCACTATCGGATGAAGAAAGTCCTCTAAGAAAGATAAAGTCCTTGTCAGAGATTTATGCATCATGTTACTTTGCTTTAGTGGTTGCATGGAAAATTTTCTATGAAGAAGCATATAGAAAAGAGGAATGGGAGACTTCCATGAAAGAAGAAAATATGGCAATTGAAAAGAACCAAACATAAGAGTTGACATAATTGTCCCTTGGGAAAGATGAAATTGGGATAAAATGGGTATACAAGGTAAAATATGACAGAAAATGTAATTCAAAATGGTATAAACCACGTCTAGTTTCTAAGGGGTATGTGCAAGTCTATTGTATAGATTTTTATAGAACTTTTTCACCAGTTGCTCGTTTAGAAACTGTTAAACTAATTTTAGCTTTTGTAGCTCAAAAAAGATGGGATGTTTTTTATTTTGATGTCATATCTACATTTTTAAATGGATATTTGAATGAGTATGTCTATGTTGAGCATCTACAAGGATTTATGTCGAAGGAACGAAGGAAAAATTCTATAAACTCAAGAAGGCACTATGTGGGCTAAAACAAGCACCACGAGCATGGTATAGTCGTATTAACTCTTATCTTTATAAAAATGGATTTCATAAAAGTGATAATGAACCTATGCCGTATGTGTCACGCCGCGCGCCCGCATGATCGGGTACGGGTTGTGGATACGTCCAGCCTATATCATAGAATCGATAATAGTTTAGCTGTCTAAACCTTGATAGTCATCAAATAATCATGATATCAATCTATGATCAATAACAGAATTAATAAATGGACCCAACACACACTTACACGATCACCTATCCACTATAATATTTTAATACATAGTACATGTCCTACTCCAGAGACAAATTCAGTAATAATTATCACTATACATCTACTATATCAAACATATCCATAATCATCTGATACATAAAATCTCATCTAAAACCTCCAAATATAGACAAATCCAGCACACACTCACACGATCCTGTCATGCAGGAGCAAAGTACATCCAACCAACATATGGTACTATACAAAATAAAGCATGAAAATAAATGCAGAATAATAAAACTAGATAATGAGACGCTGGATGCTGTCATGATCATGGCCTGCAACACAAAAAAAAACTATGAGAATTATAAAGAAACATGATAACATGACTAACCATAAAATAAACCATGATCAAGGACACGCGCTACGTGATTTAAAATACAATTTCGATATGTGGATGGCTAAGGTTTAGATTCAGACTTATCAGGCTTGGACGTACGTGCAGTGTATGTCAAGCTATGCTTCGAACTATAATGGGTTGGCCACATATCTACTCTGTATTTTCCTCTCCCCAATTCTGAATCAAGATTTAAGAAGATGTGAAACTTGAAATTATGTGATGCAAAATCATAATTCAAGCAAGATTCGAACTTGAATTCATGTGATGCAAAGTCAAGGTTCATGTATATTGATTCAGAATCATAATTGAAGCAAGATTCGAAACTTGAAATAAAGTCATGTGATGCAAAGTCAGAGTCATGATATGTGTAAGAGATCGTGTCGCAATATGAATATATGACAAATTAAGAAATACGGATATCATTTATAATGTATGGAGAAACATTGTAAGGAGCGCTTGCCTTAAGTCTAAATTCTTGTTGAAAATTGCTCCTTAGTCCAACCTAAAAATGCAGGCTAAGGTGTTAGATTCCTATACAACTTACGAAAATATTATTAGGTTCTAAAAGTCCATAAGAGTCTTGTCCCAATCAATCAAAGCCTAAATCATTTATTTGAAAATATCAAGCATTATTAACTTCTCATTTCCTTACTTCTTTAAGCCCAATAACCTTACCCCTTTCATTATTCTCCCCAAAATAATATTTTAAAGCTCTAAGAATTATTTATCCAAGCCCAAGAAAGTCCTTCTAAAAATCATTTAGTTGACTAGGCCCACTCTAGCCCAAATGAATCTCCCACACTCCAAACCCATTTGATTCAAAGGGTTTCTTAATTAAACCCATAGAGTAATAAGCCCAGTACTTCATTCCTAAGTCCAGCCTAACAAATTCTTTCAACTTAACCTAATCCATGGACCCAGCCTACTTTACTAGTTTAGCCCAATTTACTGACCTATTTTTTTCTCTTTTCCTTTTCTCTGCTTCGGGCTCAACCCACAGGCCCATTAGCCTGTCGGCCCACTCTATTTCTCATAACCCTGCATCTAAAGAGAGAGAAAACAAAAGAAGTGTCCAGAAAGAAGAAGAAAATGTAAAACCCCTAAATTTCTACTACGTTTTTTTAATTTGGCATTTACTTGTAATTCATATTTATACGTCGCGTGCAAGTTTGCATTCTCGTATTTGTATGTCACGTGCGAATCTGTATTTTTCGTATTTGCTCGTCGAGTACGAATATGTGCGAGGTACATATTTTTAGAAAAAAATATTTTTATTATAGATTTTTATATAGGAGAAATAATGTTATCAAAATGATATGTGATAAATATTTTATTTGTTTAAAGTTGTAAAAAGACTGTCGCATCGAGATTTGTCAAAACATTATTTTATTGGTTGTTATAAAAATGTTATTTTATTTCTTGTTAAAATATAGTAGTAAGTGAGAAAAACCATGATTATGTAAATATTTTATTTACATACGAGTTACATGAAATTCATATATTTTTTTATTTTCGAAATTAATTTTTATTATTTTTATATTATTTATAAAAAGGAATTTTGGAAATAATTTGATTTAATATTTGATTATTAGGGTGACTTAAATTTGGATTATCTTATTGATTTCTAAAATAGTTTCGAACTAAAGTTTTAATTTAAATTTGATTTGGATTGTCTAGATATAATTAGAATTTGATTGATTTAAATTAATATACAATTTATCTAAGGGAGAATTTAAATCGTCCCAATCCTTATCCCACTAGGAGCACCACCACCTATATAAAGAGGCTTTTTTGCTCTTCTGTACAAATTCCACAACCTAAAACATCATTGCAGTCGTCTCATCGTGCGTGCACTGTGTCGGTGTCCATATTCATTTCCATTATTTTCTATTACAATTACATATTTTTCTTCGTGTTCGACAACCCCAAACACCTTTCCTGTTTCTCGTAGGGAACAATTTCATCGACACCCTAACCTAACCTTAGCCGCCTACTGCCTCTGCCCTGGCCATCCCTTCTGGTGATAACCACATGGCCGGCCAACACCCCAGCTCCATCTCCTCCGCCACCACCCTCGACACAACTATCTACCCAACTTTCTCCTTCCCCGATACCCCCATCAGGTCTGCCAGAACCACCACACCCTGTCGGGCCACCTTCTAGTACCACCTCCTTTCCTTCTTGATGCTACCGTGCACACCAGACTCCTCTGTCCCTCTCCTCCGTTCATCGACATCCATCACCACCTTCGACAGCCACCACCGCCATGGCTACGCCATGCTTCCCTCCACCACCACAATAACCACCAGGGTCGTCCGCCAACTCTGAAAACCCGACCTGCAGAGCAGTACCGTATGCCCTGTCCACGGTTGCCCCTCTTCGTTCAGAGTCAGCCGTCAGATCCCCTTTCCTCCGGCTATCATCGTCTTCACCATGCACCACCAACAAATCCAACCGCCGAAGACACCCAAATCCATCACCACCCGACAACACAGCCCCGCCATCACTATCGCTGCGGCCATCGTGACCACGACCGCCAAAATCAACATCACCACCATCCCATAAATAAAAAGAAGAAGGAGAAAACCCAACCTTATCGACGATCGCCGCCCGATCACTCCTCTGCCCTGTGCCTTGCCGACCTGACCGCTTACGTCGAGCTAGGGCGGATCCGCCGCCGAGTTCCCGAGCCGCGGGCAGGCCCCTTCGTGCGCTGGAAACCGCCGCCCCCTCCTCAGGTGGCCGCGCCAGGTCGACTACCACCTCCGGTCGGCCGCCCCCACCGACTGTGTGACTGCTGTGCCTTCGACCGAGAGCTTCCGCCGCTGAGCTCCCAGCCGTACGCGAGATCCCGATCCGCCTCACCCATGGCCCACCTCCAGCACCTCCACGCCGTGGTCGGCGTCTACCGCCGAGCCACCCCCTTTGCACTGCGGGTCTCCGTCCAGATCTAGGACCCGCAGCCCCACTTCCGTCGTCGACGTTCTCCCTGGTTGGGCACCTACTGGGAGCCTCTCCGCCTTTTCGAACAGCCGCCCCGTGCTGGGTCTCCCCTCCGGCCCCTCCGCGCCGCCGGGACGGTCCGCCGCGCTTCCGACTAGGTACTCCTCCCACTCTCTTCCCCTCTTTTAATTCTCTCTCGCTCCCCAAATCACAGCTCCGCTTCCCTTTCACCCTCCTCTTCTTCTTCAACTTGTTCCTTCTCTCTCACACTTGTTCTTACTCTCCTCTCTTTTCTCTCTCTTCCTCTCAATAACTGACGAAAACAGCAGTGCACTGCTATGTTTTTTTACTTTTCTTTTCTTTTCTTGTTTTGTTTTATATTTTATTAGTTATTGTTATTAGCTGCCATTAGTATTATTATTATATAATTTTGTTAACAAGTATATATATATAAATATATATATATATATATATATATATATTATATATATTATATATTATATATTCTTTATATATATATTATATATAAAATATATATATAATACTTAACTAAATATATAATAATACTTACAATAATATACTATATTATATATATATATATTATATATATATATATTATATATAATATATATATATAATATAATATATATATATATATATATATATATATATATATATATATATATACATGTATATTATTGTAAGTATTATTATCATGATATTTATATTATTTGTTTATTTAATAAATGTATTGTATTTATTAAGGTATAATAAATATTTCTAAAAAAATATTTTTTACTAATAAAATATAGTGTTGACTTAAACTTGTATTTTGAAAAGGATTAGGTTTTGAGCCTGAAATAACTTTCTAGAATTTTCAAGTATTTATTTAAATATTTTGATCCATAAAATATAGTTTCCAAAATAGTTTGACAAATAAAATATTATTTTTAATATAATAGATATTTTATAAAATAGTTATTTATTTAGTTATATATACGAATTTCTTCGATTATCAAATCTTGTCCGTGGCTAGTCATATTCATATCTTTTTGTAAAACTCGGACTTCCTTATATCGTCCCTAGCTAAATTGACTATTCTGGATTCAATGGCATGGTCCGTCCTATCATTTGAAATTATATTTGCGTAGTTCTGACATCTATGACTATTTTGTGCCAACCTGATCATATCGCTCCAATCAACTCCAATTAAACCGAGACCTCTGCAATTCGAACATGGCAATTGGACAATCAGAATATGGCAAAATATCGTACCACATCAGGCGACACACCAGGCAAGACACCTTGCCTTTACTGTTTATTTAATTGCTCAATATCATGCATGCTTTTACTTATTTCTAGCAAATATAAAATTGTTCTTTCAAAACTGTATATAGATGCAAATTACTATACTTTAATTTTCTTGTTACATTTTGGCCTAGAGTTAAGGGACCACCCTTTGTGTGTGTTGCATTCATTGGCCTCAACACTTGTGTGCCACGAAGTCACGAGTTACATATAGATACAGACTTGCGTGCTGACTGATCATTGGTGCGTACAGGCCGTGCGTTAGGATATAACTGCTAATAGATTTGTATAGAAGACCTAGCAGTTATTAAGACTAAAATAGTGTCGTGGAAACGATCATGTTGTGTGTCGTAGAGATGATGCATGTATAGTATCATGGAGAGGGAGGAGACAGCTATTAGCGTAGGGGCTACATTTTATTTTTATGCACATTTCGGGCTGATAGAGACTCAGATGAGCGCTACTTGCGGCCCAGGGCAGATAGTGTCTTGTATGAGCGCTACGTGCTGCCAATCCTCTTTTATTTGCGTGGCTTATCATACAGCCCCTGCGTAGAACGTTGTCTCCAAAAGAGCATGGTTTCACATAGAATGGTTAAGGACCTTATCTGTTTAGGTTTATGTACTTTTCTATTAAGCTATTTATATTTAGTTTATGGCATGATATTATGTGTCTTGTTACGTCCCTCTGAGGACCTGGTGATTTCTCTAGGTGTGTTTTGTGACTTCCTGCAGGTGCTTTAGCTAAGGCCATGACTTACGCTCTATTTCGTCGAGATGTTGCTTTTGGATCGTCATCCCCTTCGCTCGACTAAATCACTTTCTTTGTATGTTTCTTCACTATCTAAATTAGTTGGTAGTGGATTTGTCTCCGTCTAACGATTGTATACATGACAAACTCAAAGTTGCTTTTATATCATTATTTATTTTCGTGGATGAGATTTAGTGTCTTGGCTTTCTACATTTTACAGCTTATGTATACATACGAGCCTTTCATTTACTTGTATGTATACAACTGGCATGATACATTTCTAGTCCTTCTATTTTGGGACTGGGGAGTGACATATTTTTGTGGTGGCCCATGCAGGTCAAGTTTATCACTTCGGTTACGTTTCTGTACCGATGTGAGGCTGAACAAAGGATTAGAATCTAGAAATCTCATCCATATGCTTGACCTCCTTCCTTGACTTTAAATTCCGAACTCTCGTTTGACTTCCTTGATTTGCATCTTGCTTGACTCCTTCTACCGTAAATTCTTAGTTTCGTGCTAAGTGACAACTAGGAATATGACTACACTCGTATATGCTCATAGGTCAAACACATGGCTAGAAGGATTACATTGACAATTAGTATGCATTGAGGTCTTAATTGAGTTAAAAAGGCATTTATGCTTCCTAAAAGTATGATCTTAAGGTTTAGTAAATTCTAAGTTGGGTAGTAGAGATATATTTTATTTTGATACTACTAAAGGATTGATAGATTGAGAAAACAAAATGTTGATTTTGTGAAATTGTTATGATTTATTTAAGTGTGAAATCGATTTAAGAAATAGCTTAAGATTTTAAAATTTAGTGGTACAATTTACAAGTTTATTTAATATTGAGTTGAAGGATGATAATAAAATTTTGGTTTATTTGGAAGATATGAAACCGACTTTGAAGGAAAAATTTAAATTTTAAATTGTGCCCTATGATTTATGATTTATAAATTTATTTAGGTTTTGAGTTTAAGGTTTCGATATTGGAAATCAAAAATTGTGGTAAAAAAATAATAATTTATTGAGTCGCATGATTTACGATTAATGAAATTATTTAGAAATCTTGAGCTTAAGTTTTGGATTGAGTGTAATAGGCTAAGAGTTTATCTCAAGGTATATTTGAGATTGGAAATATTAAAGTGATGGTTGGTTATGAAAGTTTAGTTGAGATGCCTTCGATATGATAAAGGTTAATTGAAATTAATTAAAGGAATTTAAATTTTAAAAGTTATGATAATGTTTGACATATTTGGTAGATTATCTTGAGAGCTATATTGAGGAAACTTCTGAGGAACTCAAATTCATAGAATTAGAATCTATATTGATAGGCAACCAAGATAGACAGAAGTATGCCATATTGAATGACATATCACTCATGACCATGATAGTAGTATATACTCAAGAGTAGTTAGTCATCAACCAAACCATGTGACTATATCTCAATCTTGACTCACTCGACCTTCCCTCGTGACCTTCTAACCATTTGTAATTTGAAAAAAATGGTTTGATCGCACTTTGATCGTATCCATCTAAGAGACTATTTCCTCTCTAGAAACTGTGTCTCTAACTTCTTTTAGTTGATCTACAAGATTCCCTTATTATCTTGATTTCATGCTTTCACTTAATTTTTTGCACCTAATGCACTCCCACTTTCTATTTTAGATCTTTTGGCGTCCCTTATCGTGACTTTGACATTCGGAGCATAATACTAGCTATTACCTTCCAACAAATTTTATATGCAAGACCTAGACAAGCCCACCTTCATGTAGGTATATCATGTCCCACTAAAACACGTCCCTTTGTACCCTATTTTTATGATGCGACTTTCGGGTCATAAAGACTAAACTATAACCTTTACCATGATACCGATATATTTTCGACCACGAATAGGGACTCAACCTCGACTCAATTCTTTCAAACTGTTATGTGATTGTGTTCTACTAAATTCCTTAAATGCTTAACTTTGTATATTATCTTGATTGCTTGACCCATTGTCTCGTCGCACTACTAGTTTAACTCTTGTAAGTTGGGTAGAATACCTCATGACCTAACAAACCCTTTGTCCCTATGACCCATATTGATAAGTTTACTTAGGCTATAGAATTCAGAGGACCCTAACTCATCTAGACAACCAAGCCATATATAAGGAAACACTAGGACAACTACGTAGGCCCAAACTTTGGGCAAGACTCAAATTTTAAATAATCTTGATCTATTAGATTTCCTTCGTCATTATCCCTACTTATATTTTGACTATCTTATGCTGCTAATTTAGAAGAAGTGGAAAGAGGAAGAAGAAGGAGTGTCTTACCGAGAGGGTAGTGGAAGAGGTCAGGACCGACTAAACTCGAGGGTGACGCTGCTGGTGGAGGTGATAGGCGGTGGTAGTGGCGGAAGAGGTCAGGACCGACTAAACTCGAGGGTGACGCTGCTGGTGGAGGAGATAGGCGGTGGTGGTGGCGCTGTTCGGCGAGGAGGCGGTTGAGTTGTGCGGTTGGCGGGATCTGGTAGTGGCAGCTCTAGGAAGAGGCGGACGACGACGATTAGTCAACCGGAGCAGCTGATGGCGGAGGATGGGGTGCTGGTGGCTGAGAACTTTGGAGGTCGATAGTAGAGGCAGCTCCGGTGGCTAGGGCACAGATCTGGTGGAGGCACGGGAAACACGGGTGTCGGTCGAGGTCTGGGCTTCCTCGTTCGACACGGTGGGTCGGGAGGCGATGTCGAGGTAGAGGGGTGCGACAACGTTGTCTTTGGAGCAGTGGCCATGGGGACATGGTGGTTCTGGAAGGAAACGATAGAGGTGGCAGTGGTGATGGCGGAACTTGTGTGGCAAGGAGGTCGAGCGACACTCGAGAAGCCATCGATGAGGCATAGGTGATATGTCGGCTCGCAGTGGTGGTACTGCTCCCGACGGGGATGACGGTCGAAGGGAGCAACCGAGGTCGCTAGGCACGACGCCGATAGAAGAGCACCAACGATCGCAAGGATGAGGTCGGTGGCAGTCCCGATAGCAAGATGCGGTTACCGAATTTCTGGACACGATGGCTGCGTGTTGGTTGCAGGATATGGCTTTCGGACACGGGGCTAGAAGTTAGGGTTAGGTTTTAGTCTGTGGATGTGTCCGTGTCAGGGACACAAGACACGGAGGGATTGTGGTTGATGTAATTTGGGTGTTGAAATGTTGTGTCGTATCGGACACAGAATTTGGGTATGTAATTGTAATATCATAGCAATGAATGAAACAGAATGGACACACGGGGTCGGACCCGAGGTCGGCACGGCTCGACACAGAAATCTTGAAAGTGGACATGCTATATTTGGTAATATACACGGGGAAAAGTGAAACATAGGATACAATGGACACAAGCATTTGGGTTAGGGTTTTCCAAGAATGAGTTTAGGTTTGAGAATTATGCCTAATAAAAAATTAGGGATATTTATAGGGCGATTAGTACTAATCTAGAAGAGAATATTTGTAACACCCTGTTTCTGAAAATTGGGGATTTTTGAAAAATTATTATTTTTATTATTTATTAGTGGTATTTTAGTCATGGTATGATTTTCTGGTGACTTTAGTTAAGTTAAACCAATTCTAAAGTCATGCTAAGTCATGATTTATGACTTTGTGACTTTGTTAGTAAACCTTAGTGTAAACCCTAGTTTTCTCTAACCTAGAAGTTGCCATGCCCATGAGAGCTTAGCCATAGGCTTAGAACACCAAATTAGTGATTTTTAGCCTAAAGGGTATTTTGGTAATTTTCTAGGATTTATTTGGAATTATTTGGATTTATGTGATTTATTATTATTTAATTAATTGATTAGTGTCATGTTAGTTACTAACCTAGTTTAGCCCTAATCTAGATGTTAGTCATGACCTAGAGACTAAGTTAGATGGGTTTAACTAAAGTAATGTTAGAGCTAAATATCTAGATATTTCATGTTAGATATTTACATTAGATATTTTATTTAGATATTTTACATAAAGTTATGTAGAATGAATCCTAGCCATAGGATAGCTTTGAAACTTGTTGGAGAGCCCACAACCATTGATCCTAACCCTAAACCAAACCCCATGGCCGGCCAAGCATGCCCCCCCTATATGAACACCCCCATCTTCACAAAGAGCCTCATTTTCAATGTATTGAAAACCCATTTTTCCCTCAACTTCACAAAGCCATAACTTCTTCATTCCTTCACCAAATTGAGTCCCGTTTGTTGCGTTGGAACCCCCTACACTTGAGGATGCTAAAGGAGGCTTAGTAGCAAGGTTGCACAAGGATTTGGACACCCCAAAGTGAAGAGGAAACCCCCCCTAGAAGGTTGATTTTCATGATTTTGCACATATAGGTAAAGTGTTCTAAACCCTATCAAAATAGTGATTTCTCTTCATGGTTGCATGCATTAGGATACCATGGTCATGTAGGTCAAGTTTGGTAGGATTTTTATGTGGTTTGGTGTCCGTATCGGACACGTATCTATGTTTGAAACTAGGTGTTTGGTGAAATGCCACATAGAATATTTTGTTAATGTTTTTCAAAACAAAATTGATATTTGGGTAGCCCTAGATCCCTAGGTCACTTTTCCACTTGACTGAGCACAAAACAGGACACGTTCCGTGTCCAAATTGGACACGAAATCACTGATTTCAGCACACACTGACACACTGTAAAACCTAACTGTTTGATGCTGTGTATTGTGTCCACACCCATTGTGGACACAATACAGACACGAGGACACAAACCTAGACCCTAGGCTGACCCCCTGACACGAGCACGTGGCCCCACGTGCCCCGTGTGGAGCACACGACCCCTCGACACGCGCGCACGAGACTGTGCAGCCTCCCCTGCTACCAGACTTCTCGTGCGGACACGACACGCGACGTGGACACACGAAACATGGCCTGAGGGTTGGGGCAGTGTCTGACATACCCCTCCCAAAGTTTCAGACACGTTGGTGTCGTGTCGAGTGAGAAATCACACTCGCAATGACCCTACACTATACTGCGCACACACGTATCAGAGCTACTGATACGTGCTCATATCTCGGACACGGACACACGTGGACACAAATCAGGACCGTGGACACCTAGGGGACCCCTAGGCGAACCTTCCCCCATGAGCACGAGACACGACGTGTCTTGTGTCGTGAGTACGAGACACACGAACATCAGCCCTTCGCGTGCCCTAGATTTTACCTGATTTTGATTTTTGCGTGTCCGACACACCAAAACGTGTCGTGGTCGTGTCTCAGGCACCTAGGATACTAGGATATCTACGGGGTGTCAGTTACCAACCATTGGAGTCGAGTCTTGGCTTGGTTTCGTGTGTGAAATCGAGTTACCCTGTTTCCTGTGCACGGCCTATTATTTCCAGGTTTTAGGATTTTTTCAGTTTTTGCAAAATCGATTTTTGAATCGATTTTTATTATAATTAATACATTGTATTAATGTATTTTAGTATGTATATGTATAGTATATATGTATGTGTGAGTGTGGGTCAAATTTGGGGCAAATTGGTTGTGTGTACGTATAGTTATGTATATATATACATATATGTATATATGAATTGTGTGTGTGTGTAATTGGGGGCTGGACTTTGGTTCCAGAAATCAGGAACCCCCATTCCCCTACTGTCCAGCCCTCTCTCTATGTCTCTCTCTCTTTCACTCTCTCACTCACTCTATGTCTCTCTCTCTCTCTCACTTCCCTCTCTATATATATGTAATATATATATATATATGTATATATATATGATATATATACATTTGGTATTAGATATATAGTGTCATTATATATATATATATGTGGGTTTTGGTATTGTATATAGTTAGGCCTATATTGATATATATATAGATATATGTATATATTGTGACTTGCTAAGTCTAGGTTTATATAGAAACCTATAATCACTAGCCAATGGAACCCTAAGAATAGCCTATGGCCTAGGCTATTAGCCTATAGCTTGGGGCTAGCCCTAATGACCCAAAACCCATTGTTGACCCTTGTTGACTGAAAGTTGACCAAAGTCAACCTTAGGTCAAGAGTGACCTAGTTAACCTAGAAATGACTAGGAATAACCTAAAACAACTAGTTTGACTAGTTTGACTAAAACCCTAACTAGTTGACTAGTGTTGACCTAGCTTTGACTAGATAATTGACCATTGTTGACCAAAGTCAACTATAGGTCAACCATGACCAAATTGACCTAGAAATGGCTTGGATGAACATAGAAGGACTTGTTGACTAAGATTTGACTAAACCCTAGGCTATTAACTAGTTGGTTTAGGTTTGACCTATATATAAGTATATTATTGTGACTTGGGTTTGTGGAAGGCCTATGTAGATAAGATATGTATGGGGTTAAGTTAGATACTTAGAGTTGAGTCATGACTTGAGATTGGAATATGGGATTAGCTTGAATATAGGATTAAGGTTGGTATTATATATATATATGTATTTATATGTGGTATACCTTATATAGGAAGTTGGTTATACCTTAGCTCGTATTATGGTATCTTAGGTAACCTAAGACAAGTTAGCCTATGGTTAGTTGAGATAACCTTATAGAGTTGACTTGGATAGTTGACCCTTGACCCAATCACCTTGTTGACTAATCTAAAGTTGACTAGAACCTTGATTTGTCTAAATTTGACTTAAGTTGACTTAGTTGACTGTTAGAATTGTCTAGAGTTGACCAAGTTTGACTTTGACCTAGTTTGGCTTAGGAATCATGTAGTATGCATTGTATACTTTATTTTTACCATTGTGGATACATTGTGACTTGTATTGCTCTGATTAGGAGCCAGACACCTCTCCTCAGGCAGTATATCCTCTTCAGACATTCAGTTATCAGGCGAGTACATTCTCTGACCGTTTCATACTTGTTCAGGCTTTACTTCTCGCTCTAGATTACTTTACTTGTTGCTGTCACGTTGGTAACACGGATTGGTACTATATGGATCTTTACATGAGATGTTATCCCCCTCGGGAGCATCGGGTACTTCATGTTATGTGTGTTTCACTATCATCATGTACACCCATGCTTTCATTATTCATGTACACTCATGTGATCATGTACTCTCATGTTTACTGAGCTCTCATGTATACTATCATGTGCACCCTTTTATGGGCCCCATGTGATATCATGTACAATAACGTAACTTGTATAGATCCTTGTGTATTGATTGGGGTACGGGGGAGTAGAAGTGGACATGTGAATAATTCCAAAGTAGTGTAGTCATGTACAAATTCAGTAGTATAGTCATGTATAAATTCTAGCCATTCACATGCCTATCTTATGCTCTACATCACTAGTCACTTACAGTTCTCTATATACAGTAGATATTTCATTACAGCTATCTCTTTTACAGCGTATATTTCCTTTCAGCAGTTCATGTATCTTACTCTATTGCCTGTATCGTATTTCCTAACATGATATGCACTGTGTGAGATATTTTGTGCTCGTTTCCGTCCTGATTGGACCTGTTGAAAATATTACAGAGGATGAGGATGAGGCCCTGGTGACTACCTATTATGGAGCAGGACTAGATGATACTTATGTTGTGGACCCTCAGCAGGTTCCACCTACAGCTGAGGAGGATGTTCCAGTAGTCTAGACCAGTTTAGTCTAGGCAGTCTTTCTATATTTACATTTTGTCTCACATTCTGTGTTGTATTTTTGAGATGTGGAGATGTATAGACTCTTAGACTTTTTGTATTATGAGTTGTCAGTTCTGGATATTGTGTTGTACTAGACACTTAGACTTATTCATCTATGATACTGTTCTCTTGAGTTACTATCTATCTATCTGTCTCTCATTCTTCTACCCTAGATGTGATTGAGATGTATATTGTTATGTCACCTCCATTCGGAGAGTATAAACTGTACCGGTACTTTTATATTGTTAGATGATTGACCTAGGACAGCGTTCTACCGCCGATACTGCGGCGTAGGCTGGGCATTGTTACGTTCTCGTACCCCAACAGTGGGTGTGGGTCGTGACACGTTTTTAGTGGTGGCCCATGCAGGTCGAGTTTATGTAGTGATATTCGAACTAGAGTATCACTACAGCCTGCGATAGGATTAGAGGAATAGGCTTAGAGAGAGTGGATACTCAATCACTGCTAGGATACTTTGAGAGATTCCTGGGATGACCCTTGAGAATCTCATTTGAAATTACGATTTAAACTCCTTTTCCTTTGATTGAATTTGGTTTTGGAGGATTCACCGTAGAACTTTGAATCCTGGTATTAGTTGATGATTTTGAAATTTTTGTAGTTGTTGATTTTAATTTCTTAGTGTTAGATTAATATCTCTTATTTTTTTTTAGGGTACTCAATCACAATTATGAGAAAACTCTTATCTGTTTCTTGCCATCTAATCCTCTTGCTAATTGCTTACCCTTGAAATGAACTGTCCCCTCTATTCTGCATCTTGCTTAAACTTTTTCTACCCAACTATGTGACTGTATCCCAACCCTGACTTACTCGACATTCCTCAAATCAAGACTTTATTGAGTCCTTCTAACCTTGACCCTTGATTGATCGAACCCTAACTATATTCATCTGGTAGCCTATCTATCCCTAGGACTGTGTTCCTAAATTATTTACTGGATTCCTAATAAATTTTATTCCATGAGTTAATTTGATCTCCTTTAATTTTTTGCGTCAATTATCACGTCTTGAACTCCCACTTTCTATTCTAGATCATTGGACGTCCTTTACCGTGACTTAGATATTCAGAGTATAAACACTAGCTGTTACCTCCCAACAAACTTCACATATAAAACCTAGACTAGCCTACCTTCATGTAGGTATTCCACGTCCTACTAAAATCCGTCTCCCTGTACTCTATTTTTTCTTGATATGATTTTCTGGTCAAATGGCTAAACTATAACCTCTGCCATGATACTAAATTTATTCTTATTTCAATTAGAAATCCACCTTGGTTCAATTCTTTCGACCTAGCATGTGATGGTGTTCTGCTTGAATCCTTAAATACTTAACCTTATACCTTATCTGATTACTTGACCCGTTGGCTAAGAAACTTGGACTATGTAATTCCTTTCATCATTACCACCCTTATATCTTGTGCTGCTAAATTAGCCATAGTTTTGCAAGCTTATCTATTTTCGAGCTTGGTCATGACATATTTTATTGGGTGGCCACCCACTAACATATTGTCTAATCAGAACCGGTACATGATGGTCTGATCAACCTATTGCACTTTGGTTCGCTTTTTCATGTATCAATCTACGTGGATGGACACAGTTAAACTTATCCTAGAATCTTATCCACAACAGCCTTGACAATTCTCCTTGGAATTATTTATCGCCTATGAACCTCGTATTCGTATCCAGTTGAATTAAATTTAATCATGACCTGGATCTTCATCATTGGATGCTCGTGCTCATACTTGATTTCATTGATTTCCCACCTTGCCCAAATCTCTATTTTTCCTGAAATTGATCAACTTAGATCGTGTCAAGACTAAAATCTATTATGATTGTTTGTACCTAAATTTTCAATTTTCTTTTTATGGAAGGATAACTTTAATGATTTCTCAGTTACTTGTTAATGACCTATTTTCATATAGGATGGTAGACGACCCTATAGCTTTGATGATTGTTGTTTCCTTACCTTCCCAATTACCTTAGATTGCTTGTACGTTTTGATACCATAGGACAGTATTGATCTAGAATGACTAGTGCACCTAGATGAGACCTTAGACTGTTCCATTTAACCTGCCCCCCTGGTACCACTATTGCATCACAAATTTTGGCTTAAATTTAGACCATAAACCTTTCCCACCCTGAATTATGATCATCGTAGGTACACTATCGTGACTTTTAAATTTGGAGCACAAGACTAGTTGTTTTCTCAAAACTGACTTCACATACATGACCTAGACATGACATACTACACCCATGACCTTAGTGTCCCACTCAGGCATACCATTGTGTGCTTCATTTGCTTAGTACAATTTTTCTGACCCGAGGCTCCATCCTGATTTACCCCATGGAGTTACTTTTGGCTTCGATTTGAATTCAGGGCACCATGACCTGAAACTGCCAGCCAATTTTTGGACATGACCCAGTATAGGTCTACTACCCATATTTTGCTTGTTGACCTTGTATGTTGCCTAGGTAGTGGCTTCGTCCTTGATTGTTGGAGGTTTGACCTAGAAGGAGTACGACCACTAAATTTCGAGGACGAAATTATTTTAAGGTGGGTAGACTTGTAACACCCTGTTTCTGAAAATTGGAGATTTTTGAAAAATTATTATTTTTATTATTTATTAGTGGTATTTTAGTCATGGTATGATTTTCTGGTGACTTTAGTTAAGTTAAACCAATTCTAAAGTCATGCTAAGTCATGATTTATGACTTTGTGACTTTGTTAGTAAACCTTAGTGTAAACCCTAGTTTTCTCTAACCTAGAAGTTGCCATGCCCATGAGAGCTTAGCCATAGGCTTAGAACACCAAATTAGTGATTTTTAGCCTAAAGGGTATTTTGGTAATTTTCTAGGATTTATTTGGAATTATGTGATTTATTATTATTTAATTAATTGATTAGTGTTATGTTAGTTACTAACCTAGTTTAGCCCTAATCTAGATGTTAGTCATGACCTAGAGACTAAGTTAGATGGGTTTAACTAAAGTAATGTTAGAGCTAAATATCTAGATATTTCATGTTAGATATTTACATTAGATATTTTATTTAGATATTTTACATAAAGTTATGTAGAATGAATCCTAGCCATAGGATAGCTTTGAAACTTGTTGGAGAGCCCACAACCATTGATCCTAACCCTAAACCAACCCCCATGGCCGGCCAAGCATGCCCCCCCCTTTATGAACACCCCCATCTTCACAAAGAGCCTCATTTTCAATGTATTGAAAACCCATTTTTCCCTCAACTTCACAAAGCCATAACTTCTTCATTCCTTCACCAAATTGAGCCCCGTTTGTTGCGTTGGAACCCCCTACACTTGAGGATGCTAAAGGAGGCTTAGTAGCAAGGTTGCACAAGGATTTGGACACCCCAAAGTGAAGAGGAAACCCCCCCCTAGAAGGTTGATTTTCATGATTTTGCACATATAGGTAAAGTGTTCTAAACCCTATCAAAATAGTGATTTCTCTTCATGGTTGCATGCATTAGGATACCATGGTCATGTAGGTCAAGTTTGGTAGGATTTTTATGTGGTTTGGTGTCCGTATCGGACACGTATCTATGTTTGAAACTAGGTGTTTGGTGAAATGCCACATAGAACATTTTGTTAATGTTTTTCAAAACAAAATTGATATTTGGGTAGCCCTAGATCCCTAGGTCACTTTTCCACTTGACTGAGCACAAAACAGGATACGTTCCGTGTCCAAATTGGACACGAAATCACTGATTTCAGCACACACTGACACACTGTAAAACCTAACTGTTTGATGCTGTGTATTGTGTCCACACCCATTGTGGACACAATACAGACACGAGGACACAAACCTAGACCCTAGGCCGACCCCCTGACACGAGCACGTGGCCCCACGTGCCCCGTGTGGAGCACACGACCCCTCGACACGCGCGCACGAGACTGTGCAGCCTCCCCTGCTACCAGACTTCTCGTGCGGACACGACACGCGACGTGGACACACGAAACTTGGCCTGAGGGTTGGGGCAGTGTCTGACACACCCCTCCCAAAGTTTCAGACACGTTGGTGTCGTGTCGAGTGAGAAATCACACTCGCAATGACCCTACACTATACTGCGCACACACGTATCAGAGCTACTGATACGTGCTCATATCTCGGACACGGACACACGTGGACACAAATCAGGACCGTGGACACCTAGGGGACCCCTAGGTGAACCTTCCCCCATGAGCACGAGACACGACGTGTCTTGTGTCGTGAGTACGAGACACACGAACATCAGCCCTTCGCGTGCCCTAGATTTTACCTGATTTTGATTTTTGCGTGTCCGACACACCAAAACGTGTCGTGGTCGTGTCTCAGGCACCTAGGATACTAGGATATCTACGGGGTGTCAGTTACCAACCATTGGAGTCGAGTCTTGGCTTGGTTTCGTGTGTGAAATCGAGTTACCCTGTTTCCTGTGCACAGCCTATTATTTTCAGGTTTTAGGATTTTTTCAGTTTTTGCAAAATCGATTTTTGAATCGATTTTTATTATAATTAATACATTGTATTAATGTATTTTAGTATGTATATGTATAGTATATATGTATGTGTGAGTGTGGGTCAAATTTGGGGCAAATTGGTTGTGTGTACGTATAGTTATGTATATATATACATATATGTTTATATGAATTGTGTGTGTGTGTAATTGGGGGCTGGACTTTGGTTCCAGAAATCAGGAACCCCCATTCCCCTACTGTCCAGCCCTCTCTCTATGTCTCTCTCTCTTTCACTCTCTCACTCACTCTATGTCTCTCTCTCTCTCTCTCACTTCCCTCTCTATATATATGTAATATATATATATATGTATATATATATGATATATATACATTTGGTATTAGATATATAGTGTCATTATATATATATATATATGTGGGTTTTGGTATTGTATATAGTTAGGCCTATATTGATATATATATAGATATATGTATATATTGTGACTTGCTAAGTCTAGGTTTATATAGAAACCTATAATCACTAGCCAATGGAACCCTAAGAATAGCCTATGGCCTAGGCTATTAGCCTATAGCTTGGGGCTAGCCCTAATGACCCAAAACCCATTGTTGACCCTTGTTGACTGAAAGTTGACCAAAGTCAACCTTAGGTCAAGAGTGACCTAGTTAACCTAGAAATGACTAGGAATGACCTAAAATAACTAGTTTGACTAGTTTGACTAAAACCCTAACTAGTTGACTAGTGTTGACCTAGCTTTGACTAGATAATTGACCATTGTTGACCAAAGTCAACTATAGGTCAACCATGACCAAATTGACCTAGAAATGGCTTGGATGAACATAGAAGGACTTGTTGACTAAGATTTGACTAAACCCTAGGCTATTAACTAGTTGGTTTAGGTTTGACCTATATATAAGTATATTATTGTGACTTGGGTTTGTGGAAGGCCTATGTAGATAAGATATGTATGGGGTTAAGTTAGATACTTAGAGTTGAGTCATGACTTGAGATTGGAATATGGGATTAGCTTGAATATAGGATTAAGGTTGGTATTATATATATATATGTATTTATATGTGGTATACCTTATATAGGAAGTTGGTTATACCTTAGCTTGTATTATGGTATCTTAGGTAACCTAAGACAAGTTAGCCTATGGTTAGTTGAGATAACCTTATAGAGTTGACTTGGATAGTTGACCCTTGACCCAATCACCTTGTTGACTAATCTAAAGTTGACTAGAACCTTGATTTGTCTAAATTTGACTTAAGTTGACTTAGTTGACTGTTAGAATTGTCTAGAGTTGACCAAGTTTGACTTTGACCTAGTTTGGCTTAGGAATCATGTAGTATGCATTGTATACTTTATTTTTACCATTGTGGATACATTGTGACTTGTATTGCTCTGATTAGGAGCCAGACACCTCTCCTCAGGCAGTATATCCTCTTCAGACATTCAGTTATCAGGCGAGTACATTCTCTGACCGTTTCATACTTGTTCAGGCTTTACTTCTCGCTCTAGATTACTTTACTTGTTGCTGTCACGTTGGTAACACGGATTGGTACTATATGGATCTTTACATGAGATGTTATCCCCCTCGGGAGCATCGGGTACTTCATGTTATGTGTGTTTCACTATCATCATGTACACCCATGCTTTCATTATTCATGTACACTCATGTGATCATGTACTCTCATGTTTACTGAGCTCTCATGTATACTATCATGTGCACCCTTTTATGGGCCCCATGTGATATCATGTACAATAACGTAACTTGTATAGATCCTTGTGTATTGATTGGGGTACGGGGGAGTAGAAGTGGACATGTGAATAATTCCAAAGTAGTGTAGTCATGTACAAACTCAGTAGTATAGTCATGTATAAATTCTAGCCATTCATATGCCTATCTTGTGCTCTACATCACTAGTCACTTACAGTTCTCTATATACAGTAGATATTTCATTACAGCTATCTCTTTTACAGCGTATATTTCCTTTCAGCAGTTCATGTATCTTACTCTATTGCCTGTATCGTATTTCCTAACATGATATGCACTGTGTGAGATGTTTTGTGCTCGTTCCCGTCCTGATTGGACCTGTTGAAAATATTACAGAGGATGAGGATGAGGCCTTGGTGACTACCTATTATGGAGCAGGACTAGATGATACTTATGTTGTGGACCCTCAGCAGGTTCCACCTACAGCTGAGGAGGATGTTCCAGTAGTCTAGACCAGTTTAGTCTAGGCAGTCTTTCTATATTTACATTTTGTCTCACATTCTGTGTTGTATTTTTGAGATGTGGAGATGTATAGACTCTTAGACTTTTTGTATTATGAGTTGTCAGTTCTGGATATTGTGTTGTACTAGACACTTAGACTTATTCATCTATGATACTGTTCTCTTGAGTTACTATCTATCTATCTGTCTCTCATTCTTCTACCCTAGATGTGATTGAGATGTATATTGTTATGTCACCTCCATTCGGAGAGTATAAACTGTACCGGTACTTTTATATTGTTAGATGATTGACCTAGGACAGCGTTCTACCGCCGATACTGCGGCGTAGGCTGGGCATTGTTACGTTCTCGTACCCCAACAGTGGGTGCGGGTCGTGACAATATTCCTAGCATATTCCGGAGAATATTTTCTAAGAATATGCTAGATGCCATGGAATATTCCTTGGGATTAATTAAAGCTAATCTCTAATTAACTAGAAGGCTTCTAGAGAGTTTCCACTAATTAGCTAGCTAACCCATTCATGGCAACTACTACAAATCAAAATGCCACTCTACTTCTAGAAATTTACCGATTTTCCATTCCACTTTAAATAATTATAAACTTCCAAATGATTACCAATGGCGTCACTCTACCTTAAATAATTACGACTTTGCTATTTTTTCTCACGATCACCTAAATAATTCCCAACTAATTATAGAAAAAAAATCAAAAATTAGGAATTCGAGAAAAATGCAAATTCTGAAACCAGGAGGTTACAATATGTGATGACACAAGGTAAAGATAAAATACTTATTGTTTGTGGATATGTGGTTGACTTAACCTACATGGGTTCTTCTCTGTCTCTTATTGAGGACTTTAGGACCATTATGATGAATGAATTTGAAATATCAGATATTGGATTGTTGCAATATTTTTTTGGTCTTCTGGTCCAAAAGACAACAAATGGTATTTTTGTCTCTCAAGGGAGCTATACTTTCAACATTCTCAATAAATTTGAAATGCAAAATTGTAAAGGATGTTCAACCCCAATAAATGCAAATGAGAAGCTGGTTCTAGAAGATGGCAAAGAAAAAGCTGATACAAAATACTTTAGAGCGCTAGTTTGTGGACTAATGTTCCTGATTCATTCTCATCATGACATTGTGTTTGCAGGTTGATATTAAGGTTTATGCACAATTCTTCCAAACATCATCTTGGAGCAGCAAAACGTATATATTTCCGCTACATTCGAGCAACGACGAACTATAGGATTTGGTGTTATCCTTCCTCTTATTTTAATTTAGTTGGTCTTACTAACAGCAATTGGGCAGGTTCCTTAGACGACAGGAGAGTACACATGGATTTATTTTCAACCTTGGTTCGGATGCTGTTTCATGGATGTTAAAGAAGCAAGAAAGTATAGCATTATCCACTTCAGAAGCTAAGTATGTTGCTGCGACATCAACTGTTTGTCAAGCTGTGTGGATGAAAAGAATCATGAAGGATTTGTTCGACACTCAGACATCTCCAATACTTGTATAATGCGGCAACAAAGCGATAATATGTATGAAAAAGGATTCATCCTTTCATGGCAGGACAAAACATATTGAGCCCCGTTACCATTTCATACATGAAGCTGTTACAAAAGGAGTCGTTAAGCTAAAGTTCTATTCTACAAATGATCAAATTGCCAATGGATTCAGTAAGGCATTATCCTACGAAAAGTTCTTCAAATTCAGAAATCTTCTTGGTGTTGTAGATTTTGAATCAAGGGTGTGTGTTGGAGAATGATTCAAACATCCAACGTGCACTTAGTATGACTGAGTTGTGAGGCTTTGCGAGTGGTTGCTAATATGTAGGAAAGTTATGAGCCAAGATCTGGTTTGTAGGAGTGAGCTGTGAGCTCCTCCCTTCTTTTTTGCTTTTTTTTCTTCTTCTTCTTTTTTACCTATTTAAAGCACAGTACTCTGAATGAATAAATCACTGAATGTTTTGAAGCATAATTTACTCTTGCCATTTTGTTTCTAGCTCTGTTATTCTTTGTTGTCTCTTGCTATTGGTTTTAACATCAGTGTTAGACTAATTAAGAGTGTGATCTGTATAACTAGTTTAATTTGTACTCATTTGGCATAAAAAAATGAATTGCTCAAAATTTTGATTTTGGAAAAAACAAGGATATCTTACAATCTCTCTGAGTATTAAATAAAAAAATAAAGGAAGAAATTCAACAATGTGTAGTCCAAGTTGGCATGCATGCTTAGGGCTTGCATGGATCAGGCGTGACGTCGACCTTGGAAATTGCCTTGACATTAACGCTCACTGATGTCGCCTTTGCATGCTGCTCGGGCCTGTAACCAATGTACTCTAAGTTGATGTCATCGAGCTGCACACCTTCATATGGCAGCGACGTACTACAAACCAGGCGGATTGCCTCATCAGAACTGTAGGTACCCTTGATGTTTTGGAAGCTTAGAGCATCCACAGTGGTAACACTCCAAACCATACTCCAAATCACTTCAAATCATACTCCAATAATTAATTTTGGAGTATTCCCTTCATGTTGGTACACAATGGTATAGTCAAAATAAACACTCCAAATTGACAAGTGGCAACACTCCATTTGTTTTCCTCCTTATTTTTCTTTCATAATTGACAAGTGGCAACACTCCAAAAAAATGAAGGACAAAAGTAAATATGGTGGGCCCGCAAGTAATATAGCTCAACTAGTGGACTCACCATATTTGGAGAGTCTCTTAGCTTTCTACCATTTTTCAAGTATGGACAAGAGTCCATTGGAGCCATCAAGTACTACAGAATTTGGCTAAAGCTCAAATATAGTACTTGAAATTAGTCCCACTGTGGATGCTCTTATATTGCTTATCTTCACACGAGAAGGAGCCTGCACAGAAACACGTAAAAAATTATTGTGTTTGCGTTTATATCAATAATCATGACAAGTTTATACTTTATACATACTAGCATATGTGCACGTGCCTTGCACGTATTTTAATATTTTTTAATTAGTTTAGGAAAACTTTTTAGGAAGACCAAAGGGTAGCCTTCCTAATTACTATGTTGTCCTTATTAAAATTAATGAACTATTTTTAATTAATATAAGTATGTAAGGGTATTTTCAGAATTCAAAAGTTTTACCATCTAAGTTTTCCTATTATATAGTAGAATAGATGAACTATTTTTAATTAATATAAGTATGTAAGGGTATTTTCGGAATTCAAAAGTTTCACCATCTAAGTTTTTCTATTATATAGTAGAATAGATATAGGTCAAAACAGGGCTGGCCCAGCCTAAGCGAGACATGACTTCGGACTTGGACAATCCCCCTCTGCTTACGGGAACCTGCAGACTCAGTGTTAATCCAGTAGAGATTGGGGTCATGGGTGACCCACCAGATCGACCTACAATAAGGATCAAGGGACAACCAAAACTAACTTCGGATAGGACAACCAAAACCTCGGTTCGGCCCTAGGTCAGAACTATGTAGATCGACTTTTGACATTAATTGTTAAATTCTTACCGATTCTGGACAACCAGCATAGGGACAGTATTCCTGGTCAATGATAATGGGGTTGGACACATTGTTCATAACAATGTCCTGGAATGTGAAATCGGTGACCTTCATGTTAATGGAAGCCTATACAGAGGGCCTAGACTGCCATGTCTTGATTCTAACTCCATTGTCTGTTTCTGTTATATTGCAGTTCTTCGCTGTGAATTCGACAACGTCCCCCTCCCCAGGATTCTTGCCAAGGCTGCCGACGCTGATGTCGTGGCCTGGGCCGCATTGTACGCCTTCGACCGTTAGGTTGGTAGTCCTGTCCCTGACAGAGATACAGTCGTCACCCGTGTCGATGGTTGAGTTGACTATGCTGACGCTGGTGGATCCTGCTACGTGGATTTAGTCCGTGTTGTGGCTGTCGACGGGAGCATCGATCGTAATGGAGTGTATATCGACGTTGTTGCATTTAAAAATGTGCATGTGGAAAAATTTGCTGTTGATGGAGGAGATACCACTGATTGAGGCATTGTTGACAAAGCTGAGCACCAAGTTCTATAGGACGTACGTATGCAAGAGAATAATTATTGATTGATTAGTACTCACTCTACGTATACTAATTATTAACTTACAATTGGTAGCTGTTGGAAAAGAAGCATGGAAACCTTTCCCCAAACCGGAGAGTACATGCGAAAGGACCGAACGATACAACGCACGAACCCAAAAACAATCACACAAAACAATCCACGCAGACACAAAGAATTTTTGACGTGGAAAACCCTTGCGGGAAAAACCACGGGACGATCGGAGTCCAACCCTGAGAAACCTCCACTAATGGAATAGAAGAATTACACACTCTACAAACTTCTCCCGATCCAAATCGGATCCCCACAACACTCAGAAGTAAGAACAATGATTACAAGGCTACGAAGAGCGAGAACGACGAGTAGAGATTACCCGAACACGATCACCTTCAAAAACGACCTTCAATCCTCCGTCTTCTCTCCCGAAGTTGTAATGGCACTCTTGCCTCCTTCTCTCCTTTTCTTTAATATTCTACGATGAATAGGGTTAGAAATAACCTAATATTAATTCCCCTAATCCGCAGCAAAATCTGGACCATCAGATATGATTCAACGGTAAGAAATCACCCTGAATTTCTGCTCAGCCCCGACGACACAGAGTTCGGCCAGAACTCTGTGTCGGGCAAACAGAACCTACCAGCAACCTTCTGGAATAGCCAGACCGAGTTCGGCCCGAACTCGGTAGCTCCAGTCCAGAACCCCCCCTTCGGGTTAGCAGCAGCAGCAACAACTCTTCGTTGCCTACTTCCCGAGCTTCTTCGACATCGAACGACGCTCGTCGCACTCTGGGATCTTCTCCACATAGGTTGGGAACCCCACCCACTCCAATAAATCTCCCCCTTTACAACTATGGGGAGGATATCGTCATCCTGACGATCTGCCTGCAGTACTCAAACTTTCCCTTGGTAGAATCTTCGTGAACATATTAGCTCCGTTGTCATCTGTATGAACCTTCTCAAGCTCCGCGTCCTTCTTCTCAACCACATCCCGTACCCAACGATACCTAGTCTCGATGTGTTTGGACCGGCTATAAAACATCTGATTCGTCACAAGGTGAATAGCACTCTGACTGTCGCAAAGCAAAGTATACTGCTCTTGCTTCAGTCCCATTTCCTGCAGCAGCTTCTTCATCCACAACAGCTCCTTGCAAGCCTCAGTCGCCGTAATTTACTCTGCCTCTGTCGTCGATAAGGCAACACACTTCTACAACCGCGACTGCCACGACACCGCTCCTCCCGCAAACATCATCACGTAGCCCGAAGTCGATCGCCTCGTGTCTACATCTCCAGCCATATCAGCGTCGGTATACCCAACCAGCTTCGGCTCGTCACCACCAAAGGAAAGTTTCCAACCAGCAATGCCCTGAAGATATCGTAGAATCCACTTCACCGCACTCCAATGTACCCTTCAGGATTTGAAAGATACCTGCTAACTGTACCAACTGCATGAGCAATATCTGGCCTTGTACCCACCATGGCATATATAAGGCTTCCCACAGCTGAGGCATATGGAACCCGCTCCATATCTTTTTTTCGTCCTCGGTAGATGAACACTGCTCCTCAGTGAGCTTAAAGTGAGCCGCAAGAGGGGAACTCACTTTCTTCGACCCGTCCATCCCAAAATGCTGAAGTACCCGGTGAATGTACTTCTTTTGAGACAAGTGTAGCAGCTTGGACTCTCTCTCTCTCGGCTGATCTCCATCCCAAGAATAGTCTTCGCTGTGCCCAAATCCTTCATAGAGAAGGCCGCGCCCAGTTGGCGCTTCAGCTCCGCTATCCTAGTGACATTCCGACCCATTAATAATATATCATCAACATAGAGCAATAAAATAATAAAATTATCATCGACAAAATATCTCACAAATACACAGTGGTCCGACGTCGTCCGTGCATAACCATGCTCCCCCATAAACGACTCAAACTTCCTGTACCACTACCTCGGAGCCTGCTTCAGACCATACAAGCTCTTCCTCAACCGGCAGACCAAATATGACTTGCCCTTCTCACAGAATCCCTCCGGCTGCTCCATGTACAACTCCTCCTCAAGATCACCGTGGAGGAATGCCGTCTTCACGTCCATCTGCTCGACCTCCAAGTCGAGACTGGCTGCTAATGCTAGCACCACCCGAATAGACGAATGCTTGACGACAGGCTAAAAGATCTCATCATAATCCACGCCTTTCCGCTGACCGTAGCCTTTAACTACCAGCCTTGCTTTGTATCGAGGGTGAGTAGCATCATCTGTCTGCTTTACTCTGAACAGCCATCGATTCTTCAAATCCTTCTTGTCCTTTGGCAACCGCACCAGATCATAAGTGGAATTGGTGTGCAAGGACATCATCTCCTCCTGCATAGCCTCCATCCACTCCTTCCTGTGTTCGTCTTCCATAGCCTCTGCAAAACTTTTGGGCTCTCCTCCGTCAGTCAATAGCACATACTCATTTGGTGAGTATCTCGTAGATGGTCGACGATCCCTGTCACTCCTTCTCAAAGGAACTACTGGTGTTGGCTGTATACCGACAGCCTCCTCTTCCTCAGGAACTACCTCTCCGGCATGCTCATCCTCCTGAAGATCGCCCTGACCACCATCAGCAGGCTGACGATCAAGGTTGGGAGCAACTCCATGTACCGGCTCCCCCATAACTGGATCCTCTGCGATGTCCTTTGGAAACTGCTCGAAGCGAAATGACTCTAACTCAGACAATTCCTCAGCCTCAGAAGGCGTCTCGGAATCCTGAGTGTTGGTCATGGTCTGATCCTCGACGAACACCACGTCCCTGCTTCTGTAGATCTTTCCTTCCACTGGATCATAGAGTCTATAGCCAAACTCATCCCGACGGTAGCCGACAAAGACGTATCGCCTCATCTTCGGCTCAAGTTTGGTCTTCTCGTCCTTCGGTACATGCACGAAGGCCTTACAACCAAATGCCCGCAGGAGATTGTATGACGGCTCTTTGCCGTACCATACTTTGTCAGGCACATCACCCTGCAAAGGAGCACTAGGAGACAAATTAATAACATAAGCAGCTGTGAGAAGAGCCTCATCCCAGTAACTGCCCGGCAAGTTTGCTTCTGACAGCAAACATTGCACCCTCTCCATCAGTGTCCTGTTCATGCGCTCCGCTACACCATTGAGCTGAGGTGTCTTGGGCGATGTCTTCTAGTGTCGTATCCCTTGCTCTCTACAATACGCATCAAAGGGACTGATGTATTCGCGCCATTGTCGGACCGAACACACAACAACTTCTTGCCCGTCTCCCTTTCAACAGAGGCCTGAAACTCCTTGAAAGTAGGCAGCACCTGATCCTTGGTCTTTAAGGCATAGACCCAAACCTTCCTGGAATAGTCATCAATAAAGGTTACAAAGTACGAAGCACCACCAAGAGATTTTACCTTCATAGGACCGCAGACATCCGAGTGAATCAACTCGAGCAACGCTGGCTTCCTCGAACTTGGGTGACTTTGGAAAGACACCCTATTTTGCTTACCAGCTAAACAGTGCGTGCACTTCTCCAACTTTGTAGACTTGAGCCCCGAAATCACCTTCCTGTTCACCAAGTAGCTCATCCCCTTCTCGCTGATATGGCCGAGCCGTCTGTGCCATAACTCGGTAGACGCATCACTGACTGCGTTCACCTCCTGTGCCCCCTGTGCGCTCCCCTCCATATAGTAGAGACCGGACTTCTTGCTTCCTCTGGCAATCACTATCGAACCTCTGGAAAGCTTCCACTGATTGTTCCCGAAGAGATCGAAGAATCCCTCGTCATCCAACCTTCCAACCGACACCAAGTTGAAACGGATATCAGAAACATGACAAACATCCTTGAGAACAAGAACCGCACCCGTCTTCGTTCTCAAATGCACATCTCCAATGGCAACCGCCTTCGACACATCTCCGTTGCCCATCTTCAATACTCCACAGTCGTCTGTAGTATAAGTGGCAAACAGTGCCCTATTGTGAGATACATGTGCTGAAGCCCCTGAGTCCACCAGCCAAGAATTGTCATCGCAGGCAAGGTTAGTAATGACCTCATCACCTACGACGATCACATCGCCTCCATGCATCGAGGCCGTCGCTGTAGAGTTCTCTTCTTGCTTCCCCTTGTCGCCCTTCTTCTCTCTATTCCAAGCGAAATAGTTCCGCTTGATGTGGCCCTTCTTACCACAATGGTAACACTCTGAGTCCTCGTAACGACCCTTGGACTTCCCCCTGCTCTTATCTCTGCCACCACCTGGACTCCTGCTTTTTCTCCTTCTGCGGCTCTCTGAAACAAGTGCCTCTGAGTGGAAGGATGTGGATGAAGTGCCCTGAGAACGTCTCCGTATCTCTTCATTCAATACCCCGCTCTTGGCAAACTCCAGACTGACCACGCCCTCTGGAGCAGAAGCGATCATAGATACTCGTACGGTCTCCCACGAGTCTGGCAAAGTACACAGTAGCCATAGTCCCTGAACTTCATCGTCGAACTTGACTCCCATTGAAGACAGCTGGTCAACCACGCCCTGGAAATCACTCAAGTGATCCGTAATAGACGCCCCATCCTTGTATCGTAGACCCATCATCGTTCGGATCAGGAAGAATTTGTTTACCTCGGTCTTTTTCGCATACAAGGATTCCAGCTTATTCCATAACGTCTTCGCGTGCTCAATATTGGCAATATGGTTGTACACGTTCTCGTCCACAAACTGCCGTATGTACCCACACACTTGTATATGCTCGAATGTCCAGTCCTCCTCGGATTTATCACTGGGCTTCTCGGATGCAAACACGGGTAGATGCAGCTTCTTGACGAACAATAAATCTTTCATCTTGCTCCGCCAATAGTGATAGTTGGTGCCGTTCAGATTCACCATGCGCACCGGCTTTGCGTCCATCTCTCCTATCTGGTTTTTGTCAACTCATGACACCCTTCTGAATTCCAGAACCTGGCTCTGATACCACTCTATTGGAAAAGAAGCGCGAAAACCTTTCTCCAAACCGGAGAGTACCTGCGAGAGGACCGAACGATACAACGCACGAACCCAAAAATAATCACACAAAATAATCTACGCAGACACAGAGAATTTTTGACGTAGAAAACCCTTGCAGGAAAAACCACGGGACGATCGGAGTCCAACCCTGAGAAGCCTCCACTAATGGAATAGAAGAATTACACCCTCTACAAACTTCTCCCGATCGAAATCGGATCCCCACAACACTCAGAAGTAAGAACAATGATTACAAGGCTACGAAGAGCGAGAACGACAAGTAGAGATTATCCGAACACGATCCCCTTCGAAAACGACCTTCAATCCTCCGTCTTCTCTTCCGAAGTTGTAATGGCACTCTTGCCTCCTTCTCTCCTTTTTCTTTAATATTCTACGATGAATAGGGTTAGGAATAACCTAATATTAACTCTCCAAATCTGCAGCAAAATCTGGACCATCAGATATAATCCAACGGTGAGAAATCACCCTGAATTTTTGCTCAGCCCCGACGACACAGAGTTCGGCCAGAATTCTGTGTCGGGCAAACAAAACCTACCAGCAACATTCTGGAACAGCCAGACCGAGTTCGGCCAGAACTCGGCCTGGGACCGAGTTCGGCCCGAACTCGGTAGCTCCAGTCCAGAACCCCCCTTCGGGTTAGCAGCAGCAGCAGCAACTCTTCGTTGCCTACTTCCCGAGCTTCTTCGACATCGAACGACGCTCGTCGCACTCCGGGATCTTCTCCACATAGGTTGGGAATCCCACCCACTCCAACAGTAGCGTCTTGTACTTTGATTTCTTGGGACCAGGGCCGGCCCTGGGGCCGTGCCAATAGTGCGGCTGCATAGGGCCTCCAATTTTTGGGGGCCTCAAAAAAAAATTAGGGTTAGTTTTATAATTTTGTATTTCAAGTTATTCCATTTCTTCCTCAATTTCTACTCTACAATCCCTCTAAGACCTCCAATTCTTGGATCCCTATTTCCTACTGACTCTAAGATTCATATTTATAATCATACAAAAAAAATTAGGATTTATTAAAGATATTGCTCTGACCGGTGTGTTAATTGCTATTTTGTTTCTAAAGATCCCTCGATTGTTAGATGAATTTATTTTCTACAATAATGATCATATATATATATATATATATATATAATTTAAGAATTTGGATGTGCAAGCTTAGTATTTATTTAAGAAATAATAATGTCGAAGACCGGAGCTCTTGGTCTTGCATCAGGTGACTCAGGTCCATAGCCGGTCCTATGATTTACGGGACCTATGACAAAATCTAAAATTTGGACCATTTTTCTCACATAAATAAATTTTTGTTAGCATTTTTACAAGCAAAATCATCAATTAAGCTATCAAAATCATCAATCAAGCTATCATATTTTTTTTCTATTGGAGCGCTGGCTTTTTTGTTGCTTCCAAATTGGATCTTTGTTTTTTTTTCTTCTTTTTTGATATACTTAGTCTATTGTAAAATTACGGGACTTCCAAAATTGGGGGCCAATGACGGTCGCCTACCTCGTCCGTGCCCTGGACGGGCCGTGCTCAGGTCTTGGAGGCTCTAAATTGTGCGATTACATATTACACTTCTCATTTGGGTATTGATCGTTATTCATTTTATTATATGTTTTCATCAACAGAAAAATTTGAGGCCAGATTTAGACAATTTAACGGGCAGTACGTCTTCTATCTAAAACATCTTTATTATACTACGTAATGTGCTTGAATATAGATAATTTGAGCTTTAGTTATTTTGTTTAGTAACTACCTATAGATTCAGTTATATACAATCAAGAGCATCTTCAGAGATTTTGATAAAGACATATAACAATATATTTAAAAAATATGAAAAAAATAAATTTAGGGCCACATTTGAAAATTTGCACAGGGCCTTCAATTATTAAGGACCGGCCCTACTTGGGACATTGGTTGTGCGACCATGCCTGTTTACCCTGACCATCGATCTTTCCTTTTCCGGTAATGGTCAGCCCGTCGACGTGTTGGAAATCAATCCAATTTACAGGGAACAAATTGTGATCAGGTTGAGCTAGCAGGTTTCCATCCAATTGAATTGTAATGTTTCCCTTGTACGGTCCCTTGAATAGTAGAGGACCAACTAAGTAGTCTCCCTGTGAGATCATAATGTGTTGCATTCCTTCGGCCGCACATGCCTCGTTCCATGTTGTTTGGACAGCTTGTGATTGATTAATTATGTGGAAACAATTATTTACTTTATAATTAAGTAGAGTAGCGACGAGCTACATATAGCGGATAGGAATCTCCTCTATTAAATAGAGCATTTTCGAATATTTTCAATATATATATGCTACTGTTCAAGTGCTTGTGTCAAGAAAAAAAATATATGCGATTATGTATTGAAAAACCTAAATTGATAATAAATTGCCATTTTCTATACGTTTACTTATCAATGTATATATATACCTTAGTATTGTCTGCTTTACCGTCATTAACCGTGCCATATGAGTTGACATTGAAGACTCCTCCGGTTGAGTTAGATGCATCGATAGCCCATGAGAAGAAGTGTTAGTCCCAGGGCATAATTTTGCGATGGAAAAATAAAAATTATACAACACTTCGAAGAAGGTGCACGACATAGATCTCGGAGGATTATGAGAAACGTAATCTAATGTGTCACTTCGAAAAAGACACAAAAAATTTTATAGTGGCAGCGATGAATATTCACTAACGTTTTCTGATTAGATCCGAGTCATTCTCGTTTAGAATGAGATAAAAGCGGATGGACAGAAATAAATAGAATGGCCTGATGGGTGAATGATCACCGGCGCTCAAAGCTTGATTCGTCCCACACGAACAGCTTCTAGGAACCAGCAAGTTCAACGGAGAACTTTGGAATACTCCGCTGTTCTGACTCCTCGGATGGCGCAAACTTTGGTGCTAAATGGCGCTGGCACACTGATTCTCTCCTCTCTTGAACTCTCTAGAAAATTTGTAAGGATTTATATAAAACGTCACTTAGTTCCTGATAGAGAGAGGAAAGAAGCTTATATAGGCTCGCACTATAACCGCCCAGTTAACAAAATGTTCAAAAAGTGGGAAAAAACCACTCCGAACATTCTGTAATCGCTCAAATCGTGTACAAACACGATTTGAGGCAACTGGCGCACAGTGTGCACTAATTGCGCCATCTATTAACGTGCACATATGCGCAACATGCGTACCGTACGCAAAGCGCATGCCAACTGCAGCGCCAACTGCTGCACCATATAGTAGTGCTATCTGGCCGCACCAACTGGCGTGCCATCTGGCCACGTGATTAGGTGTGCCATTTGGCCGTGCCAACTGGCGTGCCATCTGGTCGCATGATCGGACAGTGCGTACAGGCGCACGAACAACTGCACAAGAGGCTCGCACAACTTAAGCGCACTATGCGCCTAGCGATGATACTGACGTGCTAAGTGCAAAGTGCGCCAACAAAAATGCCACATTATGCCTCATGAGCCCATGAGCTCGAGTTCGAGTCGCTAAGCCCCTACAGGGCTTAGCTCCAACGGAATAAATTCTAAGAGCAAAAAGCATTAAACTTTAACATGGAGTCTTGTCCTTACCTCATAGTAAAATCACCTACTTGATTTCCTCCTTAGGGTCACCACCCCATGTGCATATCTCAACAACACACCAAGTATATATTGAGATAAACTTCATGGTGCTTTTCCAATGTGGGACTAAATAATACTTGGCATGTATTGAGAGCAAGCTCTCTCTACATGTCAAGGAAAAAGCTCCAACAATCTCCCACATATCTCGATATATGGATTTGAGTGTTCCCTATAGTAATTGTCCATTATGCATTAGGATAGATGTCGCGGATGACTTGAATCTTTCTGCATGGGTCAAACAACAGACTATAATACAATAATGGACTAAGCCTTGAATTCTATACCATAGCTGTAATTCTTTCCACTCACATAATGTAGTTACACGTGCTTCTGGCTGCACATTAAAGGTCCCGTGCCAGCATGGTATAAATGTATTATTTTAGGCGTCTACAAGTTTACCCTCAAGAGGTGGCCTGCTATCTTTGTCCATACACTATAGGTGAGTTCTTTATTAAAAAGACATGGCATGAGGCCTTGTGCTTCCCTTGCGGTTCTACGCTGCTATGACATGGCCTAAAGCCGAAGCATTACCCCTATCCAGGAACCTCATCGTAGTGTCATACTACTGTAGCATGAGGTCACAGGCCTCTTTGTAGTGCCAAACTACCCAGCATGAAGCCTTAGGCTTCCTTGCGGTGTTACGCCGCAACGATATGGCTTGCAAGGCCGAGGCTTTACCCCTCTTTGGGTACCTCATCGTGGTATTGTACCACTGTAACATGAGGACATCCTCCCCTTTGTTGTGATGTCTACAACTCTTTAGTTTCATCATTCAGCATTAGGCTACCTGCCTATTTGCGGTGCTACGCCACTATGACTTGGCATACAAAGTCGAGGCATTACCCATATCTGGGAACCTTATGGTGGAGTCATCCTACTGTAGCATAGAGTTACACTCCTTGTAGTGCTGCGCTATCGTGCTTCCTGTAAAGCATACCAGGCATTCACTCTGCCTGAGAACTCATTACGGCGTTTAAGCCATCCTCATCACAGGATCCATTTTCCTCAGAAAACATATAGTAGACAATAGTGGTTGTAGGTCCATAACCTTTACATGCTACAGAGGACATGTACCCACTGTTCATGATATTTTTCCAGTTAGTGGTCCTTCCTTGAACCAAAAGCTAGATGCCTAGTATATTTCTCTTTGAACTAATAGCATAAAACTTTATGGTAGGATTACAATAACATGATATCAGAATGCCTTCAAGCCTATTTTACAAGCTGTGTCATCGACCAGCTGACACTTGAGGCCCTTTATCAACAGATTTGCCAGATTTGCCTAACTCTGAACATCAATTACTGCAATAACACCTCTCTTGATAAGATCGTTTACTGTCCTGTGCTTTAACCGCACAGTCCTCTTCTTTCCATTGAAAAGGTGTCACGACCTGTACCCAGTGTAGGGGCACGAGAAGTGGGTACGTCCAACTTACGCCGCAGTGTCGGCGGTAGAATGCTGTCCTAGGTCACTATCACAAACTAAATATAATATAATATACTCTCCGAACAGAGGACAAATCAGAAAAGGTATAACTCAATCACAAATCTAGAGATGGAAATAACACGATATGATAGATATGAAATCTAAAAAGAGAACATACACACAGAAGGAAAGTCTAAGTGGCTAAATGACACAACATCACAAACGTCTAGACATAATACAACTCTAAAGTCAATACAAATGACATAATAAAAATAAGATAAAGCCTAGCTAATCTAGTCTAAGCAGTAGGGATGACGTCCTCAACTAGAGCTGGATCCTCCTGTGGGTCCAACTCACAGGTGTCGTCTAGATGGGCTCCAGAGTAGGTTGGGTAGAGTCCTCAGTATCATTTGTAATATTTTCAACAGGTCCAGTCAGGACGGAAGCGAGCACAGTACATCTCACGCAGATCATATCATGGCAGGAAATATAAAGCATACAAAAGAGTAAGATACATGAACTGTAAGAAGATGTACATGAAAACGAGAGATATGTATAAACTGAAAATATATATACATGACAAGTATGAACTGTAAGTGACTAATAATTTAGAGCACAATATGGTTATGTAAGCAGGTTAGGTTTATACAATAAAATGGAGACTCCATTATACACGAGGGCACAATGGACATATACAATATTTATACAATAGGGGATTTGATTGCATAACCATTTCCTACACACCCTCCCCAATCAATACAGAAGGATCCAATCAAGTTACGTTACCTGTACAATAGTTTATCCATGGGCTCATGTGATCATAAGAGTACAAGATTGCACAAGAGTATACACGAATAGGGGTATACAATAAATACAATATATTTGTGAAAAGCACATGATAATATGTATTTGATGTACCCGAGGGGGATAACATCGTAAGAGAAGATCTATATAGTACCAATCTGTGATAACAATCATGACATCATCAAGTAAAATGATCTAGAGCAAGAATATAAGTCGTGACGAGTATGAAACTGATCAGAGAATGTACTCGCCTACAATCTGAATGTCTGTGAGAATATACTGTCCGAAACGAGGTATCCGAGTCCTATTTAGAGCAACACAAGTCATGATGTATACAAAGGGGTTATAAATGAAGAGTACAATACATCTACATAATTTCTAGGTCAATCTAGGTCAAAGTCAACTCTTGGTCAACTCTGGGTCAAACCAAGTCAATATCTAGTCAAACTGGGTCAACCTTAGGGTTTGGTCAACTAAGTCAATCTTAGTCATCTAGGATTTGGTCAACTAGGTCAATCTTAGTCAACTATGTCAAACTTCTAGTCAAGCTAGGTCAATTGGTCACATATAGACTCAATGTTGACTTTTGGTCAACAGTCTAGTCAACTTGAACTATTTGGTCAAACTTTGTTCAATTTTAGGGTTTTGAAACTTACACTTACCAACTTTGGTCCAACTTTGGTCAACTTAGTCAAATCTAGGTCTAGGGCTAGTCAACTAAAGTCCACAAGTTTAAATAGTCTATTGGTCAACTATAGGGTCAACTATACTCTAGGCTATATCCAATATCATAATATACAACCATATTACCAAATCCTATATATAGCTTAGGCTAAAACAAAACATACTTTACATAGATATCATGTATTACATGTATGTATACTTGCATACATACATTACATACATGCATACATACATACTTACATTACATACATGCATACATTACATACATACATATTTACATACATACATATTTACATACATACATATATATGCATAAAGAGGGAAGGAAAGGAAAATGGGAGGATGAAAGGGACTGGACAGTGAGGAAAAAAAAGGCTGAACATGGGGGGTTTACAATTATGCATACAACCTACATTCATTTATTTCATACAATCATACATTACAAACCTATGATCTTAGTTTCAGTACAAAACAATCTCAGGAATTCAGATTCCATATTATCTCAGGATTCCAAACTCCACATATATATGTCCCATATTATATGTACATTCAAATACAATAACTGATACCAAGTATCAGTTTCCTACTCATACCATCAGCACTAGTTATTGACAGTGCTATTCTCCCTTCACTTCACACTCACCCACACTAACTTATTCGAATACCAATGTCCCACTTTACCACTTATCAGTCTAATGCACTAGACAACCACCCCTTTCCTAAGTATGCTGCACATCATGACAGTACACCCGTACTGACAAAACAGTGAGAAATATATCCAAATCCCTAATTAATCCAAATCATTTCAAACCCGAACTGATATTCACAAACTCAGATATCCTCTGAAATCTGAGCATCAACTAACTCAGGTATTAGCAGTGATTTGAACATCAACTAAGATATCAACTCTGATATTTATTCGAGATATCCCAAACTCCATCCTCATAATCTCAGGTAATCTCAACTGTCAACAAATCGAACATTTAACTAATATATGCATCTATACAAATTACATACCAATATATATACATATAAACTATATGAAAATAGATTTCTAATCCTAACTCATATCAGGAATCAAAAATCAACATTCGAACTCAACTAACCTCTGAATACTCATCTTCCAACCCAACATCACATATGCAACCCTTCGAACTCAACTCTCAGATAATCTCACTCATAATCTCTTACAGGTCTGAACAACCCAAATGAACAAACCAAATCAAACCTATACACTCAAAACAACTTGAAAATGGAAAAAGGAAAAGTGTGAACAATGTGTCACAAAGGGGGGGTGGGTGTCTCGTGTCCTCATGGTATCCAACAGTGTCCAACCAAAAGTCGAATTGGGTATCAGAGGACAGTGCTCAGCACTGCCTCGTGCTGATGTGTCGAGTGTCCCAAGA
This sequence comes from Iris pallida, assembly GCA_029216955.1. Classification (NCBI taxonomy): domain Eukaryota; kingdom Viridiplantae; phylum Streptophyta; class Magnoliopsida; order Asparagales; family Iridaceae; genus Iris; species Iris pallida. The sequence continues at coordinate 5,196,866 of JANAVB010001799.1, forward strand.
CACGACACACAGCACCAATGGTCTTGGGTTCGTATCTAGAGGTAGGTTAGGGTTAGGCCTAGCTAGGTGTCTAACACCCTGTCTTGAGTCCACTGAGTCCCCGTGTCCACGATACGAATGCGTATCAGTGGGGGATTCGACAGCGCATGCAATATTTTGAGAAACAGTGCGATCGAGATTTCTCTCGATCCACTCAACGAGATTGCCTCAAACTTTGTGTGCGTGCTGTCAGTGTTTGTCCGTACCCACACACCAAATTTCAGGTGATCGGGGGGCCATGTCGTGTCCGCTAGGACACTGCGAGCAATAGGGCACCGAACACACTGCTCGTGCTGCGTGTCCATGTCAATTTTAGACACGGACATGACACGAAAGTATGCTCAGTCCTTACGAAAAATAATACATACATATAGATCTACAATTTTGTAAAATTAGTTTTGAAAATAGCAATAAAAACTTCATTGAGGCATTTCATCGAACACATTGTAATACACTCCGATACGCGTCCGATACGCATAACTAATGGACTCCAATTCCTACTAAACTTAAGGGACAACTAGGGTATACCTAAATGAATGCAACTATGGAAAGAAATTGAGAATTCATTAGGGTTTGTAGTATTTTACCTATTAAGAGTTCAAACTCAATAAAAAGGCTCCTAAGTGAGTTGTTCCCTCCACAAGCTATGGCCAAATGCTCTTCAAATACTTTGATAGCAAGCCTCCACTAGTCCCCTCTACTGAAATAAATCTCAATGCAAGAGAGTAGCCTCAATTTGGGATCAATTTGGATAAAGGGGGAGGAATTTAGGGAAGAACTAGTTAGGGTTCTTTGTAGGTATTAAAAAGAGGCAAGAACAATATAGGTTGATACTTATAGGGGGATTTCTAGGTTGTGGCTGGCCATCTAAGTAGGAATTAGGGTTTGGCAATAGCTAGATGTGTGGCTAAGGCATCTCCACATAAATTCAAGTCCATTTATTGGTCCAATTTAGTTCTAAGGCTTTCTTTCTTCAAATATCTTAAGAAAAGTACAATAATATCTAGATATTTCTAACCTTGTCATGATGGAAGCTTCTAATCTAATATCAAGGCTCATGACTAATATCTAGGTTAGGGCAACTTCTAGGTTAAGTCTTAACAAATAGATTAGCACATAATTAATTAATCAAAATTCGTTTTCATTAAAAGAAAATGACCAAAATACCCTTAGGTTAAAAAGTGGTAATTTGAAATTTTTATCACATGACTAGGCTCCCATGGTCATGGTTAGTCCCTAGGCTTAGCAATTCTAGGGTTACACTAGTTAACCATCAAAATCACATTTTAATATTTTAAATAGTTTTAAATTAATTAAAATCCACCAAAAATTATTAACATGATTTAACTCTTATTATTAAACAATTTTAACTACAAAAGTTTAAAATTATCCTCATTTTAGAAATGTGGGTGTTACAAGAGGTCATTTGATGCCACCGCCGCAGTCGCCTGGTTGTCGCAGTATGTCAAAATTGCCGGTATTTGTGCTCCAACTACTAGAAGATCATACATGTGCTCCCAAAGCCATTTTGCTTCCTTTGTTGAGGTATCAAGTACAAAGAACTCAGATTTTAAGAAGGAATGAGAGAGCATAGTCTGCTTCTTCGACTTCCACGATATAACAGCTCCACCCATTGTGAAAATAAATCAACCTGTGGACCTCTCGCTCTCTAACTCTAAGCACCAGTTAGCATCACTGAAGCCTTCTACTACCGACAGATCTTTGCTGTAGTGCAGTGCATATGTCTGAGTCTTCTTGAGATATCTCATTACCCGTTTTACAGCTTTCCAGTGCTCAATGCCTGGGTTGCTCGTGAAACGAATCAGCATTCCCATAGCAAAAGCTATGTCAGGCCTTGTGGCAGTAGTAGTATACATCAAACTCCCGATACGCTTGCATACTCCAGCTGTCTGATGCTTTTTTTTCGAATTAGGCTTCAGTTTCAGATCACACCTGTAAGGCGAATCGATCATTGGAAGATCCTGATACCCGTAGTGTGTGATCATTTTCTCAATATAATAAGATCGTGACAGCGCCAATCCAGTGTCTGTTCGGATGATCTTGATTCCTAAGATCACATCAGCTTCTCCCAAGTCTTTCATACTGAACTTAGTCGAGATAACTTCTTTGTCTCTGTGACACTAGTCCATATCCGTACCTAGGATCAGTATGTCGTCCATGTACAGACAAACGATTATATCTCTTCCATCAGCAAACTTGGTGTAAACATACTTGTCCGTCTCGCTGACCCT
>JANAVB010001799.1:5204156-5279156 GCA_029216955.1 Iris pallida
GACCAGGACCAGCCTGTGGACCCGGTACTCGTAGAGGACGTACCGCCAGTAGTGACCTAGTTCACATAGATTTTGTCTTGATTACATTCCAGTTTGATACTTTGAGACTTGTAGTATTTATTTTAGGATATTGTTTTATGTCTTGGTCTCTGAACTTGTGATTGCGACTCAGCGTTGTTTCAGACTATTTATCTCATCTTTATCTTTATCTTTATCATCGTGTTTATCTTCCTTAGAATTATGTGATTGAGTTGTGGTTATATTCCTCTATGCGGAGATGACAGGTTATATTATTGTGTCTTAGATTCTATATATTCTAGATGACCTTTACAGCGTTCTACCGCTGATACTGCAGCGTAGGCTGGACGTACCCACGTGCTCGTGCCCCTAAACATGGTGCGGGTCATGACACATTTTTATGGTGGCCCATGCAGGTCAGAGTCACAACTAGTACGATTTCGTAATGGTGCTCGACTTAGAGTGCGAATTACGAGCCTGCTGTTAGGATATAGGTTTTAGGTTATGATAGGAGTTACTCAATCATATATTAGGAAAACTCTAATCTTTTGATTTCCATGACAAACTTTTCTTGTATTTCAAAATAAATTGTCCTTCCTTCATGATATCCTATCATGTGCCATATTGATTTCTTTGCTTGAATCTGTCTCCAGGATGACAGTGACTCGAGCTCAGACAGCTAGATCTAGTGCAGCACCGGAGAGGTTTGATCCATCGTAACCTATTTTTCTGTCTGAGAGAGCTATGGATCAGGAGATTGACCCTACTGTCCCTGCCATTCCAGAGGTAGCGGCAACAGTACCGGGGGGGGGGGGGGGTCTTTCTCTACAAGTCCCGAGGACTGTACCTGTTCAACTGGAGACTCTTCCACCTCTACCTGCGTTGCCGATTGACGCTACTCAGATGTTCGCGCTCCTCCAGTAGATGATGGAGGCGCAGCGAGCGCAGGCTGAGGCTTCACAGCGGCAGACAGATATTTTGAGGCAAAGCATGGAGAATGCGCACCAGTTAGCGCTCGTCGCTGTAGAGAAGGTGACTGCAGTTCAGACTCAGGGCGCTCCAGCCCAGCAGCCACAGTAGCAGCAGGCGAAACCTGGCTCCGTGATAGATTTCAAAAAGATGTTTTCCTTGAGAATTCAAGGGAACAGAAGGGATCCTGTATGCCGATGATTGGCTAGAGGATGTTGAGCGGAGCCTGGGGTTAGCAAAGCTTCCGAAGGGACTATGGGTGTCAGCAGTAGCGAGTCAGTTCTTTGATATAGCTTTGACTTGGCACTGCACATACCCTCGCGTGACAGTGACAGGCTTGACATGGAAGAACTTCAAGAAGCTATTCAAGGAGAAATTCTTTCTTGATGTGGCTCTTAATGTACTGGAAGACCAGTTTGTGGGACTTGTGCAAGGAAACATGTCTGTGGATGAGTACGCGGTAGAGTTCTTCCGTCTGAGCCGGTTCGCCCCGGGCATAGTTCAGGATGCTGGAGAGAAGGCCTGCAAGTTCAGGAGGGGCCTGAACTACGTCGTCACGCACGTCTGGGCATCGTACTGCGACCTTTGAGGACATTCTAATAGATACTCAGATTACAGAGGAGGATTTGGGTCTCAGGCCCAAGAGTAGTAGCGATGCTGTTGGTGCTGGTTCCAGTGCAGGACCGGCCAAACGATCTCAGACTCAGCAGAGGCCGTTCCACTAGCAGCATTATCAGCAGCACCAGGCACTAGCACGTGCAGAGCATCAACAGGGACAGAAGCAGATTCTACAGTGTGCTTTTTGTGGGAAGCCGAGGCACACTCGAGAGGTCTGGAGGAAGAGGTTGGGCGTTTGTCTATTTTGTGGAGCGCCCGACCACCAGTTGAGAGATTGTCCTACTCGTCCAGCTCGGGTAGGTCAGGACAGAGCACCTCCTGCTAGAGCTCCAGTGGGACCAGCTGTTCAGTAGAGGGGTCCGCCACTTCCGACCTAGTAGCAGTATTTCATCCAGCATCAGAGGGGAGCAGCTCAGGGTAGGGCGTTCGCACTAACGGTCGAGGAGGCCGAGCCCATAGCGGACATGGTGGCAGGTTCTGTTCTACTCGATTCATTTTCTGCATTAGCTTTGTTTGAATCTGGTGCTGTGCATAGTTTTGTATTTGTCTCTTTTATACTTAGACACAATATTATTGTTGAACCGCTGAGTAGGACTTACAAGATTATGACCGGAGAAGGCATTATCCTGGTCAATAATATTTACAAGGGGTAGAGAGTTACACTGGGAGGCCGGGATTTGAGTGCGTCTTTGCTCGTAATACCCCTTCCGAGCTATGATATGGTACTCAGTATGGATTGGTTGAGCATGACCATGCTAGTATAGACTGTAGAGGAGGCAGAGTTTTGTTTAGACCACCGGGAGAGCCAGAGTTTGAGTTCACCAGGGGAGCAACTGAGCGAGGAGATAGTTTTTGTGGAGCTATGTTGACGGTGCAGAAATTGGCACATCCATTGATAACAGGATTCTTGATGTTTTCCTGATGAGTTGCCAGGAATGCCGCCAGACAGGGATGTTGAGTTCTCTATAGACTTGGTACCGGGCGCTGATCCTATCTCGCAGCATGTATATAGGATCGACAACAGCAAGTTGGCATAGGTGAAGAAGCAAGTCAACGAGCTACAGGACAAGGGATTCATCCGATCTAGTTCTCCACCTTAGGGTGCACCTGTTCTGTTTGTACCGAAGAAGGATAAGATGGTACGTATGTGTATCGACTACAGGGCGCTCAACAACCTCACTATCAAGAATAAGTACTCGTTGCCAAGGATTGATGACTTGTTCGATCAGTTGAGTGGCGCAAAGGTATTCTTGAAGATAGACTTGAGGTCTGGTTACTATCAGCTGAAGGGGAAGAAGGAGGACATTCTAAAGATGGCATTTCGGACTCGGTATGGTCAGTATGAGTTCTCTGTTATGCCATTTGGATTGACCAATACCCTAGAGGTATTCATGAACTTCATGAACAAGATATTCCATCAGAACCTTGACAAATTCATGGTGGTCTTCATAGATGACATATTGATCTATTCGAAGACACCAGAGGAGCACGAGGAGCATCTGCGGATTGTGCTAGAGACTCTCAGGAAGGAGCAGTTGTATGAAAAGCTGTCAAAGTATGAGTTTTTTCTGGAGAAGATATAGTTTTTGGGTCATGTTATGACCGAGCATGGGATCTCAGTGGACCCAAAAAAGCTTTTAACAGTTGAGACTTGGTCCACACTGAGCTCAGTCACCGAGATTCGGAGCTTTTTAGGTATGGCAGGCTACTATCGGAAGTTCATTCAGGACTTCTCTCGGATTGTAGAGCCGATGACTAGACTCACCAGAAAAGACATAGAGTTCGTCTGGACAGTGGAGTGTCAGGCTGCTTTTGATGAGCTAAAGAAGAGGTTGACTATAGCTCCTATCTTGACGTTGCCATCTGGGACTGGTGGTTTCACGATCTACAGTGACGCTTCTGGGAAGGGCTTGGGTTACGTTCTTCAGCAGCACGGGAAGGTGATTACCTATGCATCCAGGCAGTTACATCATCATAAGAAGAACTACCCTACCCATGATCTGGAGTTGGCAGCTGTTATCTTTGCTTTGAAGCTGTGGAAGCAGTACCTGTAAGGAGAGCGAGTTGAGATCTTTACGGATCACAAGAGCTTGAAGTACGTGTTCACCTAGAAGGAACTGAACATGAAGCAGAGGCGCTGGCTTGAGCTGATGAAGGACTTCGATATCTCTTTGCAGTACCATCCAGGAAAGGCCAACGTAGTTGCAGATGCCTTGAGCAGGTATCCAGTCGCTATGTATTTGACGGCAGATCGTCATCTATTGGCCGATCTGGATAGTTTGGGTATCGAGGTGATCGTTCTAGGGATGAAGGTTCAGATGTGGGGTTTACAGATTCAGTCTACGTTGATGGACAGTATCAGATCAGCACAGTTTGATGACGTGGTCCTGAGAAGCATCAGGGAGCAGGTACAGGCAAGATTACTAGACGATTTCTCTATAGTCGAAGATGGGTTGCTGAGGCACTGTACTAGATTGTGCATTCCGATTGGAGAGCTTCGAGAGGAGATTCTGCAGGAAACACATCGTTTCCAGAATTATCTACATCCTGGAGCCAACAAGATGTACAGAGACCTGAGGGAGCACGTATGGTAGAATGGCACAAAGCGAGAGGTAGCTCAGTTTGTATCTCGATGCTTAGTGTGCCAGCAGGTGAAAGCCGAGAGATAGAGGCCAGGTGGTTTGCTTCAGCTACTACCCATTCTAGAGTGGAAGTGGGAGCACGTCTCTATGGACTTTGTATCTGGACTTCCACGATCTTCAGGAGGAAAAGACGCAATTTGGGTCATCGTTGATAGATTGACCAAATTGGCCCACTTTTTGCCTTTCAACTTTGGACTATCTACGGAGAAGCTGGCAGAGATGTATGTGCGGCAGATAGTCAGATTGCACGAAGTTCCGGTGAGCATAGTCTCGGATCAGGATAGTCGTTTCACTTTCTACTTCTGGAGGAGTTTGCATACTAGCTTGGGCACCCAGCTCAAGTTCAGTACCGCATATCACCCCCAGACAGACGGGCAGTCGGAGAGGACCATCCAGACACTCGAGGATATGCTTCGTACTTGTGTGTTAGACTTTGGGGGATCTTGGGAGGACCATCTTCACCTGGTAGAGTTTGCTCACAACAACAGCTATCAGGCCAGTATAGAGATGTCGCCATTCGAGGCTCTGTACGGACGGAGGTGTCGTACTCCTTTGTCATGGGACGATGTCGGTGAGAGAGTTTTGCTTGGCCCGGAGATGGTGGTGGATGCAGCAGAGAAGGTTAAGTTGATCAGTGATAGACTTCTGGTGGCTCAGGATAGACAGCGGCATTGGGTCGATAGCCACCGGAGACCATTAGAGTTCGAGGTTAGTATCAGTTTTTCTGTTTGTGCTTGTTTGCTTTAGGGTCTTGTATTGAGTCTTGTCTTGTGTCTAGGTTGGCGATATGGTGTTCATGAGGATTTCTCCGACACGGGGTACGATTCATTTTGGCCGAGGCGGGAAGCTTAGTTCGCGCTTCATCGGACCTTTTACTATTCTTGGAAGGGTCGGTACAGTGGCCTATCGACTAGACTTGCCGCCTATGCTCGAGGGAGTCCATAATGTGTTCCATGTGTCACAGTTGAGGCGGTACGTGGCAGACCCTAGTCACGTATTAAATCACTCCGAGTTAGAGGTGGGGCCTACTCTCCGCTATCCAGAGCAACCTGTGGAGATTCTGGATCGTCGGGAGAAGGTGCTCCGGAACCAAGTTATTCCTTCAGTTCGTGGCGCATTGAGGCATCACTCTCCAGGAGAGTCTACCTGGGAGAGAGAGAGAGAGGATGAGATGCGGGAGCATTACCCTTAACTCTTCGAGCCTTGAGGTATTTTCTTTGTTCTTGCTACTGTTATTGTGCTAGTTTCTCTAATTTCAAGGATGAATTTTTTTTAGGAGGGTAGATTTGTCACCCCTACTTTCCTGAATAGGGCTAATATAGTCATTTATGATATTTTATTATTTTAATATTATTTAAATATTATTGTTAGTGTTTTTATATTATTAGTTAAATGGGTATTTTATTGATAGAGTTTTTATTTATAAAAGCTTTAATATATTTAATAAATATATAAAATAAAAATATTTAGTTTTTGTTTATAAATAAATTCTGATTATATATATATATATATATATATATATATTAAAAAATATATATATATATATTTAAAAATATATATATATTTAGGTATTATTCTATTTATGGGATATATATATATATATATATATATATATATATATATATATATATATATATATATTTTTTTTTTTTTTAAAAAACCAAAGTCGGTGGACGACTCCACCCGACCTTGGCCCGAAGGCCGTGGCCACCGCCACCCAGCCACCTCCGTGGGAAGGAGGGCTCGAACCCGGCCATCTCCTCCGGTGCACGGTGGTGTTACCAGTACACCACGACTCTATGTGCATATATATATATATATATATATATATATATATATATATATATATATATATATATATATATATATATATATATATATATTTGTATAAAAAAGGAAAAAAATATATATATTTGTATAAAGGAGAAAAATAGTAATGGGTAAATATTAATGGGTTTATTTTATATAAATAAATATATACGTATATGTGTAAATATACAATATGTTTATGTATGTATGTATGTATGTATGTATGTATGTACGTATATATATATATATATATATATATATATATATATATATATATATTTTATATATATATATATATATATATATATATATATATATTTTTATATATATATATTTATATATATATATATATATATAGAAAAAAAAATATATATATATATATATATTTTTATATATATATATATATATATATATATATATATATATATATATATATATATATATATATATATATATATATAAGGTTTAAAGAATAAAGAAAAGGAGAAAAGAAAAATCGAAATAGACTAAAAAGTCAAAATTGGCTTTTCAATCTAACAAGATAGCAGCATTAAAGCTGCGACCACCATTTCCTTAAATCGAGCCCTTTGGGTTCGGCAAAGCCGAAACCCGACCTCCCCCTGTATATATTTCGTATACAGAGAGAGAGTTATTTTTTTTACAAAATCCAAACCCTAGCAGATACCCCCAACCCAGCGTATGCCCCAACGTCGTCGTCGACCAACCCGCGACCGTCCATCGTCGGGAAACGCGCAACGAGCAGCCCACCCGCGCACGAAAACTGTCAGCGAAGAGCCAACTTCGAAAATAGATTTCTCCTTCCTCGCTCTGTCATTTTACGAACCACTTGGTTAGGTATGATCCTAACATATACACCTTTAATTCCCTTCAAATAGTTCATGCCAATTCGCATCAGGTGCGACAAAAAACGAGTTCCAAAATCGAGAAAAACTTGATTTATTGGACGTTAGAAACTGTCCCGAAACCCCAACTTTGTGGCCGATTTGCGACCAGCGTGTTGCGAGTTTTCAAAATTGGTTTGAAGAGACATGTAGACAACCTATAGAGATTTAAAACCCTTTTTATAGAATTAAATTTATTGCACTGTACAGAAAGTTATTGGGTTGTGAAGTTGGAGAAAAAACTAATTTTAAAACTGAATTTTTAGAAAAATTGTCCCGATACGCCGTCCGTCCCGTCAATCCGGGCGACGTGGTCGCGAACCGAAAGCATCGAAAGGTGTGTATCGACTTTGTGGACGTGTGGGCTTTGACGGAATTCAAATTGGTCGCGTGTGCGCGACGAATTTGATGCGTATCCGTCAAAATTCACCGTATCGACCTTTTGCTTATTTGTCAATTACTTTGTGCACACTCGTCATATCGAGACGAAACTTACGCCAATAGGTCCGTATCATTTTTCTGGTCCTGTATGCCAAGTTTGGTCCGATTTTGAGACGGTCGATCGGAACGCTATTTTGGCGAGCCCGCGACCCGATCCAACTGACGAATTTGTGCACATCCCACCAGAATCCAACTTTGGACATACGGTTAGATTCGTCTTGTCAAATCGGACGTGTAGACATGTAGTTTGATGACTTTAGAGACCATATGTTTTGGCACATTTTTCGGTGCAAAGTGGGTCTAATGGCGGACACTATTTTGGCCCGAAATTACCGTTTTGCTCCTGTGTCCAGAATTTGGCTTATGGGTAGACATTTCTAGCTAATTTGACCATTCTAAGAAAGTTGCTAATGTCTATTTCAGCATTAGGAGACAGTTGTGCGAGTTGACCGTTTGTGGCCCATTGAGTGGGTTGTAGTTTCGATTTTCTCAGCTCAGGACATCATACAAGTACATTCTCTGATAGTTTTATTGCTTTGATATCTACTATATCCGATTTAGTTGTAGTATTATACTTGATTCTCTACACGAGGATACACGGACTAGTATACGTGAATCTCGTCATGAGATGTCATTCCCGGTTTACCTGGTATATGAGTACATTATTCGATATTGTTTCCTGTACTTGTATAAACACCGATTTGGAAGTGGACTGGGCCCCTGCTCTTCGAATATTGTGTCATGACCTGTCATGTCTGGATTCATTATACTACTCGGGGATGGGGAGTTATTAGAGGTTATGTGATCATACCCCTACTTGTTTATTACTTATGCATAGCTCCAACCTCACCACACGTAGGGTGTAGCCTGACCTTATACTACTTGTGCATAGCTTTCCATTTTGGTCGGCCTGATCCCTACACTATTATACTACTTGTGCATAGCCGATTAAATGGAACAGCCTGATCTTGACCCAAGCCGATCACATAACGCTCTAATATCTTATGGCATATCATACCTCAGATTAATTTCCATTATTTATACTCCAGTTTTATCTTATATCTCACACATGACATGATATCCAGTTCTCTTGTACTGTTTTACTTTCAGTCTTGACATTTATCTTGTATTTCATTATGATTGTCTCTTATAGTATTTGTCAATTCACATAGAACTGCTGTTGGTGTTTGTACTTGCTCATATCCTGACAGGATAATCCTCGTTATTTTTCAGAGGATTTAGATATAGATTGCCCGACCTACTACGGGTTTGGCATAGATGGAGCCTACGACCAGGACCAGCCTGTGTACCCGGTGCTCGTAGAGGACGTACCGCCAGTAGTGACCTAGTTTACCTAGATTTTGTCTTGATCATATTCCAGTTTGATACTTTGAGACTTGTAGTATTTATTTTAGGATATTGTTTATGTCTTGGTCTGCAGCCCAAGACATAAAACAAGGATTTATTTTAGGATTTTGTCTTTTAACATGAATAAACACTATGTGTCGTGGTCTGCAGCCCACTAGCATATATGTCCGATAAGACTCCAAGGAAAATAACAAGAGTCTCTAAACTGAATTAGTAAGCAGGATAACTCTTGAAAAGGAATGTAAAGCATGAAAGGATAACAATGTAAAATCACTGACTAATACCTGTATCATACATTGCAATCCACTACCATCCCGCTCTGCTAACTAACTCCATGCAATCGCTAAACCTAAAGAGATCATCAGGTCCTCAGAGGACATAGCAAGATACATATAAACATGCCTATCTAGCAGTTTAATCATGCATGATAATATATAAACATGATATATAAAACCCTTAAATTTTCTACTATTTTTTTTATAAATTTGGTACTGATTTTCTTTTGTATTTGTACGTCGCGTAGTTGTATTGTACGTCGCGCGCGAAAATTCGTTTTTCGAATTTGCTCGACGAGTGCGATTATGTGTGAGCGTACATATTTTTAGAAAAAAACATTTTTTCTATTTTTATCGTTTCAAAATAATATATGTAATAATTATTTTTAGCTATCATACCAAAATTTTTAAGTTTATAATTTTATTTATAAAAAGCCTTTAGTTTATAACAGTTATTAATAATAAATAATATTCTTAGTACATACATATATTTCATAAATATTTTATTAGTTTATTTTTAAATAAAAATATAATTTTCGAAATTTATTAATATTAATATTTGAAAAGATATTTAAAAATATTTATTATTTTTGAAATTATTATTATTGGTATTTTGAAAAATATATTTGGAAGTTATTGTGGCCATTTTAAATTTCGATTTGATTATTTAATTTAAATAGTTTAAAGGTAGAATTTATATTTAATTTGAGTCTAGATTTTCTAGATTTAAAATTAGAATTTAAATTGAATTTAGATTTGATTTAAATTGAATTATTTAATTGGGTTTAAATCCTAACCCTTATCCAAGTGGGAATTCCCACCTCCTATATAAGGAGAGGTACTCCTCCAAATAAAAATTTCACTAAACCAATTCCATCAACACCACAAACATTTTATCGTGCGTGCATCGTGTCCGTGTCCACCCAAAGTTCTTCCACTATTCTTTGTTTACAATTACATTCATCCTCCCGTTGTGTCCGACCCCGATACGCCGACATCAATCCCTACTCTAACCTTGACTGCTTCCCGGCCAACACCACAGAAATCCTAATTTCTATTCGATGACAGCCTCCCTACACCACCACTGTGGCCAGCCTCCAAATCGGCCTCTTGGCCATCACCATCCTTCACGCCACCAACACGATTCTACCACAACTGCCTCCGATCCTCCTCGTGGCCTCACTAGAGTCAACCACCATCCACCTCTCTCCTGCAGCATCCTCGCTAATGCAACACCCGCTACCACCATCACCACCAATTAACCACCCTCCATCACCATCAACACCCGACCATCCTCTCCAGAAGATCACCGACACCAGTACCCACATCACCTTGTCGCCTCCCCCTTCGGCCAAATCAACACCGCCAGCACTCCCATCAAGGCAGCAACACCACTGTCGGTACTACTCCTGTAATGCCTGTGTTCGTATTACGTATTTTGGGATACGTATACGTATTTTATTCTGTATTGCCTGATTCCTTGTTTACCTCTCGACTTGGTTTAACTCTCGGTTTGGGTTGGCTTGGTTCGGCCGGCCCAATGCTTGGTTCATCATGGGCCAAGGGTGGAACACCTTAGCCTATGCTTCTCCTTCATTTCCACCACAACCCCCTTCTTTATTATCCCCACCAACCTTCTCTCTCCTCCATAATTCTCATTTACTTCTCCTTCCCCCACCATTACTCTTCTCCACCAACCAAGAACACCATAGGCAAGTGCAACTTGCTTCCACAAGAGAACTCCTTTTGATGGTTTCATTAGCTTCTTCTCATGATTCTAAACCACATTAGAACTTGTCATTTTCCATTTTGAGGCTTTAATTCTTGTAGATCTAGAGTCTTGCTATTTTCGGATTTTGGTGTTTTGATCTATCAAACTTCCTTGTTTTCAAGTTTTGATGGTTCCATATTGTAGAGAATTTCATTCTTCCCAAATTTGACCTTTGGAAAGTTGGATTCGGACTTGTTTTGACCAAGATATGGACTGTTGTAGCTTAGATTCAACTTTAGAGTTCTTGCTGTTCTTGCCATTTGGAGAAGATAGTGAACAGTGAGCTAGCTTTTTAGCTTACGCCACTGAGCTGTACGCTGCTCTTTAGCGAGCGTACGCTAGCCTTGGTACGCTGCTCTTTAGCGAGCGTACGCTAGCCTTGGTACGCTGCTCTTTAGCGAGCGTACGCTAGCCTTGGTACGCTGCTCTTTAGCGAGCGTACGCTAGCCTTGATACGCTGCCTGTTGGCAACGTGTCTTTTGCGTACGCTAGCGTGAGCGTGCCCTGGACCCTTTCGTACGCTAGCTCAAGCGTACGCAGTCTTGAGCGTACGCCAGCTTGAGCGTACGCTGACCTGTAGCTTGAGCGTGCCCTTGTGTACGCTGACCCTTGCGTACGCTTCCCATTGGAAGTGTATGGACCCTTTGGTACGCTAGCTTGAGCGTACACTGACCTGTAGCTTGAGCGTACGTGTGCCTTGGTACGCTAGCTTAAGCGAGCAAGGTGTTCGCTGGCCTGAGCATAGTTTGACCTGAGCGTATGGCCTTTGGCTGACTTGGTCTCATGTCAGCGTGTCAGATTTGGTTTTATTTTCCTTAAGCTTGGCTCTTTTATAGCCCTGTATATTGATATTTTATTAGATATTTTACGCCTATTTTATATCCTTACGCCTTTTGTCCTGAACTTGATAATCACGAAATTACTTGATATGTTTGGAATTGACAATTGAGCATGACCTGATAGTGACCCGTAGTGGTACACTCCTGACATGAGTAACCTGGCATGACCTGATAGTGGCCCATCGTGGTGCACTCCTGACAAGTACACTTGACCTGATAACCTGACATGTTATACCTTGATAAGCTGTTACGACGGCTACCTGACATGACATGACCTGTATAATAACCTGGACACCGTGGGCGATTGTGCTTGTATAAATAATCCAGTCTTGTCTTGCATCATGTCTAGGAGGGGACTCCTGAGTACCACGGTCAGGAGTACCTATTGAAATAAACTAAGGGCTAATAACTAGATTAATACATTAGTCATGAAGAGATTTTCCAGCTACAGGCAATCCCGTTACCTGGGCACGCCTTGGGATCTGTAGCCTGCCGTCGAGTAGGGCACATTTCCAGCACACTGTCATGTGTTGCACCCTTCAAGCTACCTAAGGGTACATTTATTTCCTGGACGATGTACCCACCTGAATTCAACTCTAATCTTTTAACCCGAGAAACCTGGATGGTCTGCAGGGCTTGTGGCCGTGGAATAATCTCACTGCATCTTGTTAGTAATTAGGCTTGTGACAACCCTAGTTAGTTAAAGTATCAAGCCGTAATTCTTGCTTGGCCGTGAAGTGATTGGACGGAGTCTAACCAGTCTAGTCCTGCCCGGATCCTGTTCCAGATCATTGAACGACCAGAGTGCTTGTATTTATTTTACCGATAAATGGTGAGAATTCCAAGCTCTGTTCAGACGAAGGGTTACAACCCCGGTCCTTGTTTGGTTTATGGGTTGTAACCTAGTTATCTGAATAGTTCCATGGTTATCTCGTCGTATATCATCCTGGTGTATTTTCTTTATTTCCAATTCTTACTTTATTTATATCTTGTGCTGATTGCTGGTTTTGGTTCTTAAGAGAAGCCTCCTTTGTGGCACTTGCTCTTTCTGGGGTCTGACCCAGCTGGTTTTGTGTGGCCAGATTTCGGAGCGACTCCAGAGGATCTACCGACCTTCCAGCCAGATGGTGGCCACTAGACGGAACCCTGGCAACGAGTGGGTTATTTTTGGCTCTCCCACTTTATTGTAAAATTATTCTTTTGAGGCGTTTAGCCGACGAGCACGTGTTAGCTCGATTGCCCTTTATTTACTGTCTGCCTACGGGCTGTAACATGATTGACAGATCCTAGGGTTGATCATGTATGACTGAACTCTCGCTAGTCCTGACATTTTGTACGACTAGCTTCATGATCATCCAATATGTAATGTATGGGACGCCTTGCTATTATATATTTGGTGCTCTGACATCTTGTAACTACTATTACTTGCTTGTGATTGAGACAATAGGCTTGTTCATGACCATAGAAGACTGTTGGCTTGTAGTTAAACCCTCATGTATCTAGACAGCCGTGACCGTATAGCGAGGTGGGTTGCACTTCAATATACGTAGCTGGCTATGTACGCCCTCGATCTCCAGTATTCTGGTTCTGGGGCGTGACATGGTTTTAGTGGTGGCCCATGCAGGTCTTGTAATTCAAGATATGTGAGGGTTTACCGAATAGATGTCTCAATCAGTATTTGTCCTTGATCTCTACTCGTATCTTCTGAATCCCTGGATTCTTGTCCTGATCATATGCTTGTATCGTTGATCTGTCCTGGTCCTTTCTTATTGTTTCCTATGTCGTCTTCTTCAGCGGCATTGTTCGTGGTCCTACCGACCAGCAAGGCGGAGCACCTCCCGCGGACCAGCAGCAACCTGGAGATCATGCCCAGCATTCCGGAGTAGCCTCCAGAGTCGTGCCTTCTGACGGAGAACCACCAGTCCAGCCAGTTCAGCTTGTCGAGCCTGATGATGGCACTTTGGTAGGTCTCGTCAGGACCTTGATAGCTTCTCAAGATCGTCGTGGAGATGCATTGCACAGGCAGTGGCGGATGCTTTAACCAGAGGCGGTCATCCAGGGAACAGCGCGGCCAACAGCTTCAAGCGCTTGAACCCTCCATTCTTTGACGGTAGTGAAGATGCTATCACAGCAGATGCATGGCTTCAGGATACAGAGGTGGTTCTAGAAGCAGCCAAGACCCCAAAGAATGAGAAGGTGGCCGTGCTGCGCCTACAGTTACTAGATCTTGCCCGCAGCTGGTGGGCAGCGCAGGCCGATGGATTAGTGGCCCCTATTTCATGGACAGTATTCAGGGAGAGATTCCAGACCAAGTATTTTGATGCTGTAGCTCGGTATGATCTACAAACGAGGTTCACCAATCTGAAGCAGATGGACAGGACGGTCGATGGATATGCGACCTAGTTCTCCAGGCTTAGTCGGTTTGCTCCCACCTTGGTGGCGACCGAGTTCGATAGAGCCCAGCGATTCCAGCAGGGGTTTCACCTAGAGATTTTATTGGCGGTGGAGCAGTTTGAGCATCAGACTTTTGATGCAGTATTGAGAGCAGCTAGGAGGCATGAGTATACCTCCCAGAGGATCATGGATAGGACCGGAGGTCGAAAGCGATCTCACGGCCAGATGAATCAGTCATCAGCACCAGCCCCGACAGCCAGGGCTTTGGCCATTGGAGCTCCGAGGCGGGCGGCCTCAGTGACGACGGTTCAGCATTCCACCCCGACGCACCCTCAACAGCAGAAGCAGAAGTAGTCTTTCGTAGTGGGATGTTCACACTACGGGAAGCCAGGACATATGGTGTCAGAGTGTCGTAGAGCACAGGGTTTGTGCTTGGTTTGTGGTGCCCCGGACCATAGGGTTGGGAACTGCCCGAACAGGGGGAGTTCATCCGCTTTCTCTAGTCCTTCAGTTAGAGGACCAGCACCAGTCCAGCAGCAGTAGCTGCAGTACCCGTTTCCTAGGCCATTGCCGACGCAGGCCCAGGCATTCCAGCAGTAGAGACCGCAACAGTATGCCCAAGCCCAAGCCCTGATCCAGAGCAGGCAGAGGAATTTTCAGCAGAGGGGACCCGCACCCCGAGGACATGGTCAAGTGCTGGCTTTGACCATGGGAGAAGAAAGAATAGCACCAGGTGAGGTGGTGGCAGGTACTATTCTCGTCAACACCTTTCCAGCTTCAGTATTATTTGATTTTGGTGCCTCGTATTCATTTATGTCTGCACGATTTGCGACACGGGTAGGACTGGAGCCCGAGTCATTATCAGTAAGGCTCAATATACTTACTGGTAACGGACTTGTGGGAGTAGATAGAGTATTTTCCTTGTGTCGGGTCGTAGTTAGCGGTAGAGAATTCCCCGCTAGATTGATAGAGTTCCCGATGGCCGATTATGATGTGGTCTTAGGGATGGATTGGTTGAGGGACCAGTATGCTAGGATAGACTGCCACATTGGCAGGGTTATTTTTAGCATTCCAGGCGAGCCAGAGTTTTCTTTCTCCTGAGGCAAAATTGAACTTTCTCCTCCATTATTGCGGATGGCAGTAGCAGCAGTACAGTTACCTCGGATAGTCGAAGAGTTTCCAGACGTTTTCCCAGAAGAGCTTCCAGGGATGCCGCCAGAGAGAGAGATCGAGTTTACCATCGACTTGATTCCCGGGACAGCCCCAGTGTCAGAGAGAGTCTACAGGATGGCGCCGTCAGAGCTAGAGATATTGTATAAGATGATTGAAGAGCTTAGAACCAAGGGATTCATTCGTGCTAGTGGATCGCCTTGGGAAGCCCCGATGCTTCTTGTGAAAAAGAAGGATGGTACGTCCAGGTTATGTGTTGATTATCGTACCTTGAACTCAGTGACAATCAAGAACAGATACCCTCTCCCGAGGATAGATGACTTGTTTGATCAACTCAAGGGGGCTTCAGTATTCTCGAAGATTGATTTGCGCTCAGGATATCACCAGATCAGAGTCAGAGAGCAGGACATCCCGAAGACAGCTTTTAGATCGAGATATGGGCATTGGGAGTTCCTTGTTATGCCTTTTGGAGCAACCAATGCGCCGGCAGTATTCATGGACCTCATGAATCGCATCTTCATGCCTTACTTGGATCAGTTTGTGATCGTATTCCTAGACGACATCCTGGTCTACAGCAAGAGTGAGGCGGAGCATGAGCAGCATCTCCGTATAGTTCTTCAAATCCTCAGAGAGCACCAGTTATATTCCAAGTTCAGTAAATGCGAGTTCTGGCTCGATCGCATTTCGTACTTGGGTCATATCATCACTCGAGGGGGAGTAGAAGTGGATCCCCAGAAGATTGTGGCTATTGAGTCATGGCCAGTGCCCAGCACAGTTGCAGAGGTTCGTAGTTTTCTTGGATTGGCCGGCTACTACCGGCGGTTTGTTTCAGATTTTGCTCAAATTTTAGCACCATTGACGCAGTTGACCCGCAAGGATACGCAGTTTGCTTGGACAACAGAGTGTCAGAGTTCTTTTAAGCAGTTGAAGCGAGGCCTGATAACAGCTCATATTCTCACGCTTTCAGATAGGACTGGAGGATTCTCAGTATATTGTGATGCTTCGGGCAGAGGCCTAGGATGTGTTCTGATGCAACATGGGAAGGTAATAGCTTATGCGTCACGACAACTTCATGATCATGAGAGGAATTACCCAACCCATGACTTGGAGCTGGCAGCAGTGGTGTTTGCACTTAAGTTGTGGAGGCACTATTTGTATGGAGATAGGGTGGAAATTTTCACCGACCACAAGAGCCTGAAGTATGTTTTCACCCAGAAGGATCTCAACATGCGTCAGAGGAGATGGCTGGAGCTGCTTGTGGATTATGATGTCAACCTGCAGTATCACCCAGGGAAGGCCAACGTTGTTGCAGATGCATTGAGCAGGAGGGCAGGAGTTTATTTCCTGACAGCACAACCAGAACTGTTAGCCGATCTTCAGAAGATGGGTATAGAAGTTATCCTCCCTTCCAGTATGGCATTGATGGCCAGCATGCAAGTCCAGTCCACTATAGTCGAGAGGATCCGGATGGCGCAGTCAGCAGATTCTAAGCTTCAGCGACTCAGAGCAGAGTGTGAGACAGGACGAAGACCAGAGTTATACATTCATGAAGACGGTACACTTCGACATGGTAAGCATCTTTGTGTACCCAGTGGAGATATCAGACAGGAGATCATGGCAGAGTCCCACAGTTTGCAGTATTCCATTCATCCTGGTGGCACGAAGATGTACCATGATATCCGACAGCATTTCTGGTGGAATGGCATGAAGCGGGAGATAGCTCGGTTTGTCTCTCGATGTTTGGTTTGCCAGCAAGTTAAAGCCGAATATCAGAGACCGGCTGGACTTCTTCAGCCCTTACCGATTCCAGAATAGAAGTGGGAGCATGTGACCATGGATTTTGTGACTGGACAACCTAGGTCCCCAGCTGGTAGAGATGCTATCTGGGTTATAGTTGACAGGCTCATGAAAGTAGCTCACTTTCTTCCATTCAGAGTTGGTCAGTCGACAGCTCAGTTAGCAGAGATGTACCTCAGGCAGATTGTCAGATTGTACGGTGTGCCAGTCAGTATCACCTCGGACCGAGATTCAAGATTTACATCGCACTTTTGGCGTAGCTTGCAAGAGAGCTTGGGAACTCATCTCCAGTTCAGTTCAGTATATCACCCGCAGACAGATGGCCAGTCGGAGCGCACGATCCAGACTCTTGAAGACATGTTGCGGTCTTGCACACTTGACTTCGATGGTTCATGGGAAGATCACTTGCCTTGATACGCTGCCTGTTGGCAGCGTGTCTTTTGCGTACGCTAGCGTGAGTGTGCCCTGGACCCTTTCGTACGCTAGCTCAAGCGTACGCAGTCTTGAGCGTACGCTAGCTTGAGCGTACGCTGACCTGTCGCTTGAGCGTGCCCTTGTGTACGCTGACCCTTGCGTACGCTTCCCATTGGAAGTGTATGGACCCTTTGGTACGCTAGCTTGAGCGTACGCTGACCTGTAGCTTGAGCGTACGCGTGCCTTGGTACGCTAGCTTGAGCGAGCAAGGTGTGCGCTGGCCTGAGCATAGTTTGACCTGAGCGTATGGCCTTTGGCTGACTTGGTCTCATGTCAACGTGTCAGATTTGGTTTTATTTTTCTTAAGCTTGGCTCTTTTATAGCCCTGTATATTGATATTTTATTAGATATTTTACGCCCATTTTATATCCTTACGCCTTTTGTCCTGAACTTGATAATCACGAAATTACTTGATATGTTTGGAATTGACAATTGAGCATGACCTGATAGTGACCCGTAGTGGTGCACTCCTGACATGAGTAACCTGGCATGACCTGATAGTGGCCCATCGTGGTACACTCCTGACAAGTACACTTGACCTGATAACCTGACATGTTATACCTTGATAAGCTGTTACGACGGCTACCTGACATGACATGACCTGTATAATAACCTGGACACCGTGGGCGATTGTGCTTGTATAAATAATCCAGTCTTGTCTTGCATCATGTCTAGGAGGGGACTCCTAAGTACCACGGTCAGGAGTACCTATTGAAATAAACTAAGGGCTAATAACTAGATTAATACATTAGTCATGAAGAGATTTCCCAGCTACAGGCAATCCCGTTACCTGGGCACGCCTTGGGATCTGTAGCCTGCCGTCGAGTAGGGCACATTTCCAGCACACTGTCATGTGTTGCACCCTTCAAGCTACCTAAGGGTACATTCGTTTCCTGGACGATGTATCCACCTGAATTCAACTCTAATCTTTTAACCCGGGGAACCTGGATGGTCTGCAGGCTTGTGGCTGTGGAATAATCTCACTGCATCTTGTTAGTAATTAGGCTTGTGACAACCCTTGTTAGTTAAAGTATCAAGCCGTAATTCTTGCTTGGCCGTGAAGTGATTGGACGGAGTCTAACCAGTCTAGTCCTGCCCGGATCCTGTTCCAGATCATTGAACGACCAGAGTGCTTGTATTTATTTTACCGATAAATGGTGAGAATTCCAAGCTCTGTTCAGACGAAGGGTTACAACCCCGGTCCTTGTTTGGTTTATGGGTTGTAACCTGGTTATCTGAATAGTTCCATGGTTATCTCGTCGTATATCATCCTGGTGTATTTTCTTTATTTCCAATTCTTACTTTATTTATATCTTGTGCTGATTGCTGGTTTTGGTTCTTAAGAGAAGCCTCCTTTGTGGTACTTGCTCTTTCCGGGGTCTGACCCAGCTGGTTTTGTGTGGCCAGATTTCGGAGCGACTCCAGAGGATCTACCGACCTTCCAGCCAGATGGTGGCCACTAGACGGAACCCTGGCAACGAGTGGGTTATTTTTGGCTCTCCCACTCTATTGTAAAAATATTCTTTTGAGGCGTTTAGCCGACGAGCACCTGTTTAGCTCGATTGTACTTTACTTACTGTCTGCCTACGGGCTGTAACATGATTGACAGATCCTAGGGTTGATCATGTATGACTAAACTCTTGCTAGTCCTGATATTTTGTAACGACTAGCTTCATGATCAACTGAATATGTAATATTTGGGACGCCTTACTATTGTATATTTAATGATCATACATCTTGTGACTTTTACTTACTTGCTTGTGATTGAGACACTAGGCTTGTTCATGACCTTAAGAGACTGTTGGCTTGTAAATAAACCCTCATGTATCTAGACAGCCGTGACCGTATAGCGAGATGGATTCCATTTCATATACGTAGCTGGCTATGTCTGCCCCCGTTCTCCAGTATTCTGGATCTGGGGCGTGACAACTCCGGTCCGCCCAACACATAAACACCACCACCTCCATTACCGTGTCCGACCTAGCCGCCATGCTCCACCGTACGAACGAGCACCTCGTCGCACTTCCCAACGGGATCCGCACCCGCAGCGTCTAGCCGATCCAGGCCTCCCGCTCCCTTGACTCCGCTCCCTTCGCCGCGACCGCCGGCCAAGCCCAGCGCGTCAACCCCACGCCGACCGACCCTCTCCGGCAGCCTCCGTAAGCCCGATCACTCCCCCCTCTTTCTGCAGTTCCCCGAAGCCCACCATCTCGCCGTGCTCCTCCTCTTTCCCCGCCGTCGCGCCACCACGCCATCCCCCGGAGCACCTCGCGCGAGCAGGCTACCCGATCCCGCTGTCGCCACCGCGTCGGAGGCACGTGCGCCCCACACCGCCGACCTCCGTATAGTGCACCCCGTCTCCGCCACTTCCACCGCTCCCTCAGTCGCCGGAAACCCTCTCTCGAGCTCCTCTCTCTTGCTCTCACTAAAACCCCTTCATCTATTGCGCTCTTTCTTTTATTTCGAAACACACTCTTTGCTTCTCCTCTCTTCTTTGTTTCCCTTATTTTTTTTTGCTTGGTTGTTGTTGGCTTCTCTCGTTTACAAGAGAAGAAGACAGCTGCAACATTTTTTTTCTTGTTTTACTTTAAACTTTACTTTTACTATTTTTTATTTTTTTTGAAGGGACAACTGTCCTCTTAGTGAATAATATTAATCTTCATTATTAATATTTTCTTAGTTATTATGACTATATATATGTTGTCAAGACCTGCACCCGTTTTTTTTTTAAAACGGATACGAGACGTGTCCAAGCCAGTCTACCCCACAGTGTCGACGGTAGAACGCTGTCACGGCCATGAAGATCAAAATCACAAATAATGCTCATTCACAAAAATTAATTTAACTTACAATGATCACAAGATTTATATTTGCAGGAAAATATAAACTTGTACAAATATTGGAATGACTACAACTCCGCTATCTATCTAGTTTATAGGCTTTTGTCTGCAAGTACCCCCGTATCTCCCTTGCTAAGTGAATCCACGGCTAACCTGAAAAATGTTGGTTTTCAGTCAGGAATGGAACGAACACAATTCACTGAATGCAATTTCAAATAAAGAAAATGACTATAAAACAAAGGTTAGACATCAATCATGAGTTTTGAAAAAAATAGTAAATACGGAAAACCAATAGCAATAAATAGACACAAAATACTTTCCCCAACTGTTAGAAGTACCTTTGATATGTGATCGTTCTGGGGCACTACACCGTACGGTCTACGATGTCTACTTGCATGAAAATAAGCACTGTCTACGATGTCTACTTGCAGAAAATAAGCACTGTCTACGATGTCTACTTGCAGAAAATAAGCACTGTCTACGATGTCTACTTGCAGAAAAATAAGCACTGTCTACAATGTCTACTTGCAGAAAATAAGCACTGTCTACAATGTCTACTTGCAGAAAATAAGTACTGTCTACAATGTCTACTTGCAGAAAATAAACACTGTCTATGGTCGGATCACACATCCTTGGTACTTCTCATTCCCGACTCAACAATTTATAATAGAAAATAATCACATAACCAATAGCCAATCAATGAAATATAGTGAAAATCAATATCGAAATGCAGGCAATAAACTGTACTCGCCTGTGGTCCTCTGCTGGTGAAACCGACAGTCTGAACTACTCAATGTGCCACAATAATCAAAACTCGTATAACAGTTCCGTAAGATGAAATAAACATTACCAATGTTCTCAGAATAGTCAAATTAGCTAGGATTGCCTGTCCTTAAGTCCAATTTTGGACACAGGGGAAAAACGGTAATTTTGGGTCAAAACGGTATCCGCTGTTGGACCCGCTTTGCACCAAAAAGCGTGCCAGAGTCAACGATCTCTAAAGTCGTCAAATTACATGTCTACGGATCCGGTTTTTCGATACGAACCTAACCGTATGTCTAGAGTTGGATTTCGGCGGGACGTGCATAAAATCGCCCGTTGAGTCGGACCGTGGGACCCGTAAAACGGTAATTTTATCAACTGTCTCAGAATTGGACCAAACTTGGCATGCAGGACCAGAAAAATGATACGGTCCTTCTGGTGCAAGTTTCGTCTCGATCTTATGAGCGTGCACAAAGTAATTGAGAAACTTGCACAGAGGCCGATACGGTAAATTTTGACGGATACACATCAAATTCGTCGCGCACACGCGACCAATTTGAATTCCGTCAAAGCCCACATGACCACGAAGCCGTTACGCACCTTTCGATGCTTATGGTGCACGACCACGTCGCCCGGTTTGGCGGAACGCACGTCGTATCGGGAAGTTTTTCCTAGATTTTCTGTTTTGAAAACTATTTATTTCGCAAACTTGGGATCTGGTTTTCTCAACGTGTAATCGATCAAATAGAAATCTACAAAAAGGTTTGTGGAGCTCTATAGGTTATCTAGGACTTTTTTGAATTAGATCTTCTAAATAATTACTAGAGTGTCCAGGAATCAACCTCAAACATAGGTACTTGGAATAGTTATCAGTCCTGTTTCGACATGATTTTTTCTGAACTTTGGTTCGATGAATCGAACAACAGGGTGTGTCTAGGTATGAAGTGGTTGAAGGAAAATAAACGTGTATAGGTTATCTATATACCAGAGAAATCCGTTCGTGAAACGGACGAGCGTGGAGGGAGATATCTCTTCGTGAAGTGGAATTCATTGATGCAACTGCTGCTGTTGCCGCTGTCACGCATGACGCGCGCGCGTGCATGCAGCCTCCGGCGACTCCGTCGCCGGCCGACGGCCGCCCACGGTGGGCTGACGCGTGTGCGGGTGGTGTGCCTAGGGGTGGCGACGCGTTAGGGTTTGAGTTTTGGCTTCTCCCTTTCGAACTCTCGCTGATTCGAGATATATATATATATCTCTATATATCGTGCACAGGCTCGCTTTGGAGAGAACTAAGCGGGGTGAGGCTTAGCTTCTCTCGGCCCGCTGGGTTCTTAACTGCTGCTGGGTTGTGGGGGAAAACAAAGGGATTAATTTCCTTTCTTTTCTTTTTCTTTTATTAATAGTCTAATATATTTTTTTTTATTAATAGTCTAATATATATATATATATATATATATATAAAATATATATATATATATATATATATATATATATATATATATATTTCTTTTCTTGTCTAATATATATATATATATATATATATATATATATATATATATATATATATATATATATATATATATATATATATATATATATACATATTAACTTATATAATAATTCTTCATAAAAACTACATAAATATTTTTAATAGCTCCTAATATTATCTAGTCTTAGTGTAGGGCCTATAAATATAAATACGAATATACGTATATATAACATTTACTTGAAACTATAATATAACCAATAATAATAATATTATATACTAACAACCTCGATAAATATAATAATAATAATAATAATAATAATAATAATAATAATAATAATAATAATAATAATAATAATAATAATAATAATAATAATAATAATAATAATAATAACAAAATTCAATAAACCAAGAATAGTGTATATACCATCATGTACAGTCTAATAATCCCAAAAATGCACAAAGACCCATTTTATACAAAAGTCACTGAATATCAATTAATAATGATAATTATAATATTTAATTAAGAATACTAAAAATATCCATTAATTCATTAAAACGAAATACCACCCTCATACCAAATTCTATCTACTCGAATGTCATTGGACGTGTCACATGACCTACATGGGCTTGGGCTCAGTTCGGGTCCAGTCCGGCTAAAATGGTATAACCGATTCCCTAAAATTCAATAATATAATTAAATAATAATAAATAAAACCTTCGGTAAGGGTTAAGTCGCAACTTGGCTTGAGTTTTCTAGTTAGGACGTCATTACGACTCGACCTTCCCTACCAGGACTAATACACTAGTCAAAGCACGCCATTACACTATCCGTGCCTCGATTCCTAGTCGTCTTGTACTCAAATTCTTAACCATGGCTAAAAACCATCTACCGTAATAATTAACTAAATAGTTATTTATAAAAAAATCTAAAAATCACCATTTCAATAAAAATAAATAATCATAAAATATTTTAAAAATTCTAGGAAGGGAGGCTACAAATCTGCCCACCTTAAAAATAATTTCGTCCTAGAAATTCTAATTTATAACTATTTCTTAAAATTTTAAAGTCCACTATTACCTTAATCTCCTCAATTTAATCCTCAAAAATAGTTTATATCCAACTCCTAACTATTTTGTAACTACAAAACTCCGAGTACTTCTACCTACCTTTGGTCACACTACTCCTTCAGAGGTATGTCTCTACAGCTTTATAATCATCAAACTACTTCCTAAATAGATATCTACTTGCTTATGGCCTCTATAGTTCTCTCCTATCCATCACGCAAACCCAAAAATCTGACAAGCAACAAAATTTACACAAGTAGCTAAGAAATATCGGTAAATTTTAATAAGCATGACCAATCGTCACTCTACAATAGGAAGGACATGAAGATAAGGAAGAATAATCGAGAGCAATTATGAAGTTTCAAGAGCGGTAGAGAGTATCCAATGATGCAGATAGGATAAAAGTCTATAAATTATTGACTTATTTGCTAGATTGGGCTACTCTAGTCCAGTCACTTGCTAACTCGAAGAACCCTTCGTTTCTCAGAGGGCTTGTACTCCATGCAATATAGAAGTTCCGTTTTCGAAATTTATCTAAACGAGGTTCTATAATAGAACAAAATTTGAGGAGTCAAGATTGTGCTCTTTCCCGTAGTTATTTAAACACACGTGCAAGGGATAAAATGCAATACAAGATCGTATCACGACTTCTAGGTAGATGGAATAAGGGTTACGAACGACTTCACATTCTAAGAAGGGGAGACAACATAATAGGTACAAGGGCCAATTTATAATAGTCCAATTATGGTGGTATGCATATATGGGTTTTACTGGGTCTTAATGGATTTCCTAATTGGACATCAATCGTTGGTTGGGTGCACCTTGGACTTCAATCTATATTGACTGGGCAAGATCCCAATTATAAAACTATTTCTACTAGGTTAGGGTAACCGGAAATAAGTTTCCACCCAAGTGGTTGAGCTAGTTGCCAGTCGGGTTGGTTAGCTAGGTTCCTAAAGACCAAAATGTGCCTTCCGTGACTTTTGTGTTTAAGTAGCTCAGGAAGGCACGATTGAGTGGCACACTAGTGACATATAAGTAGTGGGCTTCGAGTAGACCGCAACCATATATTGGGTCGAATGAATTGAGTCAGGGTTGAGTCTCTAACTGTAGTTGGGAAGTTTATCGGTATTATGGTAAGGGTTATAGCTAGTCATTTTTACTTGAAAGTCGTACCATAAAAATAGAGTATAAGGGGACGTATTGAGTGGGACATGATATACCTAGATGAAGGTGAACTCGTCTAGGTCTTGCATATGCAGTTTGTTGGAAGATAACAGCTGGTCTCGCGCTCCGAATATTAATGACACGGCCGGGGACACAAAATGATCTAAATGGAAAGTGGAAGTCCACAGGGCACTAGCTATCTTTCTAATAAAAAATTATTCTAATCAATCGGTGATCTTCGTATATCCTAAAACTTTAGGAGGCTTACAGTCTACCCACCTTAAGAATAGGACATGGTCTTAGGAATATTGAGGTTAGAAAAATTTCAGAGTCCGGATATCGTACCTCGCCTCCTTTTAAATAAAGAATAAGGCACGGCGTAACGGGATACGGTAGGTATAAGTCGAGCCAAGGATCGTTCCTTAATAAATGGAAACGAGTGTATACAATGACACGTGGTTTATAAATTAGAACGACCCACTCATCCACAGCATACAAGAGTTATCGATGGGTGACCAACTCTAAGGCACATCATATGAAAAGAATTCTAACAATTGAGTCGTACATTTCTATTGGGGTCAAACCTGCTAGACAATTGTCACAAGGCTCTAGTTAAAGCAAGCTTCGACAAATAATTAGAGGCTCACAACTTTTAGTTTCTTGAGAATAGATAGTCTCTTAGGTTGGCATTTGGCTAAGGGTAAAACCTAAACATTCTCAAATTCAGATAACTAGAGGGTTCCAATAATAGTTTGAGGGTCGAGAGGAGAACGAATAACTCAACCACATGGCTGGCCGATGGTAGCTACACTTGTGTATACCACTGTCATAGCCGTGGGGATACTCTGTATCTCTCTACCATCACGAGCTTTCGTCTTTCCAGATCGATAAAAGATAAAAACAATAAAGAGTTCAAGGGGGATGTTACTGAATACAATTTCGTGATTCAAGGGCGAACATATAATTCAAGAGGAATTGTCAAAGCAGTAGCGGATGAGATCATAGATACCTCGACATCTCAATCCACGTGGAATAATCAAGGAAGCAAATCGGGTGCACTACGGTTGATCAGACCGTAATACATCGATTCTGATTAGACAATATGCTAGTAGGCGTCCCCACTTAAACATACGTCTTGAATCAAGATCGAGAACAGAGTGAGCTTGCAAAACTAGGCTGTAGCAGTAGCATAGGTTAAGATAGTCAAATTACAAGTGTACGAGATTTTTGAAAGAAGGCACAAGTAGTTCGAGTTTTGTGAGAATCAAAACCTTACCCGGTGTTCTTGCTTATACTGTCATCCTACTATCTTCTTATCCAAGGCCTTGGTCGACTATTGGGTTATGGAACTCTAAATTCTATATTCTAGATAAACCTATTTGTGTCAGTCAATTACCTCGTTAATAGATCACAAGGACCACGAAATGCTAGATCGGGAGACGTGCTACCCAACTTACAAAACTTCCACTAATATTGACTTCGAATCTTACGGAACACATAGGGCACTGTCCTATCCTCTATAGTATCTCTAACTTGTAATCACGTCTGAAGTCATTTCACCGAGGACTACGCCTCGCCCGTAAAATCGGGCTGTGGTAAACCCTTGGTTTCGTGATTCAGATGTGACATGCTATCCGATACTCAACTTTATATTGACACCAGTGTGATATGGTCAAAGAGGACCATTAGCCATAGTTTTTAATAACATTCTATAACCTATATTTCTTAAACAAATTCCACTCTAGGGGTCGTGTCTCGCCAGTGCGCTGCTGGCTGCAGGGAGTCCATAGCCTCCATAATTTAAATAAATGGCGACAGTGCGCTGCTGTCCTGCCATTATGAGTTAACTAACCTTCCTTTAACTATATATGTAAAAACTCATAATCTACTAGATATTCAAACAAGTTGTCTATGAAATAAACGTAAGTATTTGTCCTATTAGCCACAACCCTTAGAATAAAATATTGAACATGGAGGAAATGACTGAAGACAAAAATAATACAAACATTCTAGTATCTATTTCGTGTGTATTCAAACCATGGAGGGAAAAATCTTGAATCGAAACCAACTCGAGGTTCGTAAATAGATAACATAACCAGGAATTATATAAAAGTAATAATCCTTAGGGCAACTAGGAACTAAATAGGCCATTCAGACTAAGATTTGAGGATGATATCTAAGGGGCAATGAATTGAACAATTTATCAAGGTTAGATCGTTAATTCTATGAAATCCTATTTCACCAAGTGAATAACCTATCCACATTAGATCATATCGTCATATCAAGAGGTAATTGTGTACCTATGGGGATCTGACAAACTATCAAAATTGATAACTCCTTATCTAAATTCCATGGTCTAGACTACCCATCGGTAAATTTGTATAAGGGACTCCTAGTCCTAGTCATTCTCTTAAATTAAATTAATTCCTAATTCGTAAATAAGAATTTCTTAGTCGCAGGCTCGCAATAGTACGACTAACTTAAGTACTATCACGAGTTCGCATGATTTATAAAAAATGACCTGCATGGGCCACCACAAAAACTTGTCACGACCTGCACCCATTTTTTTTAAAAACGGATACGAGACGTGTCCAAGCCAGCCTACCCCGCAGTGTTGGCGGTAGAACGCTGTTACGGCCATGAAGATCAAAATCACAAATAATGCTCATTCATAAAAATTAATTTAACTTACAATGATCACAAGATTTACATTTGCAGAAAAATATAAACTTGTACAAATATTGGAATGACTACAACTCCGCTATCTAGCTAGTTTCTAGGCTTTTGTCTGCAAGTACCCCCGTATCTTCCATGCTAAGTGAATCCACGGCTAACCTGAAAAATGTTGATTTCCAGTCAGGAATGGAACGAACACAATTCACTGAATGCAATTTCAAATGAAGAAAATGAATATAAAACAAAGGTTAGACATCAATCATGAGTTTTGAAAAAAAAACAGTAAATACGGAAAACCAATAGCAATAAATAGACACAAAATACTATTCCCAACTGTTAGAAGTACCTTTGATATGTGATCGGTCTGGGGCACTACACCGTACGGTCTACGATGTCTACTTGCATGAAAATAAGCACTGTCTACGATGTCTACTTGCAGAAAATAAGTGCTGTCTACGATGTCTACTTGCAGAAAATAAGCACTGTCTACGATGTCTACTTGCAAAAAATAAGCACTGTCTACAATGTCTACTTGCAGAAAATAAGCACTGTCTAAAGTGTCTACTTGCAGAAAATAAGCACTGTCTACAATGTCTACTTGCAGAAAATAAACACTGTCTATGGTCGGATCACACATCCTTGGTACTTCTCATTCCCGATTCAACAATTTATAATAGAAAATAATCACATAACCAATGGCCAATCAATGAAATATAGTAAAAATCAATATTAAAATACAGACAATAAACTGTACTCGCATGTGGTCCACTGCTGGTGAAACCGACAGTCTGAACTACTCAATGTGCCACAATAGTCAAAACCCGTACAACAGTTCCGGAAGCCAAAATAAACATTACCAATGTTCTCAAAATAGTCAAATTAGCTAGGATTGCCTGTCCTTAAGTCCAATTCTGAATACAGGGGCAAAACGGTAATTTTGGGTCAAAACGGTGTCCGCCGTTGGACCCGCTTTGCACCGAAAAGCGTGCCAGAGTCAACGGTCTCTAAAGTCATCAAACTACATGTTTACGGATCCTATTTTTTGATATGAACCCAACCGTAAGTTCAGAGTTGTATTCCGGCGAACCGTGCACAAAATCGCCCGTTGAGTCGGACCGTAGGACCTAGGGGTGGGCATACGGGTTCAGGACCCGCGGTTCCGACCCGTCCCGAACCGTATATTGGTCAAACGGGACGGTTCCTAAAATTTGGAATTTAAACGGGGCGGGCCGGGGCGGGTCGTGTGACACTAACGGGGCGGGGCGGGTCCTATTTTCAAAATAAACGGGGCCTCGAACCGATCCGTTTCTAAGAGTATGATTTTTTTTATTATCAATTTTGATTTTTTTTCATATTATAATTTATAAATAATAGCACACGTTATTGTTTGGTAAACAAATTCTAGAAATTGGAAAAACATAATACTTGTTTTGTTCTTCTAGATAATAGAACATGTGTAAATGTTTACTATTCTATAATTTTATGAATTTTTTTTGGATCCGTTTGGACCCGCGGGTCGGCTCGGTTTGGACCCGTTTCGAACGGGTCGAATCCGTACCGGTTCCAATATTTTTTGGACCCGTCCCACCCCGCCCCGCTAATTAACGGGTCCGGTCCGGATCCATAAAATTTGGACCCGGACCGACCCGTGCCCACCCCTAGTGGGACCCGCAAAACGGTGATTTTATCAACTGTCTCAGAATTAGACCAAACTTGGCATGCAGGACCAAAAAAATGATACGGTCCTGTTGGTACATGTTTCATCTCGATCTGATGAGCATGCACAAAGTAATTGAAAAACTTGGACAGAGGCCGATACGGTAAATTTTGACGGATACGTATCAAATTTGTCGCGCACACGCGACCAATTTGAATTCCGTCAAAGCCCACACGACCACGAAGCCATTACGCACCTTTCGATGCTTACGGTGCACGACAACGTCGCCCGGATTGGCGGAACGCACGTCGTGTCGGGAAGTTTTTCCTAGATTTTCTGTTTTAAAAACTATTTATTTTGAAAACTTGGGATCTGGTTTTCTCAACGTATAATCGATCAAATAGAAATCTACAAAAGGTTTGTGGAGCTCTATAGGTTATTTAGGATTGTTTAGAATTAGATCTTCTAAATAATTACTAGAGTGTCCAGGAATCAACCTCAAACATATGTACTTGGAATAGTTATCAGTCCTGTTTCGACATAATTTTTTCTGAACTTTGGTTCGATGAATCGAACAACAGGGTACGTCTAGGTATAAAGTGGTTGAAGGAAAATAAACGTGTATAGGTTATCTACATACCAGAGAAATTCGTTCGTGAAATGGACGAGCGTGGAGGGAGATATCTCTTCGTGAAGTGGCCTTCATTGATGCAACTGCTGCTGTTGCCGCTGTCACGCATGGCGCGCACGCGTGCGTACGGCCTCCGGCGACTCCGTCGCCGGCCGACGGCCGCCCACAGCGGGCTGACGCATGCGCGGGTGGTGCGTCTAGGGGTGGCGGCGCGTTAGGGTTTGAGTTTTGGCTTCTCCCTTTCGAACTCTCGCTGATTCGAGATATATATATCTCTATATGTCGCGTACAGGCTCGGTTTGGAGAGAACTAAGCTGGGTGAGGCTTAGCTTCTCTCGGCCCGCTGGGTTCTTAACTGCTGCTGGGTTGTGGGGGAAAAACAAAGGGATTAATTTCCTTTCTTTTCTTTTTCTTTTATTAATAATCTAATATATTTATATACACACACACACACACACACACACACATATATATATATATATATATATATATATATATATATATATATATACACACTTATTAACTTATATAATAATTCTTCATAAAAACTACATAAATATTTTTAATAGCAATACAAATCCTAATATTATCTAGTCTTAGTGTAGGGCCTATAAATATAAATACGAATATACGTATATATAACATTTACTTGAAAATATAATATAACCAATAATAATAGTATTATATACTAACAACCTCGATAAATATAATAATACGATAATAATAATAATAATAAAAATAATAATAATAATAATAATAATAATAATAATAATAATAATATTAATAATAATAATAATAATAATAATAATAATAATAATAAAATTCAATAAACCAAGAATGGTGTATATACCATCATGCACAGTCTAATAATCCCAAAAATGCACAAAGACCCATTTTATACAAAAGTCACTGAATATCAATTAATAATGATAATTATAATATTTAATTTAGAATACTAAAAATATCCATTAATTCATTAAAATGAAATACCACCCTCATACCAAATTCTATCTACTCGAATGTCATTAGACGTGCCGCATGACCTACATGGGCTTGGGCTCAGTTCGGGTCCAGTCCGGCTAAAATGGTATAACCAATTCCCTAAAATTCAATAATATAATTAAATAATAATAAATAAAACCTTCTGTAAGGGTTAAGTCGTAACTTGGCCTGGTTTTTCTAGTTAGGACGTCATTACGATTCGACCTTCCCTACCAGGACTAATACACTAGTCAAAGCACGCCATTACACTATCTGTGCCTCGATTCCTAGTCGTCTTGTACTCAAATTCTTAACCATGGCTAAAAACCATCTACCGTAATAATTAAATAAATAATTATTTATAAAAATCTAAAAATCACCATTTCAATAAAAATAAATAATCACAAAATATTTTAAAAATTCTAGGAAGGGAGGCTACATATGTACAATAAATAATATATATTTTGTACACAAGTATATTTGTATATTAGTATGTATTATAGATATAAGGAATACAGATTTGTATCATTGTTAGTAATATATTTAATACTAACATCCTTATTATTATTATTATTATTATTATTATTATTATTATTAGTATTTTACCACCAATTATTTGTATCCTATTATATTATTCTGTTTTAGTAAGTAGCTTTATATTTTTGTTGTTTTATTATTAATGTTATTGTTATTATTTTAAATACAATATGCATGCTTGTAAGTATACATTAGATATTTTTATGATTACTATTATCATATAAATATGTAAATTATTCTAAATTATTTTGTAACATAAATATAGATTGGGCTTGGCCCAACGGTATTAAAAGGATTTTGATTATTAATTCTGAATTTTATAATATTTTGGATTTTTAGGTCTGTTGGATTTTATCTTAAAATTGTTACTAGTATATATTGGTGGTACCTTAAAAATGAGCCATTGACCAAAAATCTATTTATATTATTTTATGACTGTAATATTTTCTATCTAAATATAGTATAGTTTTGATATAAAAATAATTTTTTTTTGTGTGACTTTCAAGTATTTATCTAAAACTGTTTTTACTAATAAAATATAGTTTTCAAATATAATAATTTTTTTTCCAAAATAGTTATTTATTTACTTTTCTTTGATTTCCAAATCTTGACCCTCGCTAGTCATATTTCTACCTTCTTGCAAATCTCAAACTTCTTTATATCATTCCTAGCCAATTTGACTATTCCGGACTTAATGACCTGGTCTTACCATCATCTGAAATTTTCTTGCATAGTTTTGACGTCTAGGACTATTTCGGTGCCGATATGGTCATATCACGCCGGTCAACTTTTAATCAAACTGAGAGGTCGTCTTGTGTAGTTGTAATATCAAGATTATTTTTGTGTAATATTGATCATCGCAGCACACCAGACGTCGCTACCAGGAAAGTATACCTTGCTAATTTACTGTCAAATTATTTATTTTCTGTATTATTTACTTTGTTTCATATTTGTTATTTTTAATTATTATAAACTGCGCGTCCAAGCCACACTTGGGTGCAAGCGACTCTATTAGTCATTTTAGTTTACTATATGCATGTTAACTTAGTGTTAGCGGACTACCTTCTTGTTGGAAGATATTTTTATATCTCCTTTGGGCCATGACACTCACGCTACATGGTTTGAGACATTTTGCTAGGGGCACGACTTATGGACTGGCCCTCTCTAAAGTCGTGTGACGGATAGATGATCGTAACTACTATGACTAGGATTTTAGAGACTCAAGCAGTTACAAAACTGGACGAGCCATGGACATGACTTGAACAGTATGGGAAATATTGGGAAAGGACAGTCGCTAGTGCATATGGGAATCCAAACAGGTAAACCACAGTCTCCGGATGGAACTGTGGCAATTTATTTGTAGATGTCCTCTGACGTTTTGGACGTTATGGACGGATACGGATTACTGGATGCTAGTTACGTACACATAGCCTAAAATCCCACCCATACGCATGAAAGTTGTCCTCTAAATTACACATTAGGAGGTTAGAATCTCCTTTGCATATTTGTGACTAGAATAGTCATTTCTATATTATTTTTCTGACAGTTCATATTAGCATGTTCTTCCTGTATCTTGCTACGTCCGTCTGAGGATCTGCTTATTCCCCAGGTGTGTTCCTTCCTGATTCACTGCAGGTGTTCTAGCCAAGGCCGTAATTCTCTCCATTCCTTCGAAGACAATTGCGTTTGGTTCGTCTTGCCATTTGATGGATCGATTCTTGCACATTTCTTTCATTGAGATAGTTGGTAGTGGACTTTGTCTCCGCCTAACGAATGTATCATAAATATTCAAGTTGATTTTTATATTATTATTCTTTTTATTGTGGATGAGATTTAGTTTGTCTTGGATTACTGCATTTTACAGCTTATATATACATACAAGGCCCCTGTACTTCGTATGTATAGAGCTGGTATGTTTACGTTCCTAGTCCTACGTATTTTGGGACTTTGGCTTTACATGATATAACAAGAAACGCCACTTAATATGGCAAGAGACTATGACCAAACTGCTAACAAGTGACTAACGACAAGTGGCTACTAACAGATGACCTTGAATACGAATACTAGAACAATTACGCATAAATGAACTGCCAGATGAACAAGCGAACACAAGATCAATAGAATACCAAACCCTCGCCCCAAGTGGACTCGTAGGTTTGAACTAATCACTAACCCTCATCCCAAGTATGGACTCTCTGGTTAGTACTAACCCTCGTCCCGAGTGTGGACTCTCTGGTTAGTTCACGACAAGGCTCTCTCGTCCCGAGTGTGGACTCTCTAGTACAAGTATAACATTCTCGTCCTGAGTGTGGACTCTCTGATGTAAACACCCTCATCCCGAGTAGACTCTCTGGTGCAAGTCAAGTCAACACCCTCGTCCCGAGTGTGGACTCTCTGGTACAAATAATCGACATCCTCGTTCCGAGTGTGGACTCACGGATGTAAACAGATCAAGGCAAACACCTTTGTTCCGAGTGGACTCTTTGGTACCAAGGAAACAATAACAAGGATTTAGCAGTTCAATTATACGTACTCGTTCTATGACACGGCTCAAGCAAGGTACTGGTGAGACAAGGTACGACTCAGTCAAGACACAGTCAAGTCCAGTATAACTACACTGTCAAGTCAAGCAAGACCATAAACTGGTGAACATGGTATGTAGAAACTAGATAAATCAAGTCAACTAGAAAGCTAATAAATCATATAAAATCTATAACCAATAGAGTACCTAATGATAATACAACAATAACATGAAAACTATAAACATGGAATTAAACTATAGAGGGAGGCAATGTATATTGCCTGGGGTTGCACGCAGATCCAACAGAATATAGTCAACTGCTAAGCCATAAAGTCCAAATCATCACCACGGTCTCCAAAAGCTGAAGAATCATTTCAAAAAATGATGGACTGAGGCGACCGGGATATCGCGGCAAAGTAGGTCCTTTACCGCCCGTTACTGTCGCTACTGCTGTCTTCCGCACGCGCGCATGCGACTTTTTCGGCCGGCGGCGGAGGCCCAGGAGTGCGCTGCGGTGGCGCGTGGCCGCCTGGAGGTCGGGGGGTGGGGGTTTGCATTAGGGTTTCCTCCTCTCGTGTTCTCTCCATCTATGTCTCGATATATATACACTTACGTATATACTGTGACCGAACCGAACAGAGCTCGGCTATGCTTGGGCTTGGGGGGAAAATGAGAACTTTATTTTGGGCCGGCCTAGATAGGCTTTGGCTGTGGGCCGGCCAGCTTGGTTGGGCTCGGATTTGGGGTTGCAGCTGTTTTCTTCTTGCTGTGCTAGGAGTTTCAGCTCGGGTGGGCTGGACCGAATGGCTTAGGCCCGACTCAGCTAGGCTGGGATTTCCTCTTTATTTATCAATAGCCCTTTATCAATATATATCTATATACATTTGATACATATGTATATTGATATATTTTTTTTTTATATATTGATATATATGTATATTGATATATATATATATATATATATATATATATATATATATATATATATATATATATATATATATACACACACACACAAACACATGTACACCTATATCTATATAACATGTATATATGTATATACATTAATAAATTCTGAATATATGTTTATACAAAATATAATATAAATAATACCTATTTGACGATGAAGAAAATAACTATTTAATAATAACTAATTATTTAATACAACAACAATATTATTAATAATACTAATAATCCTGATAACAACAAAAAATAACCCAATAGCAAGTGTAGTAAGGTTTGGTGAATCTAGTACGCACACTCTTTATTGGCTCCCGAAAATCATACAAATATTGTAAATGCTATTAAAATAATAATAATACTTATAATGTATATATAACAATTATTAGAAATTAATTGCCAATTCCTAAAGATATTGTATCTACCTAGCATATGTCTACATGGCCGTACTGGATCTCACTACATGCCTACATGGGCTTGGATTTGGTTCGGCCTAGTTCGGACTAACTTGGTTCAACCGGGTTCTGCAAAGTCAATAAATCTAATAATAAAGAATTAAACTATTTATAATTGTCATGCTATAACTTGGCCTGGTTTTCCTAATTAGGACACACCTATGGCTCGGTCTTCCCTACCATGGCTAATACACTAGTCAAGACACACCACTGCACTATCCGTGCCATGATTCCTAGTTATCTTGTACTCCAATTCTCAACCATGATTAAAACCATCTACCGTAATAATTAACTAAATAATTATTTATAAAAATCTAAAAATCACCATTTAAATCAAATAAAAAGTAAAAAAAATATTTCAAAATTTTTTGGGAAGGAAGGCTACAGTCTTGGTCTCTGAACTTGTGATTGCGACTCAGCGTTGTTTCAGACTATTTATCTCATCTTTATCTTTATCTTTATCATCGTGTTTATCATCCTTAGAATTATATGATTGAGTTGTGGTTATATTCCTCCATGCAGAGATGACAAGTTATATTATTGTGTCTTAGATTCTATATATTCTAGATGACCTTTACAGCTTTCTACTACCGCCGATACTGCGGCATAGGCTAGACGTACCCACGTGCTCGTGCCCCTAAACAGGGTGCGGGTCGTGACAGGCCAGCCCAGCCGCAATCGCCTGCGTTCCCGAGCTCCCTACACCTGGCGTCGGGAGAGAGCCGCCAAGGACCTCCACCGCTCAGATCGGCCGTCGATTCCTTCTTCCTCTAATAATTTTCTCTCTCTCTTGCTCACTCACTTTCCTCTCTTAAAAGCCTGTCCCCAACACACTTTTTCCCATGTTTTCAATACACGCCTTCAGCTGTGGGAAGAGTAAGTTTTACTCTTTGTTCCTCTACGAAAAAAGAGGACTAATTAGACTAGTAAATTTGTGTATTTTAATATTCTATTATTAGTGGTAGTAGTTATTAAGCTTATGATGGTATTAGTTTAGTTACTGTTATCATTATTACTGATATGATCAGTGTTATTTTCATCATTAGGTGTTATTGGGTTTAATTAAATATTTCCAAAATTATATTTTTACGAATATAGTACTGGACCTCTAGAAATAATAGTTAATTATTTATTATTAGTAAGGTTATTTTGTCATCAAGTATTATTGTTTTATACAATAAACATATTCTATATTAACCATGTTATTATATACAATAGATAGTTTGGGTCTTGGGTTTAAAATATTAACTTTGGTTATTTGGGCTTTTGTTATATTTTATTGGGCTTTGGCCTCAACCAGAATTTACATAAATATATATTTTTAAAGGTTATTAGTTTCATATATTTTTGAGCTCTATAAAGTTATTAAAGTTTTATATAAAATTTATAGATATGTTTTGAGGATTTATTATAAGGAGCTTAGTTTTAATTATATATTTAATATATATAGTTTATATATTTAAATAAGAATTATGCATAGAGTACTATAAATCAGCTATATGTGCACATTCCATTCAAATGAAATTTCTAACATTGGAATATCTTCAAAGGGTTATATAAATATATATATATATATATATATATATATATATATATATATAATATATATATATATATATATATATATATATATATAATATATATATATATATATATATATATATATAATATATATATATAATATAATATAATATATATATATATATATATATATATAATTATATATATATATATATATATATATATAATATTATATATTTAAGAAAAAAAAAAAAAAATATATATATATATAATATTTAAGAGTATATATATATATATATATATATATATATATATATATATATTATATATATATATATATATATATATATATATATATAATATATATAATATATATATGTATATATATATATATTTAAGAGTATATATATATATATATATATATATATATATATATATATATATATATATATATATATATATATATATATACTCTTAAATATCTGCCATAATTTTAAATATACTATATACATATAGGATGCAGTTAAGGTTTTTATCTAAACTTATAAATATTTTCTTAATGGTTTTCGAATAAATATTATGCTCTTAAAGATGTTTTTAAATAGTTTATATACTTCTAATTAAAATCTCATTTTCATAAAATGAACTTCTATTAGATTAATCATAATCGTGACTAGTCATACGTTCTTATTTTGCGAGATTTTGACAACTTTATATCGACCCTAGGCTAATCGAACTACGTTGGACCCAACAAGATGGTTGTTTCACCAGCAAAGGACCACAGGCAAGTACACTTTCTGATTACTTTTCGATTCATAGTAGTCTTTACGTTTCATGTTGATACATGTCTTGCTGCTTGTTGACACGCTCGTCACACGGAGATTAGTATCATGGAGTTGTTGTACCTATTGACTGTCATTTACATGATTACCATGCTTGCGACTTGATTTCATGAGTACTAGCTGGGCAGGGAAATATCTTAGTAGACATGTGGACTACCCAAAAATATCCTAAAACGTCTATTCTTGCCTGATAGCAGTCGCACAATTCACGTGCGGGGTGCCGGATTTACCCCCTAGCCGTTCACATATCGAAACTGATATTTCAAAACACATAGATAGTGGTCTTTTATTTGTTTTACTTGATTGTCATGTCACCCCATTTACAGGCTCGTTTAGTGGATACATCATGTGGTAGTGTTATCTACTTTCTTGCTGGACATGCCATGATATCAGTTGCTGTTAGATTCTTTTCACATGTATTATTTTCATGACTTGTGAATTCTATTGTGTTTTCGCATTGCCGTCAGTTTGTGTGCTTGTTCCATTCATAACAGGAAACCAATATTTTTCAGGTTAGCTGTGGCTTCACTTAACATTGGGAGATACGGGTGTACTTGCAGGCCAAAACTTAGAATTTAGATAGATGTTGTAGCCATTTCGAATATGTGTAAGAATTTTGTATTTTTTTAAATATAAATGTTGTAAATGTTGTAAAGAAATTTAGAAATATGAATGAGAAATAAAGTTATTTTGTGATTTTAAGCATCTTGGCCGTGACAGCATTCTACCGCCGACTCTACGGCGTAGGCTGGCTTGGACATGTCTCGTATCCAAAAAAGCGGGTGCGGATCGTGACAATTTGACCTTATAACCTTGTCAAATTTCTCATACCACATCCTGGGAGCCTGTTTAAGACCGTACAAGGATTTCACCAACTTGCAGACTTTGTCTTCAAGACCCTTGATGACAAATGCTTCTGGCTGTTGCACGTAAATCTCTTCGGTCAACTCGCCATTTAGGAAAGCTTTTTTTATATCCATCTGATGTATCACCAACTTATGTATTGCTACGAGAGCAATCAACATTCTGATGGTGGTCATCCGGGCTACTAGAGCATACGTGTCAAAGTAGTCGATCCCCTGCTTCTGAGAAAATCCCTTGGCTACTAGCCTAGCCTTGAACTTGTTAATAGTTCCATCTGCTTTCATCTTCTTCTTGAAGATCCATTTGCATCCAATGGATTTTGCTCCTCCAGGAAGATCAACCAACACCCAAGTGTTATTTGAGGTGATTGAATCAATTTTATTATCTATCGCCTCCTTCCAGAAAATAGCGTCTCCGGTCTTCATCCCCTCATCATAGGTAACTGGATCTGTTTCCACACGATAGGTGACAAAGTAATTTTTGAAGTTCTTCGGCCTCCTCACTTGCGTAGTTGACGACTCAGTGAGCTCTGGTTCAATAGTTGTTTCGATAACAACTTCTTCTTGGACTACGTTCTCATTGAAAACTTCAGTTTCCTGCACACCTTTATTATTCTCCAGAATATCTGCAAGAACAATATTCTTGTGCCTTGCAAACTTATCTTCAAAATATTCTGCATCACAAGATTTAATGATATGATTTGATTCAATATCAAGAAATCTTCGAGCATTACTCTTCTCGACATAACCCAAGAAGATCGTCTTCGTAGTCCTTGTCCCGAGCTTCTGAATCTTCAGATCTGGAAGCTTCACATATGCCAGACACCTCCACACTCGAATGACATTCAATGTTGGTCTGACCTTGAACCAAAATTCATGAGCTGTGATGTCTGAAGTTGCATGCGACACTCTATTCAGAATAAAAGTAGCCGTCAATACAGCTTCTCTCCAATAGCATTTTGGAAGACTCGCAGTCAGCAGCATTGAGTTTATCATTTCTGTCAATATTCTGTTCTTCCTTTCTGCTACTCCAATAGATTGAAAAGAGTATAGAGTAGTAGTCTCGTTGATAATTCCATGTTCTTTACAGAATGATACAAATTCATGAGACAGGTACTCTCCGCCTCGATCACTTCTTATTGTATTGAGTTATTGTCCAGTTTGCCGTTCCACCTCGGCCCTGAACTCTTTGAACTTCTTGAATGCTTTGTCTTTAGCCTTGAGCAAGTAGACGAACGCATACTTTGCGAAGTCATCGATGAAGGTTGTGAAATACTTCATCCCGACCTTTGTATAGAAGTATTTGAAGTCACAGAAATCGAAGTATACCAACTCCAGAAGATCTATGCTTCGATTAACCCGATAAAGGGTTTCCTAGTGATCTTCGTATGAGCACACACTTCACACTTCTCTACCTTACCCCCACATTTGGAGATAAGTCCTAGACTAGACATTTTGTTTATTCTTTTACAATGAACATATCCTAGTCTATTATGCTACAACTCAAGAGTATAAACATAATGAGCGATTGCATTAATAACATTGGACTGATTTATAAACTAAATTTTAAACATTCCTTCAGTATAAAATGCTTTCCCGAAGTATGTTCCCTTTATGGACATCACCATCTGGCCAGCATTGATGTCCATCCTTAGGCCTGCATTACAGAGTACGCCTCCAGATATCAGGTTCTTTGCGATAATAGGTACATGCTTTACACCATGAAGCGTCAGAGACTTCCCTGAAGTCAGCTTCAACACCACCGTCGCGATCCCTTGTACTTCAGTTTGTTCCTGATTCGCCACCATAACAACTTCAGAAGTTGGTGTGTAGGTGGTGAACCATTCCTTGCTTGAGCAGACATAGAAGGTTGCAACAACGTCAGTGATCATTGATACCTTACTAGGCTCACCTTGCTCTGATTGCTTGAGCTTAGATTTGCATTTACTCTTGAAGTGGCCCTTCTTGCCACATTTGAAGCAAGCCAAATGGGATTTTGTCTTCTGTTGCTTGAAGGAAGTCCCTTTCACTTTCAGATTATTGGGGTCCTTCTTCTTGCTGTGGAAAGCGACTTGCTTTACCTTAGATTCCTTGGTGTAAACCAAATTGGCGTTAGCCATCGGTTTGGACAGAGCGTCCACCTTCAGTTGAGCCCTTATCTGGTCCTTAACATAAATTTCTTATAGGAGATCTTCGAGACTGATCTCCAATTTCTTCCTATGCATGTTTGCATAGAACTTGCTCCAACCAGCATGAAGCTTGGAGAAGATCCCTCCAACAAAAAACTTGTCGGTGACGGGCATCGCCTCATCTTTCAACTTCTTTCGCAGCTTCAGGAACTCCTTCACATGCGACAACATAGTCTTCTCGTCTTCAAAGAGTATCTTGCTCCTGTTCTTGTCATCTTCGTATAGTTTTTCCAAAGACTCCCATATCTATCTTGTAATAGTTTTCTTAGAATATGATTCTGTCA
Source organism: Iris pallida (assembly GCA_029216955.1). Lineage (NCBI taxonomy): Eukaryota > Viridiplantae > Streptophyta > Magnoliopsida > Asparagales > Iridaceae > Iris > Iris pallida. The sequence continues at coordinate 5,245,084 of JANAVB010001799.1, forward strand.
GGGAGTCTTCCATAGCATTTAGAATGAGAAGCCTACAGAGGCTATTCTCCCTTCTCTATTTGGTCTGACTTTTAGTAACAGTAGTAATTGTCGCTGCAGACCCAGTTTCGGGAACAATCGGTTCTTCTTCGGTTAGCATATGGTTAACTTCAGAAAGTTGAAGACGGAGGCTAACCTTCCTCTTCCATACTTGATAGTGCTCTCCATCAAATTTCTCTAACTTGTTGAAGTTAGGATTGATGAGTGAAGCATGAAAGTTTTCCATCATGTGTAATCAAGCTTTGAGATTGTTAGTCCCAGGGCGTAACTTTTTGATGGAAAACTAAAAATTATGTAACGCTTCGAAGGAGGTGCACGACAGAGATCCTGGAGGATTCTGAGAAACATAATCTAATGTGTCAGTTCGAAGAAGCCATAAAAATTTCATAGTGGCAGCGATGAATGTCCACTAACATTTTCTAATTAGATCAGAAACGTTCTCGTTTAGAACGAGATAAAAGTGGATGAACAGAAATAGATAGAATGGCCTGCTGGGGTGAATGATGACCGACGCTCAAAGCTTGATTCGCCCCACATAAACAGCTTCCAGGAACCAGCAAGTTCAACAGAGAACTTCGGAACACTCTGCTCTTCTGACTCCTTGGATGGCGTGAACTCTGGTGCTGAATGGCGCTAGCACACTGGTTCTCTCCTCTCTTGAACTCTCTGGAAAATTCATAAGGAATTGTATAAAACAATACTTAGTTCCTGAGAGATAGAGGAGAGAAGCTTATATAGGCTCGCAACTGTAACCACCCAGATAGAAAAATGTTCAGGACGTGTAAAAAAACTACTCCGAACGTTCTATAACTGCTCAAATCGTATACAGACACGATTTGAGCCAAATAGTGCATAGCGCGCGCCTGCACCAATTGTGCCACCAGCTCCCACGCGTACCATGCGCCAACTGCAGCGCATGCTTAGTACAAAGTGTACCGACAAAATACCACATTATGCCTCATGAGCCTATGCGCTCGAGTATGAGTTTCTAAGCCCCTATGGGACTTAGCTCCAATGGAATAAATTCCAAGAGCAAAAAGCATTAAGCTTTAACATGGAGTCTTATCCTTACCTCCTAGTAAAATCACCCACTTGATTCCCTCCTTAGGGTCACCACCCCATGTGCATATCTCAACAACACACCAAGTATATATTGAGATACACTTCATGGTGCTTTTCCAATGTGGGACTAAAAAAATACTAGGCATGTATTGAGAGCAAGCTCTCTCTACATGTCAAGGGAAAAGCTCCAACAAGAAGATCGACAATACCTAGCTAACTCTTAGCACATTGGATCGGAGGTTTAATCCCATTACTAGTGAAGTATGATTGTTGTTCTTCTTAATTTGAAAAGATTTGTGTACACTACAAATATTCAAGAGATGAATTTATAGGAAAAATATAACTCTTTCTATGTCCACAACTTCTTTTAGGGTCGGGTTTGTGTTTTTACCTTGTTTCTTGTAGAAGTGTGTTTGGATGACATTCTCAAACTTTTCTTGGGAATGGTCAAATTAAACCACATTTATTTTTTGCCATCGACCCCTCATTTTATGTCAAATTTAGCCTTTATAGTTAATTTAAAAAATAGTTTTCTTTTTCTTTTTCTCGACAGTCAGGAGGTCAAAGAGAACCAAATACTTTGCATGCATCAAAGAGTTGACATTTAAATTTTCGAGTCCAACCTCAACAATACAATCGGACAAGCATTGCTACTATTTACTTGGATTTTTGACTACAAAGCAGAGTCAAAAGGTTAACGATCATCATGGGTCAGTCATGTCCCTATAGTATTACCTAACATCATAGCGATAACTATTTTCTGGCATGTTTGACTACAAAAGAACAACAAAAAATTTCAAAAACAAAATAGTACCTTGTGGCATTATCTATGGTGTACGTATGATTTTGTCTCGTTAAAAACCTTTTAGTGACATAATATTATATTATTTTTCTTAATAAAGGGTCCAAGCCCCCACCTATATGATTTTCTTCTATCAAAAAAGTTTGATACATTTTAATGAAACATGATGGAAGAACCTTTCTTCCATCTATTTAAGTACCTCTCACGTAATCATTGATGAGACAAAAGATAAATAGAATTGCGATTATGTTCCAATATATATTTAAGGGCTTATAAGGGATGCATGGGAGGGAAGGGCATATCACTAGCTATATTTTATCTCCTAATGTACTAAATTCACGAGAGTTGTCAAAAAGAGAAAATCAATCATTTCAATATGTATGAGTTGTTAACTAAGAATTATACTTGGTGGTGGTAGGAGTAATTATCTATTGGGAATGAAATAGAGAAATCATTTTCCCAAACCAATAGACCGCGAGAGAAGACAAAGACAAACTTGTCCATTGATCCAACATGATCAACACAACTACTTAAAGTAATGAAAATGGATTACATGAAATTACCGAAGACACAGATGATGAGAACCAATAACCGATGATCTTCCCGAACTGATCTCCCTTCGAAATAGTCCCAAATCCATTCTTCCTCTTCTTTGAAAGTTGCAAGCCCTTCGAAATAGTCCCAAATCCATTCTTCCTCTTCTTTGGAACTCTTTATTTTGATCTCTCTCTAGTAGATGATGATGGATTAGGGTTAGAAAAAGTCCTATTTAAAGCCCCCAAATCTCGTAGGCATATGGATCGTTGATTTAGGTCCAACGGTGTTAATAAAACACTAATATTTTTGGCTTCAGCCCTGATACTGGTATACCAACGGTATACTAGGATATCGGTATGCCGACGATATTACAAAAAATTATATTGTAATTATATTAGGCTGGTATACCGAAGGTGTACCGACAGTTACAATGGTATACCGGCAGTATACCGCTGACATTGATACTAGTCTTCCAAAGCTTCTAACATGCACTCAAATCAAATTATCTTTGCCGCCTTTGACTTCTCTACCTTCTCCAATACACAGATGCCATTCGTAGCACTCCGGGATATTGTTCACATAGGATGGAAACCCCAGCCAACATCAACAAATCTCTCCCTTGCCAACTTGGTAGAGGAGCTCGACATTTCTATGATCCTCCTATAGTATTAATTTTTTTCCTTAGTAGAATTTTTGTGAGCATAACCGCTTGATTGCACTCTGTAGTGACCTTCTCGAGCGTCGCAACTTCGCCTCAAGAACATCTCGTATCCAATGATACTGAGTTGCAATATACTTGGACCGACTATGAAATACCAAATTTTGCCAAAATAAATTGCACCCTGTCTATCGCATAACAAACATAATGCTCTTGCTTAGGTCCCATTTTCAGTAGAAACTTCTTCATCTTAGTAACTCCTTGCAAGCCTCCATCATCGGAATAAACTATGTCTGTAGTAGACAAGACAACGCACTTCTGTAACTGTAGCTGTTACTATATATATATATATATATATATATATATATATATATATATATATATATATATATATAAAACCTGGGACACGAATGGGGACTAGAATACTAGTTTCTTTTACGCTTGTGTCAAAGGCCGCAGAAGCTCTCTGAGAATACATCGCATCAACGATGGGACCGGCAACATGCTGGACGATCAGGAGAACATCCAAGTCGATGCTGAGAACTACTTCTCTAACATGTTCACCAGCAAAGGGATATACCCAGCCGGGCAGGTTCCTGCGTTGACGGCCGAGGAGGCCGATGCTACAGGTGATGGGTTTGTAGTCTGTCTTTTGTTCTTCTTACGTCCTTTTTCCATGATTGTTGTATATTCCAATAGTACCTCTTGAATTGTGTTTTGTTGTGCTAGATAGTGTAATGACCCTGTTAAGACTATAAAATTCCCGACCAGTAGGACCCTGATCTTGTGTGTTGCTAGATAGTAGTTTTAACCTTGATTGTTGGTGGTTTAACCAAGGGAAGAGTACAACCACCTTAAATTTCGAGGACGAAATCATTTTAAGGAGGGTAGATTTGTAACCACTACTTTTCTAAAGCAAAGATAATTTTGAACTTTTGTAAAATTAATCATTTAATAATAGGTTTAAATCATGTTAATGATTTATTAGTAAATTTTGATTATTTTAATATCATTAAAATAGTGTTTTGTGATTTTGTCCTTTTGTTAGTGTAATGTTAGAGCTGCTTAGCCTAGACACTAACCATGACCATGGAGGCCTAATCCATGTGATTATATTAGCTAATTACCACTTTTTAGGCTAAGGGTGTTTTGGTTATTTTTTATATTTTAATATTTTAGGAATTTTATATATTTAATATTGATTTTTATGGGATTTGTTTAGTCGGATTTGAGTTTCGTCTCGTTCCGACTTGTGTTAGTGACCCGGGTGGCTTAGACTCTAGACGGGATCCCAAGATTAGTTAGTCATGGTCCACAAATCCTACTAATTAAGTTAGTAAATTTAGACTAATCCCACTTGTTAGATTGGTTAAGTTAGAGGCTTAAACTTAACCCTTTTGATCCCAAACTTGAACCTAACTTAAAATTAACCAAAGGGAATTAGTAGGGGCCTTATTGGGTTTTCCCCAAGGCCTAAATAGGGTTAGATGGTAGCAACATATTGGAGGGTTGCCCTTCATTTCATTTCATTCCATCAAGCCTCTATTTTCTTTCACAAGTGTTCTTCCCCAAATTGAGAGCTTCCCACTTTGATTTGATCTCCAAATCCTTACATCCCTCCACCAAAACTTCCATCCAATCTTCTCATACTACCAAGGGAGGGTGCTAGCAAAGATTTGGAGCAAAATACAAGAATGAGTGTTCATTTTGGAAGATCTTCGTGTCGGAGCCGTGTCCTTGAGAGTATCATTGGAATTCCACTCCCGATAGGTAAAGCCAACCCTCTAAATTGATTTCCTATGCATATTAGTTAGTTTTGAATCCATAGGATCCACCTCCATGCATGTACCCCTATTAGATTCAAGTTTGAGGCCATTTGGAGCTCTCTTGAGGATTTTAGATATGTGTTTTGTGTCCTACTTGATAGATCCCAAATTAGGACACCCCATGTGTTTAGTTTATTTCCTAATAGGATTAATTGTGTCTTAAATTCAATTTTAGAATGGTTAGAGAGTGGATTGATCTTAGTTAGGATGGTTAGAATGAGTTTCATTTGGATACCTATGTTGGTATCCAAGTATCTTGGCCTACATGTGTTTCTTTTGTCCAAAACAACCCAAATTCGTCATAATATTCATCCATATTTTTAGTAACCATAGCAACTTAGAAATGCCATAACTTTTAGCTCAGAACTCCGATTAATCTCCCATTTTTTAAAAGAACCGTATCAAAGTTAGCTTTCCAAATATATATTTTAATAAGCCAAAATTGTTCTAGAACTTTCTGTAAAACTATTTGAGTGTCAACTGTCCGAAAGACAAACGCGTTTCGGTGTTTTTGCAATTTCGGGAGCTTTCGGACACGAAAATGCGATCCGTTTGAAGTTTCGAAAAGCTAACACGAAGGACTACGACGTACTATAATATTAGAATTTAATGAAGGCCCAATTGGTACAATATTGATTTTAAGTAGAAGAGTGACTATACGACATAGGCATTTTGTGTAACCTATGAGCCTATGTAGTATGGATATTAAGTGAATATAGGTATCATAGGTTGTTGAGTATATGTATGATATAGTACATATGTACATATATATATATATATATATTATAAAATATATATATATATATATATATATATATATATATATATATATATTATTGTTAAGTTATATATGTTAGTATGTTTCTTAGACGTTGGTTAGTAGAGGGTTAGATATGTTAGAGTTTGTTATATGTTAGATGCTGGTTAGTAGAGGGTTAGATATGTTAGAGTTTATTATATGTTATTGTAAGTTATATTTGTTAGTATGAGTGTTAGTTAGATAGTAGAGGTTAGTATTTTGTTAGATATTTGATATGTTGTTAGATATTGATATGTTAGTAGGTTATGTTAGTTCTAGATATTGGTATGTTAGCAAGTTAGTCTCTATAGGTTATATGTTAGATTAGTTAAGATGTTATGTTATTACATTAGATAGTTAGTTAATTAGATATTTTAGGGGTATCTTGGTATCTCATGATACCAAGTTAGTACCTTAAGATATATATGAATTACCTTTACCTTCAAGGTAAATGATTAGTTTACTTTATGACCAAGGTATGGTATCAATATACTATGGTAAGGTATCAGGATATCAAGGTAATGTATAGGTTTACCCAAGTTAAGTGTTGGATTCCAACCAAGGTATTGGTATTGGGATGCCAATATGACCAAGGTTGATATGGTATCCTAGTATTAGTGGGTTAGTGTCTAAGTGTTTGAGTTTGAGTAGGTGATGTTAGATTGTGGAAGGGTTATATAGATAGGTATATATATTTTTGGGTTATATAGTATCTATATATATTATAAGAGTTTATAGATATAGGTTATGGTTCATAGTGAGGATATGTATATACTTGATATATGATATCTATATGTATGTGTTAGGGTGGTACTATATGGGTAAGGATATATATGGTATGTATATATATTAATATATCCTAAGTATCATAGATATTGACCACTAATCTAAGTTTGAGCAAAACCCTAGAAGCTTGACTCCTAGTTTGACCCAAGGTAGACCAGAGTTGACCTAGAGTTGACCAGAGTTGACCAGTTGACCAAAAGTCAGCTGTAAGTCAACATTTGAACAGTTTGACCTAGTTTGACTTGGTTTGACTTCCTGTAACCTAGTGTGACTCAGTTTGACCTAGTTTGACTTGATGTGACCTAGTTTGACTTAGTTGGGCTGAGATTGACTTAGATTGCATATTATACATTAGAAAATCATGCTTAACTCTGTTTAAACCTAATTAACTTACAATATCTCATCTCTAGGTCTGTGAGATCACTTTGAGCATCGACCTTACTTGACAGCTCAGGACAGCAAGCAAGTACATTCTCTGATAGTAGTTCTTTGTCTTGATATCTTCTGTATCCGATTCAGTTATAGTATTTTACTTGATTCTCAATACGATGGTGCACGGACTAGTATTATCAGATTTCTGTCATGAGATGTCATTCCTAGATTTTCTTGGGATATTGGTACTTGCTCGATCTTGTACTTTTATTTACACCGATTCCTGAGTGGGAGTAGCTACCTTCTTAGGGAATCCCGTGTCATGACATGCTATATCCGAATTCGTATACTACTCGGAGATGGGGAGTTATTATAGGTTATGTGATCAATAACCCTCCTGCAATTTCGTTACTACTTGCATCATAGCCTTACCCTCACCTCACGTAGGGTAAAGCCTGACCTATGTTACTACTTGCACCATAGCTTTCCATTTGGCCGGGCCGAGTTTCCATACTTATAGTCGGTCAAATGGAAGAGCCTGATCCTGACCCATACCGATCACATAATGCTATAATACTCGAGGCACATTTTATATTTATTACATCAGATAGATATATTCCTATTCAGTTCTACTTTCCTGTATGATACACCCTGGCATAATTTCCTGCTTTACATATCCAGTTATATTTCCATCTTGATATATTCATCTTGTATTGCATTGTAATTGTCTCTTACAGCATTTGTCAATACAATAGAACTGTTGTTGGAGATGTACTTGCTCATTTTTCTGACAGGATAACCGTTGATGTTTACAGAGGATATGTTGGATGATTGCTCTACCTTTTACGGGTATAGCCAGGATAGAGATTTTGATGAGACATTACCCTTGGTGCCAGTAGAGGATTTACCTCTTGCTTAGACTGTTAGATAAGTTTTACTGGACTACGTTCTAGCTAGTATTGAGACATGTTATATGTTATATTTTGGATTCTTGTGTTATATCTTTAACTCTAAACTGTGTTGTAACTTCGTACCTTTTTCTGTTCATATATTTCTATTATATTTTTATGATATTCGTGCCTATCTTCCTTAGATGTCTTTTGATTGAGTTGAGATTATATACCTCCGTACGGAGATGATAGGTACATATATATTGTGTCTAGATGCTATACTTTCTAGTAGACCTATACAACGTTCTACCGCCGATTCTGCGGCGTAGGCTGGACGTACCCACGTGCTCGTGCCCCTAATCAGGGTATGGGTCGTGACATAACCTAGATAGTATGTAGGGCTTGTGACTGCGGGAATATCTCAACTGCATCTTGTTAGTAACTAGGCCTGTTATAACCCTAGTTAGCTAATGATAGCAAGCCATAGGACTTGATTGGCCGTGCCTGAATGATTATCTCATGATTAACATGGAAATTATATTCCAACTCTTGTTCTTCCTGATGCAAGCAAGTATGTTCACTTTAACTCTTATCATTTATGTTATTATCGATATGTTGCTTGTATAAGTTCTTCTATTCTTTATATGCTGGTTTTAGTTCATACGTGGAGCCTTCCTTGTGGCACTTGCTATTTCTGGGGTCTGACCTACTGGTTTTGTATGACCATAATTTGGAGTGATACCCGAGGATCTAACTGCTTTCCAGCCAGATGGTGACCAACAGGAGTAACCATGGCAACGAGTGGGTTTCTTATTTTTCTCTCCCACTCTATTATAAATTATTCTTTTGAGGCGGTTAGCCGTCGAGCATGTGTTAGCTCGTGTTGAAACTTAATTTTTGTCTACCTAAGGACTGTAACATGATTGACAAATCCTATGGTTGATCATGTATGACTTAACTCTTGCTACTCTTTGCATTTTGTATGACTAGCTTTATGATCATCTGAATATGTAATGTTTGGGATGCCTTATTTTGTATGTCCGATGATTAACATCTTGTAACATTTATTTATTTGTTTGAGATTGAGACACTAGGCTTGTTCTTGACCATAAGAGACTGTTGGCTTATAGATAAACCCTCATGCATCTAGACAGACATGACCATATTACGAGTTGGGTTGCGCTTCAATGTACGTAGCTGGCTGTGTCTGTCCTCCGCTCTCTAGTATTCTAGTTCTGGGGCGTGACAAAAGCCCTTTAACGAAAGGCCCATTCTAGCTTAAGGTTTTAAGTCAATAAATAGACTCTAAGTGGTTTCTAGCTAGATTAGAGCCTAACAAACTAATTTTTAATAGAATTTAAGTTTGTCTAATCTCACTAACTAGTCCTCTTTGGTCATGACTAACATCTAGTCAATGTGGTTTTAAGGTTTTACCAAATTATGACACTAACACATTTCATTAATTAAAAGATATCTAAAATGATCAAATTTTTTACAAATTACTAAAATATCCTTATTCTAGAATATGGTGGTGACAGAGGACTCCTTCGACCAAGCGATATCGCTCTTCATCAGGCACGTGGACTTGTCCGAGGAGATGATCGTCTCATTTGTTCATGGAAGCAACTCGAAGCAGGAGCGGAGGCTGCTTTGGAATATATTTCTCAAGTTCAAAGGGCTTGGCCTATTCCTTAGCTTTGTAATAGGGATTTTAATGTTATCTCGAAGGTGTAAGAACGTAGTGGAGGTCGTGCGCCTGATGCTTCCTCGATCTAAGACTTTCTAAACTTTCAGCTGGCATCTGGGATCAGTGAACTTCCTCCTCGGGCAACCCTTTCACCTGGTTCAACTCGCAAAAAGGTTCAGATCGACAGTTGTCTAGACTGGATCAAATTTTCTCTGACTTCTGGTGGCTATAAATGGCTAAAGCGTCTGAGGTAGTGCACCTGGACTGTTCGGAATCGGATCATGCTCCCTTCCTCATATCGATCAGCTCGCAGGTGGCTTGGGGACTAAAAGGCTTCAGGTTTCTTTCCTTCTGGGCGTGCCACCCGATTTTCCTTGAGGTGGTGGTCGAGGATTGACAATCCATGTCCCATCCTAATGGACTGGTGAGGCTGGGTCTTAGACTAACAACCACACGGAAGGCGCTGTCTAGGTGGAGCTTTAAGGCATTTGGTGATATTTTGCGGCGGTTAGATCCAAGGTGGAGCTGACGTGACCGCGATGGAGGCTGCTTTCGATGGGTCAAAGGATCCGAGTCTACGCTCTCGCCTGAACGCGGCTAAGACTGCTCTGAAGCAACGAGCAGCTATTGAAGTCGCGTCCCATGCTTGTGTCAAGAACAAATAAAGAAAACTTTATATCCATCGGATCTGTAAAAAGGATGGGCGGTTTATGAACTCGGTGGAGAAAATCAAAACATAATTTGTTGTTTTTTCCAAGCTCTTCCATAAGTCGCATGTGCACCAGGACGCCCAGTTTCTCTTGGCTTTTCTACCCCTCATCTCCACTAAGGACAATGCTATGTTGATGGCATATCCAACTCTGGAGGAGGTCGAAGGGGCAGTGAAGGCCCTCGACTCCAGCAGCTCGGACGGGCCGAATGGGTTCAACGACATTTTCTTCTGCAAATGCTGGGACATCATTAAGGAGAACCTTCTTGAGGCTGTCCAATGCTTCTTAGACGGATTTGGGTATCCAAACTCCATATCTAGCACCAGGATCGTTCTTATCCCTAAGTCAGACAACCCAGACTCCTTCAATGACTATCGCCCAATCAGTTTGTGCAACTTCTCTAACAAGGTGATTTCCAAGTTACTTTCCAATCGGCTTGCGAATATTCTTCCTTCTATTATCTCTCTGGAACAAAGTGGATTTGTCCGCGGGCGCGAGATAGCTGACAACTTAATTCTTGTTCAAGAGAAGATCTCAGAGTTGGGCCACAAAAACAGGGGCGAGAATATTATGGTCAAAGTGGATATGCTAAAAGCATATGACCGCTTAGATTGGCAATTCCTTTTATGGGTTTTGAAGAGGTTTGGCTGCTGCAATGAGTGGATTGATATGAAGTTCCATTCGGTTAGCAACTGTTGGTTCTCTATGGTCATCAATAGAGAGGTAACGGGGTTCTTTCGATCATTCTGGGTATGCGCCAAGGAGATCTCCTATCCCCGACGGTTTTTATGATTACTGCCGAGGCCCTGAGCAAGAATTTGAATAAACTACCTATCCTTCTTTCCTTCCATAATTATTCTATCAATAGTGGATGCCTGTGGGTCACTCACCTAGGATACGAGCTATGATGCGCACGTTGAGACTATATGAGGACGTATCAGGTCAAGCCATTAGCAAGGTGAAAAGCAAGTGATCATCGATACTTCTTTAACGGTGGATCGTAATAGTAGCCTGGAGGCTATTTCTAGATTTTCCATTAGTCATCCCCCATTTCAGTACCTTGGTTGTCCCATTACGAATGGTAGGCGCAATGCGGTAATGTTCAAGCCTTTGGTTCTGTACGTAGGTGCACGTCTTCTGGGATGGCACAACCGTATGCTCTCATATACGGGTAAGCTTACGCTCCTACGCTACATCCTCGCCTCCATCCCAATATATCGTTTGGCCACATGCAATCAAAGAAGTGCGTGTTGATGCGAATTAAGAAGATGTGCTCTCACTTCTTCTGGGATCGAAGGAAGGGGTGCCATACAGGATTTGGGTTCGATGGTTGAAGGTTGTGTGTCCTACGCTCAAAGGGGGCCTGGGGGTTAGGAGGCTTTAGGAGATGTTGGATGCTTTCTCGGTCAAGCTTTGGTGGAAGCTGCATATGTACGACGCACTTTGGTGTAGATTTCTCCATATCAAAATTTTCCCAAGTCACAACTCTGTCAGGTGAAGGTTACTGTTCGACATGAAAAAAAGTTGAAGAACTTTTTGTATTAATCCGAACGAGAAAAGTAAAAGAACTCCTAAACATGAGATCTCGGTACAAGTTGATTATGAGGAAGTGTGACGATAGAGATCGAATACTGTAGTGGTTCCTTTACTCCATTGACGATCTGACGATGAGAAGAATTTGCTCTGACTTTCTAGATGCCTGTGAGTGGATAATCTCGGGTTGCCAATCTAGATCCAAAATGTAGGAAGACTCATACGTACTTTGGTGTAGATTTCTTCATCCCAAAATTTTTCCCAAGTCACACCTCTGTCAGGTGGAGGTTATCGTTCGACATAAAAAAAGTTGAAGAACTTTTTATATTGATCTGAACTAGAAAAGTAAAAGAACTCCAAAATAGGAGATCTAGGTACAAGTTGATTATGAAGAAGTGTGACGATATAGATCGAACACTGTAGTGGTTCCTTTACTCTATTGACGATGAATTTTTTTTCCTCTAACTCTCTGGATGCCTGTGGTTGGATAATCCTGGGTTAACAATCTAGATCCAAAATGAAGGAAGACCCTTATATTTATAGACTGACGGAATGAACCATCCATGTGTGCATATGCGATGCATGCATGGGTTTTTGGTGCGTAGGAGCGCAGCACGTACGAAGATAGGGTTGAATTTGTTGTAACTGCATTATTGAGCTGCAGATGATTCGATATGTGGCAGTTGTTAGGATTCATCTGTTGCTGAGATCTTGGGTAGTTGACGTCCATTCATAAGCATGACTGACTCAATGACACATGGCACGTGCACATTGTTCGAAGATCTCATTAAGTTAAAACAGAATAGATTTGATCATATCTGAGGGGCACTGCATCGTTGATGGTGTCGTTTGGCACATGCTATGCTTGTAGATGCTGTGCTTGTTTGAAGCAAGGCTTTGGAACCCTTAGGGTGACTGCACTTTTTCAATCCTTGAAGACCGTGCTTCTTGGCTGAGTCGATAGCATGTATCTGACAACTAACACCTGACACTTGTCTGTTGACAGCAGACAACTGATAGCTTCCTTCTGACACTTTGTATTGGTGTGTCATAAATGTTGAAGTGATGGCCTGGGATTTCATGCCTGTGAAGTTGTACCTTTGGACATTGCTTCTTACTGCTCCCAGGTGTTGCGCTTTTCAGGGGTGCACTTTTTAGAGCTCATGTGTCCTGCGCTTTCAAGGATGTACTTTAGAGTCATTTTGGGTTAAAACTCCTTAATTTCTGCCGCTGTATGGGGCTCGAGAAGTGATAACTTTGACTAAGGACTTAGTCAAAAAAGATCATTAATGAGATTCATTGTCATGAATGCGAGGTTCATCCAATTAACTCGGAGCCTTCGACTGGCTGCCACTTGGCGTGTGGGTTTGACCGCATACGGGCTATAAATAAGGGTATTTTTGGGGCACAACTCATTCTTGCACCCCTCTTCCCCACTTTTTATCGGAGACAATGCTGTACCCAATGACTATGAGCCTTTTCCTTGGCGAGTTTGGCAGAAATTGGGCCAGTCGTGGGCTAGGATTATAGAACTCGTTGTTCAAAGAAGTGGCGAGCTTGATGAGATGAAATCAACCAACTATGGGCATAATTGTCCGTATTCGTCCAGCGTGCTAACCGTGTTCTTCCTCGAGATGACATTGAATGCCAAGATGTTGACTACGAGGTCTGGGATTGATTGCCATTCCAGACCTTGTTCAACCATCGACTAGGAGCTGTACCGAAAAAAGGCGCTTTTTTTGGCATACATTGTATGATGCACTTTTCTTAGCCTACATTGTATACGCTTTTCTTGGCCTACATTGTGGATGCTTTTCTTGGCATATATTGTACGTGCAGTAGATAGTTTGCTTTATGTAATCATGAATATCAATGAAAAATTAGTAATAGACTAAAATTGTACTGTAATCATGAATATTAATGAAAAATATTTCGTATGCGCTTTTGTCAGTACTGTCTTATTTGTCTGTCTGTGCCAATCTGAAATGCGTAGTAGTTATTGTACACATAGGGCTGCACTTCATAGCTCCCTGTTTTTTTGCTCGTAGTACGCTTTTGCAATTTTTCTATGCTTCTACAAGACCCCCTTTAAAGTTTTCAAACTTCGATAAGTTTGGAATACTTTGAAAAGAAGCATGGTTTTGGACACGTAGATGTGCCTGATTTTGGTACGCAGGGTATGGAGTGTGCAACACTTGACTTGACAGGCTGTCATCAATAAGAATAACCGTCATAAGTTATTTTGCTTTAACCGTCATTACTAATGATAAGGGCTCCTTATTTTTCGGAAGAAATTTGAAATGATTTCATTCTGCCATTACACGCATTTTGAAATGTCTTCCCATACCCGAAGTGTTTTTTCTGTCTCATCTGTTGATACGTGTCTTCACTATATAATAGGGTTTCTTGGATAGAGAAGAACTTTACTATGTTCATTTTCTCTGAACTTTTTTTAAAAGACTTCTCCTTCTTCCCCGAATAAAACCCTAGTTTTCTCTCAATGGCCCCCAAAACTCCGAGAGCTTCCAAGGCCTCTAAGGACCCTAAGGCCAGTGCCGCGGGCACTAGTAAGGAGAAGAAGCCGGCCGTCGAGGTTGCCACCGTCAATGCTACTTCGGGTGTAGATGATCATATGAACCTGATGTGCAAAAAAATATTGCAGGTAGGCTTCCTGTCTTCATTTTGACAGAGGTGGCCTGAAATAGGTGATCGTGCATGAGTGTGCTTTTGAAGTAGCACTTCGAAATATGCATCGATACCCTATTTGCTGACGACATGGGTATCACTTGTAGAAGTGATGCCTAGAAGATGCGCTGATGTTCCATTGCTGAGGCGCATGGGCACTACTTTTGGGATTAGTGTCTGGAAGATACGCTGACGCTCCTTTGCTGATGCACATGGGCACTACTTTTCAGAGTATCTGGAATATGCATTGATACGCTTTTGTTGATGGCATGGGCACTACTTTTCAAAGTATTGTCTGGAAAAAGTGCTGACGCATGCTGACGCATATGGCCACTGAACAGTGCCTACGCTGGAGCTCCTTTGCTGATGCGCATGGCCACTAAACAACACATGTGCTGAAGCTTTGCTTATTGATGCGTATGGCCACTGAATAGTGCCTGTGCTGATGCTTTGCTTGCTGATGCGCATGGCCACTAAATAGTGCCTGCTGAAGCTTTTGCTTGTTGATGCGCATGGCTACTAAATATTGTCTGCGCTGAAGCTTTTGGTTTCTTTTGCAAACATCTTTTAAACATCTTCTAACTTTTTTGCTTTATGCTTGTTTTTTGTGCAGTCTCTATGGTTATCCCCCGATTCGACGACATCCTCTTTGAGTCATATGTTCGTGCTCTGGGTGTGAATTTTGACGAGGAGGTGGTTAATACTGCTAAGGAATTAATCGCTTGGGACCAGCCTCCTAGGCGATTGGCCATGATTGACCTCCAATACTATGCCTACTTCCAGTGTATGATGGACCGACACAAATTTTTGGCTGAGGGTGACGTTGATGCTAAGTTGTTGAAGCCATAGTTCCTGTTTGGCAACAAGTTGGTTTCCAACAATAAACAGATCATGAAGTTTAAGGAAGAGTGGTATTTTGGCAGCTACGACCTTAGTCTATATGTTCCGACGACCGAACGACAGCTTCCTCTTTCGATCTTTGCGTGTTTGGCCGAGAAAAGGCGTATAGACTGGGACCTGACCCCTACTGTAAGCCCCCTAATTTTTGGATTTTTTTTTGTTATTTTTATTTATTTTATATGGATATTTTAATTTATTAAAGTCAATAATGGCTATGTGAGTAGTTTACCATAGCTTTGACTTTCGAAGCACAACAAATATTATTTTCTCAAATCCAATTCCATATTGGAATTCTAGACTCGTCCACCTTTAGTTTGATACATAATGTCCCATTCAAATTTGTTTTCCATCATTCTTTTGGCTTCACATGACTTCGGGCCAACTTAGGCCAATTTGAGCCATTGGCGTAATTTTAAGCCAACTTCCAATTTAATTTTTGGACTTGACATAGATCGAAACCGTATGACCCAATATATGGTTTTAATCCATTTTGAGTCTACAATGCACATGCCTAGAGTGTACTATCTAATCGAGTTCTCATGTGCTACTTATTTACAAATGGCACATGAGACTCATTAAATTGAATTTCGGGTCCAATTTGACTAGTAATGCTACTCGAACCAGAACCTAGTCAACCCTATTAGTTAGAGCCTAACTAGGAGTGCCAAAACCAGGTATACATATATTTAAGAGAATTTTAGAGGTTTAATTGTAGCCATATACAATATTTCCTTATATATTTGGCCTGGTCAAACATCTAACCAAAATAGGAAACCTATTAATAATAGTATGATTTGGAGAACCAAATCCTATCCAAATTAGATCAAACCAAAGCCCATGCACTATATATATATTTATATATATATATATATATATACCTATCAAACCCTAACCATCCCCCTCTCTCATAATCATCCACTACTCCACAAATCCCCCCAAACCTAGCGGCCACCACTCCAAACTCGAAACCCTAGCCGACCCCCTTTCTTAACAAAATTTAATTTTTCCTCGATTTTTCTGCCAACCACCGCAACTTGGACATCCCTTTCAACATCTCCTTTCACCCTAGCAACTGTAGGAGCAACCTTGCAGCCGTTATAGAGGTGCACGACGCGCTACTTGGGCCGAAACTCCGTCGAATCAAAGTCTGAAACGTCACAGCAGGTTAGTCGACATGTAGATGATGTTTCATCCACTTTTTCTCATCTGTTTCTCTTCGAAACAAATTCTACGAGTTACCTTTGTATGTCTACTCTAACCTATGATCGCTGGATCTCCCAAAACCAAGCGGTTTGCCCGTGGCGTTGATTCTACGACAGGGTACCCAGAACTGATGAATTCTGTTGTGAGCCACTTTTCGCCTATCTAAGTTCAGTTTCTAAACTTTTAGTATTTTTATTCAGAATCTATACATCGATACCTTTCCAATGCATATCTGAAAGATAGGTTTCGCATCCGTTTGCTATTTTAAAAAATTCATGACATTTGCCATGTCACCGAACTCCGAAAAATTATGCTTTCCTTGTGTCCAAAAGTGTCAAAACTCCATGAATTCATATTAAAATTTATTTTGTGTAAGGTTTAACATTATAAATACTATTTTAACTAATTTATGTAATTTTTACAGAATTTATTATTTTTATTTTATTATTGTTTCGGAACTAAATTAATTGGTCGATTTGAGTAAGTCATATGCGGCATTGACATAAGACCTCTTGTGAAAGGGTTTTCCTATTGAAAATAGTATTATAGCAATATATAAATATTTATAGATAAATTTCAAAATTTAAATATATTATTTTTTTTGTAAAGTATTTACGAGAGAATTTGGTACCTATATGTACTTATATAATAGATGTAGTGTCGTAGCAACGTTATGACAACTAGGAGGCGTAGATACTCATATAATTTATATATGGTATGTTGATATAAAATATTAAATATAGTGTATTATTATAGGTGAGCTTGGGAGGATCGACAAGGACACCGGAATTGGACATGCTTACCCGCATACAGCAGTTACAGGCAAGCGTACCTTGCCTTCGTTACAGATTGTCTTTTTTTTTTGTTTTTTATTCTTTTTGATTAGCATTGCATGACGTAGAACATTGATACTTAGTGTCCATCTATAGACGGGTGCCGATATCATGATAGTGACATCGAGTATTGACATTAGGCATTACGTACATACTGATGTGTCCATTGACACAATTGACCACAGGACGCTGACACATTCATGATGCGAGTTTTACATGACTATTCGTGGTATTGACCTCATGTTAGCATTCTAGATTTCTTTATCAGTATTGCTATTACTTTCGAGATGACTGTACAGACTTGACATTGCTAGATTCTAGATATGGGGATTATGGAGAACTTGACTACAATATCAGACCTATTATCGTGTGGCCCATTGTTTGGTGACCTTTATCTCTGTAGCAGAGTAAGGGATTACCAAAGTCGAGAATTGATTGTCCTTGGTGCCACGGCACAGGTATTGGGGACAATACACTGCCGAGGTGCTAGTGAGCCTTAGTGGAAGGGGTCTGGTATTCTAGAAAAGTATCTCACTTGCATAGCACATAGACGGATACAGTAGATTGCCTTAGTTCATATTTTTATTTCTGTACCTTGGCATGTATATTATGCACCTTGCTATTCCTCTGAGGACCTGGCTGTTTTCCAGGCTTAGACGAAGCTGAAGACTACCCAGAGGTTTACGGTTCGGGAGCTGAGACCGGAGGCGTACCGGCACAGGAGGATGAGATAGAGCCAGAAGATTTTTCGTGATCATGTTATCTTCATATTTAGTCTTACTACATTATTTCCTTTTCTTTTCGTCAGACTTGTAGTTGATTTGTTCTTTGTTTCGATTTCTGTGGTTTCCGGATGTTTTACCCGCACAGACTTCATTATTTTTATTGCTGGATATTTGAGACATTTCCTTATTTATTCTTGATCCATTTGTGGACTCTATGGATGTGATTAGATGTATATACCTGTGGACTATGTTGTATTTCTTAGTGTTATCGTGATTTACAGCTTAAGTATTTCGCTAATGGGCTTGTTGTATAGCTTAGTCCATTGGTGAAGTGCTGCTGGCATGTATTCGTATACCTGGTCCCACATATTTTGGGACTGGGGCATTTCATGTTTTTGTGGTAGCCCATGCAGTTCTACGTTAATCACTTCGGTTACGTTACTGTACCGATGTGAGCCTGCAATTAGTGTAGGAAAGACCCATAGGATCACATCCACATGCTTGATACCTTCCTCGACTTCGTTTCGAACTCTCACTTGACTGTTTGACTTGCATCCAGTTTGATTATGTTCTACCATAATCCTTATTTATTCATGCTATCAAGACAAATCTTCATAATGGATGTATCTTCCCTTACTATCATATAAGGAAAGCAGAGGCATAGATACTAGAAGTCATAGGTGCAGGTGGAGTCATAGCGAATTGTGTGAATTCGTAGTTATATCCAGGATAGTCGTACTATTACGAGCTTGCAACCAATCGAAGAATAGGACTTGAGGATATATCCACAACTAGGAATATAGACTTCTCTGAGACTCTTTGCATGATTGCTTTCATGTTATCTTCTTTCTCAACATGATTGCTTTTGTATTCTTATCTATTCAAGATTTTACTAAATCCTTTCTCGTTGACTTCCTGAGTAATTCTTCTTGTTCCTTTCCGCTAAGTTGTTGGATAGTGTTTTATGGATTGGTTGAAGGAAAAGTTTGAGAAATTATATTTATCCTTGTATTACGGAATTAAAGTTTTGCAGCCAGAGAAATACTGACGAGGCAGGACTTCAGATAACGATATCATGGCTACATATGTTTCTTGAACTCTACTTAAATCATATCCTATACATGTTGACCTCTTCTTATGTACTTTCTTACAAAGTTAATTCAATTTTTTTTTCGGATTTGGCCAAGATAAGCTCAAGAACCTGTATTACTGGCATAGCAGATGTGCACTGCAGTCATCCGTCGTATTATGGAACAAGGAATTTATTTGCAGCCAGATGTACACTGGCACGGCAGTAACTTCATGTGACATAATCACGAAGATATATGGTTCTCGAGTCTTACCTAGACTACGTCCTATGCATCTTGTTTGGCCTCATACCGTTCTTGGAAATAATTCGGCAAACCTTCCGGCTTTGCTTGACCATACTGTTGTTTGAAATTGATATATAAGTTTGTTTGACCCAGTCTTAGGTTTCCGTTACCTTCTATTTATTAGATGACTAAAATAGTTAAACCTTATAATTATATTATAGAATATAATTAAGCTAGATTATTGGTGTAATTTTGAAGATGGGTAGCTAGAAATGGGTAAGTTTCTTATAAATGGATCCTAGTGAGATTATGAGTTGAGTATGAGTGCCTGGATATCGGATGAGTAGAGCCTATTAGGAGAAATTGCTAGGAGTAAACTGACGGGTATCATTGAATAGGTTGATAATACTATACTTACGATAGAATGGTTCGACAAGTGGTATTAGAATTCTTTTCCAGTAAACACTTTAATCCCTTTTTCTCCCTAGCTTATATTTTTAGAAGCATCTTAGAGTTGTGTTGGGAGTATTATGGAAGGAGAGATTATATGCTAAGCTTAGTAAGTGTGAATTTTGCCTTGATAGAGTTCCTTTTCCTGGATACATTATCTCGGAAGAAGGACTTTCAGTTGATCAGGGAAGGATAGCTACCGTAGAGTCTTGGCCGACACCAATATCGGTTGTAGAAGCTAGGAGTTTTCTCGAACTTGTTGGGTATTGCCGAAGGTTCGTAAAGAATTTCTTACGATTGCGGAATCGATGACATGGTTGACACGTAAGAATCATGAGTCTAGTGGAAAGAAGATTGTCAGAAGGTTTTTGAGGAATTGAAGAAGTGATTGACCTAAGCACCTATTTTGACGCATCCTTTTGGATTGTGAGGATTCATGGTTTATAGTGATGCGTCGGGTAGTGGACTTGGATGTGTTTTGATGCAACACAGAAAGATCATAGCCTACACATCGAGGTATTTGAGGGTACAAGAGAAGAATTACCCTACTTATGATTTGGAGTTAGCAGTTGTGATCTTTGCACTGAAGATGTGGAGTCATTATTTGTATGGAGAACGTGTGGAGATATTTATGGATCATAAGAGCTTGAATTATGTCTTCACGTAAAAGGAGCTTCATATGAGACAGAGGCGGTGGTTGGAACTCATGACAGACTATGATATAAAATTGCAGTACCATCATGGCAAGGCAAACGTAGTGGCAGATGTTTTGAGTAGGAAGCCTGCTGCATATTTCTTGACATCTCAGCCACAGTTATTAGAGGATCTTCAGGAGCTTGGAATAGAAGTCATTATGTTAGGACAACAATGAGTACTTGCCAATCTTGAAGTATAGTCATCACTTGTGGATAGAATCAAGGTAGTGTTAACTACAGATGCAATATTTTGAAGACTTCATGAGAGGACAGAGGTGAGAGCGACAGATACTTAGACCAGATCTTGTGACGCAGACAGTCGAAAAAGTGAAGTAGATTCAGAGTCATCTTCAAGAAGATCAGGACCAGCAGAAGCATTGGACAGATACGCATCGTCGACCATTAGAATTCAAGGAGGGAGAGCATGTATTTGTGAGGATTTCACTGACTCAGGGCATCATTAGATTCGGGAGTAGAGGGAAGTTGAGTCCAAGGTATATTGGAACGTTCGATATCTTTGAGCGTGTAGGAGAGGTGGCATATAGTCTTACATTACCCCATCACTAGAAAGTGTGCATAATGTATTCCATGTCTCACAGTTGAGGAGGTATGTGACTGATCCCAGTCATATGGTCGAACGCTCTGAGGTCACGGTTGGACCCAGTTTATCATACGAGGAGCAGCCGGTAGATATCTTGGATACGAGTGAGAAGAAGCTCAGAGGACAGACAATTAGACTGGGTTGTGTTGCATGGAGGCACAATTCTCTGGGAGAATCAACTTGGGAGCGTGAAGATTCTATGCGTGAGCGTTATCCCCACTTATTCGTAGATGCCGGTAAGTCTTAGCTTAATTATTCATATGATATGATTTTTCTATATAATTGTGTTGTTTCTAATTTCGAGGATGAAATTTTCTAAGGAGGGTAGGTTGTAAGCCCCCTGATTTTTGGATTTTATTTTTGTTATTTTTAATTATTTTATATGGATATTTTAATTTATTAAAGTCAATAATGGCTATGTTAGTAGTTTACCATAGCTTTGACTTTTGAAGCACAACAAATATTATTTTCTCAAATCTAATTCCATATTAGAATTCTAGACTCGTCCACCTTCAGTTTGATATATAATGTCTCATTCAAATTTGTTTCCCATCATTCTTTTGGCTTCACATTACATTGGGCCAACTTAGGCCAATTTGAGTCATTGGCGTAATTTTAAGCTAACTTCCAAATTAATTTTTGGACTTGACATAGATCGAAACCGTATGACCCAATATATGGTCTTAATCCATTTTGAGTCTACAATGCACATGCCTAGAGTGTACTATCTAATCGAGTTCTCATGTGCTACTTATTTACAAATGGCACATGAGACTCATTAAATTGATTTTCGGGTCCAATTTGACTAGTAATGCTACTCGGACCCTAACCTAGTCAACCCTACTAGTCAGGGCCTAACTAGGAGTGCCAAAACCAAGTATACATATATTAAGAGAAGTTTAGAGGTTTAATTGCAGCCATATGCAATGTTCCCTTATATATTTGGCTTGGTCAAACATCTAACCAAAATAGGAAACCTATTAATAATAGTATGATTTGGAGAACCAAATCATATCCAAATTAGATCAAACCAAAGCCCATGCACTATATATATATATATATATATATATATATATATATATATATATATACCAATCAAACACTAACCATCCTCCTCTCTCATAATCACCCACTACTCCATAAATCCCCCCAAACCTAGCGGCCATCACTACAAACCCAAAACCCTAGTCGACCCCCTTTCTTCACAAAATATAATTTATCCTCAATTTTTGTGCCAACCACCACCACTTGAACATCCCTATCAACATCCCCTTCCACCCTAGCAAATGTAGGAGCAACCTTGCGGCCGTTAGAGAGGTGCACGACGCGCTACATGGGCCGAAACTCCGTCGAATCAAAGTCTGAAACGTCACAGCAGGTTAGTCGACTTGTAGATGATGTTTCATCCACTTTTTCTTATCTGTTTCTCCTTAAAATAAATATGAGAGTTAACTTTGTATGTCTACTCCAACCTCTGATGGCTGGATCTCATAGTTCCAAGCGGTTTGCCCGTGGCGTTGATTCTACGATAGGGTATCTAGAACTGATAAATTCTGTTGCAGTCCCCTTTTCGCCTATCTAAGTTCAGTGTCTAAACTTTTAATATTTTTATTCAGAATCTAGACGTTGATACCTTTTCGACACATATCTGAAAGGTAGGTTTCGCATTAGTTTGCTATTTTTAAAAATTCATAACATTTGCCGTGTCACCAAACTCCAAAATTTTTTGCTTTCCTTGTGTCCAAAAGTGTCAAAACTCCATGAATTCATATTAAACTTTATGTTGTACAAGGTTTAACATTATAACTACTATTTTAACTAATTTTTGTAATTTTTATAGAATTTATTATTTTTATTTTATCATTGTTTCGAAACTAAATTAATGGGTCGATTTGAG
This sequence comes from Iris pallida, assembly GCA_029216955.1. Classification (NCBI taxonomy): domain Eukaryota; kingdom Viridiplantae; phylum Streptophyta; class Magnoliopsida; order Asparagales; family Iridaceae; genus Iris; species Iris pallida. Next base: position 5,268,087 of record JANAVB010001799.1, read on the forward strand.
TAAGTCATATGTGGCATTGACATAAGACCTCTTGTGAAAGGGTTTTTCTATTGAAAATAGCATTATAGAAATATATAAATATTTATAGATAAATTTTAGAATTTAAATATAATATTTTGTTGTAATTGTAAAGTATTTACGAGAGAATTTGGTACCTATATGTACTTATATAATAGATGTAGTGTCGTAGCAACGTTATGACAACTAGGAGGCGTAGATACTCATATAATTTTGTAGAAGCATGGAAAAGAAGAAAGAAAGACCTATACGGCTCCGACAGAAGGATCCCCATGCGGCTCAGGATCCCCATGCGGCTCAGAAGTCCATGCGGCTCAGGGGTCCATGCGGCTCGGATAGATCCATGCGGCTCAGAAAGAAGCCACGTGGCCTTCAATAATTGTTCTCTACATTCGGCTGCATTTAATACCCTGACGGCTACTCTGACAAATAACAGCTGTGACAGCTCTGACATAAGGACGTAATAATGACTCTGACATAATGGCGTGATCCTAGGAAAGAGGAGAAAATTACCTTACAGCTGGCAAAATCCACCAAAGTTTCGAGGCCACTCCATGCGGCTGCCCATCTACATGCGGCTGCCTATCCCCATGCGGCTGCCCATCTGCATGCGGCTGCCTATCGCCATGCGGCTGTCCATCTACATGCGGCTGTCCATTTCCATACGGCTGTCCATCTGCATGCGGCTGCCCATCATCATGTGGCTGCTCATCATCATGCGGCTGCATGTTTCGTACGGCTGAGAAGATTCCCTCCCATATACGGCTCGGCCAGGACAGTCCAGTTGAGACACGTGGTGCTCTTCGCTACAATTGAGACACATGGCAGTCTTATCTTTCCTGGAATTATGGGTGCCAACAAATCCCAACAAAATCAGATTTATTGCGATCATCATAATGGCCCAGATAAAATCAAATCAAGCAAATTGGACACGTTGCAGGCTATCACAAATCACGAATATTCATGGCAATCAACATTTATTGCCCACAGAGATTTGATGCAATCACATTAATTGCTCAAATATTATTATATTCAAGATGAACGGCCCAGATTCATTGGTCCTTAACCACCGACTTCTGAAGGAGGCAATCATTTACAAACCCTAATGATGACCCCACTCCTATAAATAGCAAGGTGCCATTCCCTTGCGAAAAAGAGATTCTCTGATTGCAGAAGCAGCAGAGGAGAGGACAGAGAGAGCAAAAAAAAGGAGAGAGCACCACAGAGACATCCAGAGAGCCAGCAACCGAAGGCGCAGAGGAGTCTCCCCACACGTCCAAGAGTATTTCTTCACCGAAGCCAAGGCTACATCCGATCGTCCAAGGAGTAAGGCAGAGCTGCCGTCACTTTCCCGAGCCTCTACCGTCACCCCCCAGAAAAAACTAAACAATTGTACTTAGATTGCTGTACCTAGGTTTTCGTCCCTAGGCTTTCTTTGTACGAGCGAGTTTGTATTGTGAAGCAAAAGTCCAGTCCTCCGATATAATTGTTCTTTTCTTTTATAATCAATGGCAAACAAATTTATATATGGTATGTTGATATAAAATATTAAATATAGTGTATTATTATAGGTGAGCTTGGGAGGATCGACAAGGACACCGGAATTGGACAAGCTTACCCGCAGACAACAGTTACAGGCAAGCGTGCATTGCCTTCGTTACAGATTTTTTTTTATTTTTTTGTTCTTTTTTATTAGCGTTGCATGACGTAGGACGTTGATACTTAGTATCCGTCTATAGACGGGTGTCGATGTCATGATAGTGACATCGAGTATTGACATTAGGCATTACGTACATACTAATGTGTCCATTGACACAATTGACCACTGTCACACCCCAGAACCAGAATACTGAAGAACGGGGACGTGCACAGCCAGCTACGTATAACGGAACGGCAACCATCCCGCTATACGGTCACGGCTGTCTAGCTATGTGAGGGTACGCTACAAACCATCAGTCTCTTAGGGTCAAATCAAGCTATTGTCTCAATCTCAACAAGTAATGATAGTAACAAGATATCAGACCACCAAATATACAATTGTAAGGCGTCCCAAACATTACATATCCAGATGATCATGAAGCTAGTCGTACAAAATGTAAGGACTAGCAAGAGTTAAGTCATACATGATCAACCTCGAGTTGCCAATCATGATTACAGCCCGTAGGCAGACAGAAAGTAAAGTGCATCGAGCTAACAAGTGCTCGTCGACTAAACGCCTCAAAAGAATATCAGTTAACAATACAGTGGGAGAAACAAAAAGAGAAAACCCACTCATTGCCCGGGTTCCGTCTAGTGTTCACCATCGGGCTGGAAAGCAGGTAGATCCTTTACTGCTGCTCCGGTATCTGGCCATACAAAACCAGCTGGATCAGACCCCAGAAAGAGCAAGTGCCACAAAGGAGGCTACGAAATAAGAACAAAAGCCAGCAATCAGCACAATAATATAATTACATAACAAGAGACAGTAATAAAAAGGCATGATAGCTAGATATAAAAGACAAATCTTGTACAGAATCGATAAAAGACAGAACATATGGAAAGGCATGACAAGATGATATACGATGAGCTGACCATGGGACTATTCAGATAGCCAGGTTACAACCCGTAAACCAAACAAGGACCGGGGTTGCAACCCTTCGTCTGAACGGAACTTGGTTTCTTCCACCATTTATCGACAAGATAAAATACGCGAATTCAAGACTTGCAATTAAACATGATTAAGGTAAAGTACGAGTAATCGTGTCATGTCATGACCTTGCGCAGGATCAGGACATGACAAGAGGGACTAGACTCCAACCAATCAATCACGGCCAAGCAAGTACTACGGCTTACTACTTTAACTAACTAGGGTTATCACAGACCTGATTACTAACAAAATGCAATGAGAATTCCAAGTCCGGTTACCTGTTTGTTACTACCTGAATGCTCCCAGCAAGAAAAGGAAAAGGTAGCATGATATAGCAGACACACTGTAGTAAGATACATGTGTCCTAAGGTACCACGCTCGACGGCGGGCTGGAAGTGCGCTCATCTCGACGGATAGCAACAAATCCCATGTATATATATATAAGGCCGGGACCAAAGGGGCAACAGGTAACTGGGAAATTCTCCATGAACTAATTGATCAATCTAGTCATTAACCTAGCCAGATTCAGTATGAATCCCTGACCGTGGGAACCAGGGAGTCACGTCCTAGACATGATGCAAGACAATACGAGTGGATTGCACAAGCAAGCAGGAACACCCACAGTGTCAAGACAGGTCAAGCTAAGTTATCAAGTCATGTCAAGTCAGGAGTGCGCCGCCACGGGCCACTATCAAGTTATCAAGATAATTCATGTCAGGGTACTTGTCAGGAGTGCGCCACGACGGGCCACTATCAAGTCAGGTTGGTCATGTCAGAAGTGCACCATTACGGGTCACTGTCATGTTATACTAGTTCCTAGCCATACCGTGCCATGTACAATAGTCATTCCAACATATTAAGTAAAATCAAGTTCATGACAAAAGGCGTAAGGATATAAAATGGGCGTAAAATATCTAATAAAATATCAATATACAGGGCTATAGAAGAGCCAAGCTCAAGAAATAAACAAATTCATCATAGACAAGTGGGTTGTGCAAGAGGGTCAGGGGTTGGGCTGCGCAGGGTATGCACTGCGCATGGAAGAGCTGCACAAGAGTTGCCTTGCGCAAGGGTTACCTTGCGCAAGGTTAGACTGCGCATGGGGTCAAAGGACACAGGGTTAAAGGGGCACAGGGGATGTACTGCACAATGGGTCATTGCGCATGGACCAAGGGTACAGGGGCTGCCTTGTGCACTGATTGGATTGCGCAATAGAGGATTGCTCAAGGGTAGACTGCACAGAGTATGGACTGCGCAGGAGAAGATTGCGCATGAGCAGACTACGCAGAGTATGGACTGCGCAGGAGCAGATTGCACATGAGCAGACCGCGCATAGGCAGACTGCACAGGAATCTATGCGCAGTCGGGTTGAACGCAGTTCGCCAAGGGGCAAGCAGCGCGGTCGGCGCTGTGCTAAAGAGCGCTGGCCGAGGGGGATGCGCAATCCAGTACTGCGCTAAAGAGCGCAGGCTGCAGGCTGCTACTCCAGGCCGAGAAGAACACCAAGAACACCAAAAATTCAAATTTTCATATCTTTGCCAAATCAAAGCCAAATCTAGATTTTCAAAGTTCTAACTTGAGTAAAATTGAATTCTCTTCCACATGGAAGCATCAAAACCCACAAAAATCCAACCAAAATAGATCAAAACTATGTAAATCCAAAAATAGTTAAAACCTAGATCTAGAACAAAGGAAACTCCAAATCACAAAATGTCAAGTTCTAATGTTGATCTCCATGGCCTAATCTAGCTAATGGACAAATAAAAGTGGTTCTCATGTGGTGGCAAGGTGCACTTGCCTAATGGGTTGGAGAGTTGTGTGGAGGAAGAAGAAGAAGAATTAATGGAGGAAAATAATGAGGAGAGAGAGTGTTAGGTGGGGATTTTAATGGGGGAAGATAAGTTGTGTTGAGGATGGAGGTTAGCTAAGATGGTCCAATGCATAATAAACCAAACCAATTCCTTCTTCTATCCAAATAAAACCAAGCTCCATTAATCAGAATTAATTCAGGAATGATAAATGACAATTAAACTACAATGCTAAGTATGAAATATACCACAACTTAACTGGTCAAGAAAAAAAAAATACTGGTCAGAAATACGATCACGTATAAAATACGTATCACGAATTTCGGGACACTACAACCATAGGACACCGACACATTCATGATACGAGGTTAAATGACTATTCGTGGTATTGACCTCGTGTTAGCATTCTAGATTTCTTTATCAGTATTGCTATTACTTTTGAGATGACTGTATAGACTTGACATTGCTAGATTCTAGACATAGGGATTGGAGAGAACTTGACTACAATATCAGACCTATTGTCGTATGGCCCGTTGTTTAGTGGCCTTTATCTCTGTAGCAGAGTAAGGGATTATCATTGTCGAGAATTGATTGTCCTTGGAGCCACGACACAGGTACTAGGTACAATACCCTGCTGAGGTGCTAGTGAGCCTTAGTGGAAGGGGTCTGATATTCTAGAAAAGTATCTCACTTGCATAGCACATAGACGGATACAGTAGATTGCCTTAGTTCATATTTTTATTTTTGTACTTTGGCATATATATTTGCACCTTGCTAGTCCTCTGAGAACCTGGCTATTTCCCTGGCTTAGATGAAGCTGAAGACTACCTAGAGGTTTACGGTTCGGGAGCTGAGACCGGAGGCGTACCGGCATAGGAGGATGAGATAGAGCCAAAGGATTTTTTGTGATCATGTTATCTTCATATTTAGTCTTGCTATATTATTTCCTTTTCTTTTCATCAGACTTGTAGTTGATTTGTACTTTGTTTCTATTTCTGAGGTTTCGGGATGTTTTACCCGCACAGACTTTATTATTTTCATTGCTGGATATTTGAGACATTTTCTTATTTATTCTTGATCCCTTTGTGGACTCTGTGGATGTGTTTAAATGTATATACATGTGGACTATGTTGTATTTCTTGGTGTTATCATGATTTACAGCTTAAGTATTTCGCTAATGGGCTTGTTGTGTAGCTTGGCCCATTGGTGAAGTGCTGCTGGCATGTATTCGTATACTTGGTCCCACGTATTTTGGGACTGGGGCATTACACCTACTCAAGGAGGGGTGCTGACATGTCATTTCAAATTGGACTGTAGCTCCAAGAAAAAAATGGTTTCACATACGCCCTTGAAGGTCCGTCTTATACTTTGAGGGTATTGCGTCCAGGGCACCGATACAACAATTTAACCCCGAATGCTCATCCTTTTGGGGCTTCTATTTTCGTTAATCGGCTTCTTACAGAGGAAGTCTCATACCCGAAGGAAGCTTTCTGGGTCAAAGGCTGGGTTCACCCTGACTCTACGTGGCGTAACTTGACCTTGTGGATATTGGCCAAGTACGAGATGGAGTTGAAACAGATGGGTCTGTATTATGCTGTCAGAGCCACTGAGTATGTGATAGAAATTAATTAGGCTATGTTCTTAGCTCTGTTGGAGTTGTACAACCGTCACACCAGGACGTTCTATACTCCTGGGGGAGAGTTAGGGCTGGCTCTCCACGAGGTATTTGTTATCTCGAGACTTTTCTGGGGAAATGAGCCATATGAGGAAAATACTCATTGTAATAAAGAGTTTGTAGGGCTAGAAGCCCAAAAGCCCAAAATGATGATGATATATAAAGAGCTGCTGTGTCATCACCAAGTGTGTCAGTGTCAGGTTGCTCAAAAAATCATCCTCATGTCTCTGTCGGAGAGATTACGTCTTTACTTAGCATCCCGCAGGACTGAGACAGGTTTATATTACTACTTATAAGGAACATACCCCTACTGAAGTTGATGTGCTGATGGAGACAACGGGGGAGAATAACCCCTCGGTGGATGTTAAGGGGAAATTGGCCTCTTCAATCCACAGTTACTTTTGCCAGAATTTATGTGCCATGTCTCTGAAGGCAGTACTGGCTGCCTTTTTGATGATATACTTACGCATCTGTGTGGCTCCCAGGGTTTGTGGGTCCGTTGAGAGGATGAGCAGGAACCTCATCATGCCAGCCATGAAGCTGGTATTTGGATATCGCCTTGCTCTCCTAATTGTCATGGTCTATAATATCTTGCGTAGCATGCGGGAGTTCTTAGAAAGGATAATCAAGCATGGCAGAAAGAACAATGAGTTCCCCCGGGTGGAGCTTCCCTACCATTACCTGATGTCTTGGTTGTTGCTCTACTACCCGGGCTTAATAGACCCTGGTTCGGAGGAAGGTCACATGGACGGGGACGCCTCCATGCGTCGCTATCGCCGGAATAAGTGTATTCACCAGGGTGTCCCTTGTTGGCCCATTGGTTAATAATCATACCTGATTTTTATAATCAATGTTAACTTTGGTCGATATACAAAATACATATACTGCTACACGTTTACAGGTTTCAAGTCAGAAGAACATCTGTATCCTAAATCTGCGTCCTACTGCTACAAACTATAAACGTCGCATCGTCATCAAGAACCAAAAGCAATAGAATCAAGATCAAGTCTTTTTCATATTTCTTGTGTAATTTTATTTTTATTGAGTGTAGAAAAAATATATAAGATTGACCAGGATCTGTACTGGCTTAGCTTTTTTTAGTCCACAAAAATCATAGCCTACCTATCCACATATACATATCTATAGTCCACATTCCAAAACAAGCCCAAAACCTAATAAAATTGGTCTAAACAGTTCTATTCTGACCCTGGCAGAATTCGGCCAGAACTCGGCCCGAGTTCGGTCCAAGTCAGTTCAATTTGTTTTTGAATTCCCTCCAAATCTGCATCCAACGTTCGAATATGAGATTTCTGCATCCAAACTCTACCCGAATTCGGTTATAAAAACAATATAAATAGAGAAGAACTTTCACATTTCCAAATCACTCATTCATTCCATCTTCTCTTCTCTATTCATTACTAAGTGTTTTCTACGATCTATACTTTCAAATCAAGCCTATACTACTCTTAGCCAAGCCAGTATAGTTTCTGTTTAATCTAGAGTTTGGTGTTGAAGAGTTGTAACGGAGGCTGCATCCAGAAAATGTTCCAATTTTCAAATCGTCCTTTGGAGACGGTCGTGCGCTCTTCGCCAATCACGATTTTGTAAGAGTCGTAAGCGCTCAGTTAAAGCTTATGCCATAGTGGATTAACATCGAGCATGAGTAGTCGAGACTGGACTAAGAATTCACGCACGCTCGCAGAAATGTACGTGACTAAAAATTCACGCACGCTCGCAGAAATGTACGTGACTAAAAATTCACGCACGCAAAGATGTGCGTGACTAAAAATTCACGCACGCATGCAAGGATGTGAGCGTGACTGCAAATTCACGCACGCTCGTAAAGACGTGTGCGTGACTGAAAATTCACGCACGCTCGTCAAGACGTGAGCGTGACTGAAAATTCATGCTAACACGTAAGAACGTGTGCGTGACTAAAAATACACGCAGACACGTAAGAACGTGTGCGTGACTAAAAATACACTTAGACACGTAAGAACGTGTGCGTGACTAAAAATACACGCAGACACGTAAGAACGTGTGCGTGACTCAGGAACCTTCGTCCCAAGCCAGAGATGAAGTTCCTATGGTTCAGAACCCATGGACAACCGAGAATACACGCCAAGTTGGGAGATCAAACCCATGAACAACCGAGAACACAAACACTTAGATCTGGGAGAAACAAGCCAACGAAATAAAAAATACTAAGTACTAAACTCTCTCAGGATCGTGAGAGGAAGAGAAATGAACCATAAAAATGGTTCTCCAAGCAAGAAGCAAGATTGCACTTGCCTGTTGCTGCTGCTGGTAGGTGGAGAAGTGATGAGAGGAAGAAGAAGAAGTAATGGTGAAGAATAAGAGTAATGAGGAGAGAGAAGGAGATGGAAGCTTTAAATAGGGAGGGTGGTGGTAGGTGGGGTTATTGGGTCGGGTTGATCGGGCCCAACCAATGCAACCCGAAAGCAAAGCAGAGAGGTTTGAAAGCAGAAAATAAATGCAGAAATAAAATTACAGGAAATTAAATTAACATGAAAATTAATGAGCAGATAATTAATTAACATGAAATTAAAGGAATTTAAATACAGGATAATACATGATAAATACTAAATAAATATACATGTATAAAAATACGCATTCTAGGAACGGGGAGTGACACATCGGCTTGTCATTGCTGTGTCGACCGACAAGCTGAATCTATACAGCATGTATTCTGTTCTGGAGATTTAGCTGCTGTTGTGTGGCATCATTATCAAGCGAAGTTTCGAATTCGGGCTAATAGTAGAGATATTATGCAAAGACTACAATCTTGGTGGAGAAGAAGGCAGAAACACTTGAAACAGGTAGTTGTTGGTGCCATTTGTTGGGTATTATGGAAAAATCGTAACAAATGGAGATACGAAGCCTACTCTTTTTCAGCTGATCAGTTGATTGCCGAAGTTAGCCGTCAAGTAAAGAAAGCACTAATTAGATGTTCTCATGTAACTACTTTTGAGCTATAAGCATCCTGTAGCTACTATATATATATATATATATATATATATATATATATATATATATATATATATATATATATATATATATATATATATATATGAGGAGGGATCCACATTCCTTTACTATGCATCTCCCATGCATCCCCATGATAACACCCGTTGGATCTTGTTTAATTAATCTAATCTTAACCATTAAAAAATCAACGGTTAAGATTAGATGACTTAAACAAAGATCTACGGATGTGAAAGAGGGGATGCATGGGGGATGCAAAAGTGAGGGGATGTGGATCCTTCCTCTCTCTCTCTCTCTATATATATATAAATATATATATAAATATATATATATATATATATATATATATATATATATATATATATATATATATATATATACACTATTTTAGAAATATTTATAAAGTTTGAAACCATTATTTTTAGTCAAAAATAATTTATAGTAAATACTGGAAAAATAACACACACACACACACACACACACACACACACACACACACACACACACACACACACACACACACACACACCATATATATATATATATTTGTTTAGAAAAGAGTGAGAGAGAGAAGAGAGGTGAGTAAAGAGGGTGAAAGAGTGAGGAAGAGATGAGGCGGGGAGAGTAGAGAGGAGGGGGATGAGGGGTGAAAGCTCATTGGAGGAGGCGCCTAAGCGTGCGATCGGCAGCGGCTGCACGGTTGAGTGAGGGAGCAGCCGCGGAGAGCTTGGACGCTGAGGCCTAATGGGGCGATCTACGACGCCACTTGTGGAGTGGCAGCGCACACGCCGACAGTTGGCTGCATGGCCGGAGGGGTTCTTGGTAGGCGCTCGGCTGGTTTGGGTAATGAATGAGAGTTGCTAGTCAACGCACAAAATTTAAAAATATTAAGGATTAAGTAAATCAAGATGAAAATAATTTGGAGTCTCATGAGACATGATTCTAACAGAAGGTAGTCGCTTAAGTTGGGGTACGATCAAGGAAACGATTCTAATCATTCTCAAGTTTTCAATGATTAGAAGGTCATGATAATAGATCCGGGGTCGAAAAAAGGACGAATAACTCAAGACGAGGTGGTAGTCACATGGCTTGACCTATGGGTAGCTATACTTGTGTATATACCACTATAATGGTCATAGGTGGTATGGCAACTAAAAGGGGATACTCTGTGGCTATCTATCAAGTACGGACGTTTGCCTTTCTAAAATAGGTGAAAGACGAAAACAATAAAGAGTTCAAAGAAGATGTTATCGAATACAAATACGTGGTTGAAAGGCGATTGAATAGATCAAAAGAGAGTTGTCAATGCAGTCGCAAATGAGATTCTAGAGGGCAAGTATATTCGTTAACTATATCTCAATCCACGTAGAATAACCACATGAAGAGCGAACCAAGTACAATAGGTTGATCAGACCGTAATACACCGGTTCTGATTAAACAATATGTTAGTGGGCGCCCACATATGTCCTGAACAAGCTCGATAAAAGAATAAGCTTCCAAAACTAGGCTATAATAGCAGCATTAGGCATGATTGTCCAAAAATATAAGTACGCGAGATAATGATGAAAAAAATATAAATAGTTCAAGTTCCTTAAGAATATGTCTTATCCGGTGTTCGTTCCTATACAGTCATCCTACTATCTTTTTGTCTAAGGCTTTGGTCAACCAAATGGGGTATGGACCTCTAAAACTCTATAGTCTAGGTAATCCTCTTAGTATCATCTTTAATGGGTCATAAGAATGATGGGAATGCTAGGTCGTGAGGCATTCTACCCAACTTACAAGAATTCAACTAATAGTGTATATTCTTAGTACAAGTCATCTTCCTAACCTATATCAAGTACGAAAGAAAAAGATAATATTTAAGGTAGAATGGGATCAAATAAGGTGCAAATCAAAGTAGTCAAACGAGAGTTCGTAAATGGAATCAATAAAGG
>JANAVB010001799.1:5284156-5299156 GCA_029216955.1 Iris pallida
TCGACCCATCATCTGAATAATAGTCTTGGGGACAAAAAATTTAATACCCTTAAGAATATGATAAAGGGCAGATAGTTCAAGGGTGGTAACATCATCTTTTGAGGTAGATTTGGGTAAGATAGTGGAGTAGATGATGCGGTGCAACTCATAGTTGAATAACTTCAAGTTAGCAGCCTTAAACTTACCAAATGAACGCAGGAGAACAGAGTTCATTCTTGAAACTGCTTAGAGTCGTGCCTGTGAGGAAATCAAATTCAGTAATATCATCAAGCCGGGCGCCTTTGTTACAAGGATTTCGCTAAAACGACATCCTTAAACTCGATACTAATTCCACCGACACGAGTTCTAACAGCAAAAGTGTCCAATGTGAAGTTGCACTAAAAAAGTCTAATAGCATTAGTGGCGATAGGAAATTGTTTGGTGACAAAATAATATAACCCTAGTGCTTCAAAGAATGGACGTTGGTCAGGAAATATAGTCTATTTAATCGGGGCTCCGGTGCATATGTTACGCATCGAGAAATTCGCGTACCATAGTAAGGATTGATCATGAGTTTCAATATAAAACTCGTTATATGTGCCGTCGGCCGATTGGATCGGGGAAAAGAGTGAATCAACGTAAGGATTTGAAGACGAAGCTTATTCACTACCCGTGGTCTCTTCCTCTTGGATGGATTGAAACGCAAAGGCATTGTGTCCAAAAAGATGAAATACTAAGAACTTGAAAGAGAGGAAAGGAGATGGTTTTACCTTCCAAGATTGGAGTATGTGGTAGAGGATGAGAATCTCCGCACAAATCCAAAGTTTGGATAGAAATCTCCAAGTAGATTGGAAGAATGGACTTGGAGAAGTTCTAGGGTGAAGGGGGCTCGGGCGACTGCTGCTGTGTTTGAGGAGTTTTGAAGAAGATGAGAAGAAGGGGGCCCTCGGTTTGACTTAAAACATATACCAGCAACCGAACTCTGGCCGAACACTGGCCGAATTTGGGCCGAGTTTGCCAAGGGTTCTGGTGAGGTAATTTTTCAAACAGAATTTTGCAGGCTACTTTCCTTTTATCAACTCTTTTCAATTATTTAATTCCAAGTATATTTATTTTAAATTTTAATTAATATAATTAATATTATTTTAATTAAATTTTGTAACACAGTGACTGTTTTAGATTAGCTGTAAGGGTACTGTCCCAGCTAACGGAGTTCACTGGGGAACAATTAAATGCCGCTTCGCTTCGACCGTAGTCGTGGTGACAGACAGACCCTTTGTAGGCTTGTCTCAAAAATAGTTTTTGAGTAGTGAAAAATAATCGATAAAACAAAATTAATTAATATTATTGATATCTAAAATTCCTAATTCTCGACGTAAATAATTAAAATGATCTTCTGCTAATTGCTTAGTGCGAGAGTGACATACAGGATACTTAGTCAAATTAATAGGACTAGTGTTGTTACAGAAAATAGGTATGTGTGTGTAAAGTAAACCAAGTCTTCTAGGGTTTGCTTCATCCACAAAATTTGTGCACAACAACGTCCTGCGGCGATATACTCAGCCTTAGTTGTTGATAATGCGACAGAATTTTGTTTTTTGCTAAACCAAGAGACTAGAGCCTTGCCTAGGAGATGACACGTGCCGCTGGTACATTTTCTATCCACTTTCCATCCAGCAAAATTAGCATCGAGAAACGGTTAGGTCAAAGGAAGTGGTTTTGGGATACCATACAGCATGATAGAAGAAGTACCTTTAAGGTATCGGAAGATACGCTTAACCGCGCACAAATATGATTCTTTAGGGTTAGCTTGAAAATGTGCACATAAGCAAACGCTAAACATTATATCTAGACGACCAGCAGTTAAATAAAGTTTACCAATCATACCTCGATACTTACGTATGTCGATCGGTTTACCTTGTTCATCAATATCAAGCTTGGTTGAAGTTGCCATTGGAGTGCCAAGTGGTTTGACTGTTTCCAGATCGAACTTCTTCAATAAATCTTTTGTGTACATGGCTTGATTAATGAACGTCCCATTGTTGGTTTAATTGATTTGCAGTCCGAGAAAGAATTTCAGTTCTCCCATCATCCTATCTCAAACTCATTCTGTATATACTTTGAAAATTCTTGACAAGAGATTCATCAGTAGATCCAAAGATAATATCATCTACATAAATTTGAACTAAAAGAAGATTTCCATTAAAAGACTTTATAAAAAGTATAGTATCAACATTGCCTTTTGTAAACCCGTTGTCAAGTAAAAAAGATCTTAGACGATCATACCAAGCACGAGGGCCTTGTTTCAAACCGTATAAGGCTTTCTTCAACTTGAAAACATAATCAGGGTTTTTGAAATTAGTAAAACCTAGAGGTGAGCTACATAAATTTTTCTTTTCTAAAATCGTTCAAAAATGTACTCTTGACATCCATTTGAAACAATTTAAATTATAAAAAACATGCAAATGCACATAACACGAATGGATTCTAATCTCGCAACTGGGGCATAGGTTTCATCGTAGTCGATACCGTCCTCTTGATTGTATCTTTGAGCTACGAGTTGAGCCTTATTACGAGTCACTAAACCATTCGTATTCAGTTTATTTCGAAGTATCCATCGGGTGCCAATGACGGATGATTAATGGGATTGGGAACAAGTTCCTAAATTTGATTTTGTTCAAATTGGTTCAATTCTCTTGCATAGCATCTAACCAAAAAGTATCGCTACATGCTTCAATAGTTTTGGGTTCAAGCTGTGAAATAAATACAACACAGGAAACTATATCTTTACTGGAGGAACGAGTACTTAGACCCCAGGTAATCTCACCTATTATCAAGTCCTTGGGATGATCTGCCAAAAACTTTCTTCTTTTTGGCAAACTCTCATGGTAGCTGGGTCTGGCTTCTGGTTCTATACGTGATCTGCCTAGAGGATCAGCTAGTGTTGTGCTTGTAGGTTCTGCAGGTGCTATATTTATTTGTACTGTGACTTATTATCATCATCATCATTATCGAATGAATGTTGATTTAGTTCGTCGAATGTAACATTTATCGTTTCTTCAATGATCATGGTTCTCTTGTTGAAGACTCGGTACCCTTTCTCTTCGCGCATAACCTAAAAAGATACCTTCATCGGCCTTTTCGTCAAAAATTTTCAGATTGTCTTTAGTATTAAAAATAAAGCATTTACAACCAAATATTTTAAAATAAGAAACAGTGGATGTTCTATCAAACCATAGCTCATAGGGAGTTTTTTTCGATATATGTCGAATTAGAACCCTATTGAGAACATAGCAAGCTGTATTGACATCTTCAGCCCAAACGTATTTCGGTAGACTAAACTGTTTTAACATTACTCTAGTCATTTCGGATAGAGTCTGTTCTTACGTTCCACAACTCTATTTTGTTTGTGGAGTCCTAGGACAAGAGAACTCATACAGATAACCGTGTGTGTCATACGATTGCTTGAACTCTGCATTCTCAAATTCGTCGCCATGATCGCTTCGAATACGAGTGATCATGAAAACTTTCTCATTTTGAACTTTTTGCAAAAGGTGACAAATTCTAACAATGCATTGTTCTTGCGTGCAAGAAAATATACCCACGTGTATCTAGAGAAATCATCTACTATTACAAAAGCATATAACTTACCACCTAGGCTAGCAATTCTACTAGGTCCAAATAATATATGCAGTAATTGTAGAGGTCTAGTGGTACTTACAACGTTCTTAGACTTAAATACGGATCGGGTTGCTTTGTTCTTTTCACATTCACTACATACCGTATCCTTCTTGAAAGTAATGTCCGGTAAGCCTCGTACCAGCTTCTTGTGGATAATCTTGAGATGTCCATATTTACAAGACCGAGTCTCATATGCCATAGTTGACTCTCATTACTTTTGGCTATTAAACATCTGTCTGCTTTGTTAGCATCTTCTAACAAATAGAAAACTATATATATATATATTGTCTTCCCTGATACCTTCAAAGATAGTACTACCATTGAGCTATCAACTATAGTATATTTGTCTTTGATGAAGTTAATACCATAACCATGGTCAGCTAAATGGCTTATGCTGAGTAGGTTATGTTTTAACTCGGTAACTAGACAGACATCTTTAATCACAGGGTAGGGGGCCTTACCAATATTGCCGATACCAATTATGTACCCTTTAGAGTATTATCAAAGGAGATGTCTCCTTTCTTCTTCGACTGTATTATGAAATGAAGCATCACTGGTCATGTGCCGTGAGCAACCGCTGTCGAGGATCCATTTTCTTCTAGTATGTGAAGGGTGTTCCACCTATAAAGGAATTTGTAGATGAAAACTTTGGTACCCATTTGTTGTAGGGTACTGGTATGTTAGTTTCCAGTATCCATACATATATCTTTAAATCAACAAACTTCCTTACACTACATGTAGGAGAGAGATGACCAATGAGGCCACAATAATGACATTTAACATGTTGATGGTTAGAAGCAGTGTGCTGTGAATGATTGGTAGGTCTGGTTTTCTAGTATGAAAGAATGCATGCCTATTGGTTTCTTGGACAATGGTTTGGTTTGGTCTGACAGTGTTGGGTTTGATAGTGTTTGATGTTTCGGTAAGTGATACGTGTTACGGCAGGAAGCAGCAACTTCAGGCTATTTTCCTAACCTAATTTTCAACTTTTGGATGTTTCATACAATGCAGTATAATCAGCAGTAAGTGTATCATTCCTGATAAGTGCTTGCTAAAGACTCTTCTTCTCTTTGAGTAGGTCTTCCTCTAGTTGGGTAATGGTCTGTCTTTCTCTTCGGATAGTCTTGTGGTCTCGTGTAGTAAAAGCTTAACAGAAGAGAGCTCACCTACCTTACTAGAATTATCATTACTTCTAACCTCAGCTAGTTGGTCGGTAGTCTTCCTATTTCACCTTTGTACTCCTTGAGTACCTTCTTAGAGTTTTCATATTTACTACGCAGTTTTCTGTAATCACCTGATAGGTCAATAAAGGCTTCACCTAATTGCTCAAAGTTAAAATCATCATATGTATCAAAAATGGGGTTATGTCACGACCCGCACCCATTTTTTTTCCGGATACGAGACGTGTCTAAGCTAGCCTACGCCGTAGAGTCGGTGGTAGAAACGCTGTCACGGCCATGATGATCAAAATAAATAAAACAATGCTATTATAAAACTAATTTAATTATAATATTCACAAGTTTTATATTTGCATAAAATATAAACTCGTACAAATGTTGGAATGACTACAACTCATTTACCTAGCTAGTTTCTAGGCTTTTCATCTGCAAGTACACCCGTAACTTCCCATGCTAAGTGAATCCATGGCTAACCTGAAAATATTGGTTTTCCAGTCAGGAATGGAACGAGTATAATTCACTGAATGCAGTTTTAAATATGAAAATGACTATACTACAGAGGTTAGCCTTTAGACATATGATCATAAAATAAATGAAGAAAGATAGAATAAAACTAAATACCAAGAATAGAAAATAAAATACAATAAAATACTCACCAACTGACCGACTGAAGTACCTTTGATATATGATTGGTGTCGGGACAATTATGCGACACGGTCCACACGGTCTAAAGTTAGTCTACAGTTACACGGTCTACACGAAATACTGCAAAAGAAACAATGTCTACAAAATAATAATCACGGTCTACACGATCTACATAGTATAATACAATAATAATCACGGTCTACACGGTCTACACGGTATAAATGCAATAATAATCACGGTCTACACGGTCTAAAGGCAGATCACACATCGTTGGTACTTCACCCTCCGACACAACAAGGAACGAAATCACATAAAACTAAAATCACATATCTATCGACTAAATACTGATGTATAGTAAAGATCAATACTAAAAACAAACAATAAACTGTACTCGCCTGTAGTCCTTTGCTGGTGAAACCGATAATCCAAACCACTAAGTGTGCCACAATAGTCAAAACTCAAACAACAGTCCCCGAAAGCTGAAATAAACATCACCAATGTTCTCAGAATAGTCAAATTAGCTAGAATTGCTTGTCTTAAGTCCAATTCCAGACACAGGGGCAAACGATAATTTTTGGTCAAACAGTATCCTCCGTTGGACCCGCTTTGCACCAAAAAGCGTGCCAGAGTCATTGGTCTCTAAAGTCACAAACTACATGTTACGAATTCGTTTTGATGATACGAACCAACCATAGTCCAGAGTTGGATTTCGGCAGGCCGTGCACAAAATCGCCCGTTGAATCGGACCGTGGGGCCCGCAAAACGACGATCCAATCAACTGTCTCAGAATTGGACCAAACGTGGCATATAGGACCAAAAAATGATACGGTCCTGTTGGCGCAAGTTTCATCTCGATCTGACAAGCGTGCACAAAGTAATTAGAAAATTTGCACATAGGCCGATACAGTAAATTTTGACGGATACGCATCAAATTCGTCGCACACACGCAACCAATTTGAATTTGTCAAAGCCCACACGTCACGAAGCCTTTACGCACCTTTTGATGCTTTCGATTCACGACCACGTCGCCCGGATTGGCAGGACGCACGTCGTATCGAAGAGTTTTTCATAATTTTTAATATTTTAAAATAGATTTTTCCTAATCTTTGGGGGTTGTTTATTCGGCGCATTGCATGAATATAGGAGCAAAAAGAAGGGTTTAATCTCCTATATATTGTCTATAAGTGTCTTCAATAGAATTTCGAAATCGTGAATGTGTTGGGAGAAAACTGACCGCGAACTAGAGTCGTTAGACTGATTTAGGTGTCCTATTTTGATAGGTTTTTTCATGATTTCAACTCAATTTCTCTCGAGTTTCGTGTCCCTAGAATTCAAAATATTTAACAGGGATTTAAGATGGTTATATTGTGATCGTACTAGAGTTTACGGGACAGGAAACGATCAAATGACCGTTGAGATATCGCATGTTGAAATCACCTCTTCGCCCTGCTTGCTGCTACTTTTGAATCAGTACCTGTGCGTGGTTTGGCGGCCGACGGCTCTTCGGCCAGTGGCGGCACGGTAGGACGGCCCGCGCAGACCCAGGGTAGCGTAGCGGAGTGCTGGATTAGGGTTTTGAGTTTTCCTCGTTTACTCTCGTACCTCCTCTCTCTCTCGCTCTGTATATATATTTTACTTTGGTGTCGGGTCGGTTAAGGCCGAGTGGTTGGGTTCTCTCGGTTTGTTTGGGATGTTAGCTCGGGTTGGGGCCTGCTCGGGGAATGGTCCAGCTGAGATGGGTTTCCTTTTTCTTTATTAATCTATACATATAATATATATATATATATATATAATATATATATTACATATATGTTTACATATGATATCTATATACTCATATGTATATACTTCATCAAACACATATTTATATATATATAAATATAATATATATAATATATATAAATCTATTTGACAATAATAATATACCAATAATAATAAAATTTTATTATTAATAATAACCTCAATAATATTAATATTAACAATAAAAAAAATAATAATAATACAAAATTCATAACTCAATAATTATGTATACACCTTATGTACAGTCTAAAAATCCTAAAATGTACGAAGACATACTTTATACAAGTGTCGTTGAATATCAAATATTAATAATATTTAACTAACGAATACTTAAAATATTTATTAGATCACTAATACGGAATACAACATAATTATACCAAATTCTATCAATACGAATGTTATTGGACGTGCCACATGACTACATGGGCTTGGGCTCAGTTCAGATCCAGTCCGGGCTAAAATGGGTCCGTTGAGAGGATGAGCAGGAACCTCATCATGCCAGCCATGAAGCTGGTGTTTGGATATCGCCTTGCTCTCCAACTTGTCATGGTCTACAATATCTTGCGTGGCATGCGGGAGTTCTTAGAAAGGATAATCAAGCATGGAAGAAAGAACAATGAGTTCCCCCGGTGGAGCTTCCCTACCATTACCTGATGTCTTGGTTGGTGCTCCACTACCCGGGCTTAATAGACCCTGGTTCGGAGGAAGGTCACATGGACAGGGACGCCTCCATGCGTCGCTATCGCCGGAATAAGTGTATTCACCAGGGTGTCCCTTGTTGGCCCATTGTTTAATGATCACACCTAATTTTTATAATCAATGTTAACTTTGGTCGATACACAAATACATATACTGCTACACGTTTACAGGTTTAAGTCAGAAGAACATCTGTATCCTAAATCTGCGTCCTACTGCTACAAACTATAAACGTCGCATCGTCATCAAGATCCAAAAGCAATAGAATCAAATCAAGTCTTTTTCATATTTCTTCTGTAATTTTATTTTTATTGAGTGTAGAAAAATATATAAGATTGACCAGGATCTGTACTGGCTTAGCTTTTTTCAGTCCCCAAAAATCATAGCCTACCTATCCACATATACATATCTAGAGTCCACATTCCAAAACAAGCCCAAAACCTAATAAAATTGGTCTAAACAGTTCTATTCTGACCCTGGCAGAACTCGGCCAGAACTCGGCCTGAGTTCGGTCCAAGTCAGTTCAATTTGTTTTTGAATTCCCTCCAAATCTGCATCCAACGTTCGAATATGAGATTTCTGCATCCAAACTCTACCCGAATTCGGTTATAAAAATACTATAAATAGAGAAGAACTTTCACATTTCCAAATCACTCATTCATTCCATCTTCTTTCTCTATTCATTACTAAGTGTTTCTACGAGCTATACTTTCAAATCAAGCCTATACTACTCTTAGCCAAGCTAGTACAGTTTCTGTTTAATCTAGAGTTTGGTGTTGAAGAGTTGTAACGGAGGCTGCATTCAAAAATGTTCCAATTTTCAAATCGTCCTTTGGAGACGTCGGCTCTTCGCCAATCACGATGTTGTAAGAGTCATAAGCGCTCAGTTAAAGTACGCCATAGTGGATTAACATCGACATGATTAGTCGAGACTGGACTAACCCTCTTAGAGGAAAACTAGTATATATCGTTGTGTTACTGAGTTTGATCTTCTTGACTCTTACTTTACTGCAATTCTGTTATATTGCTCGTACTTGCCATAGTATATACATTTTAATTGGTAATATTTTTACTACACACGTACATTCTATTCACCCTGCTCTAGAGGTGCTCAACGGTCCTACAATTGGTATCAGAGCGTTTATACATATACATAACCATCTAGATAGTATATATATCTATAAAAGCTGTTAAATCCATATTCAATGGTGAAGGGCAATCCACAAATAGACCCTCACTATTTGAAGAAACAAGTTATACCTACTGGAAAACATGGATGAATTTCTTTCTAAAGTTACTGGACTTCGATCTTTGGTCGATAGTTATAGACGGTTATAAGAAACTACATAGAACAGTGATTTATGGTGTGTTAGTAGACAAGTCGCATGACAAATACACTGAGCATGAAAACACAGGCTAGTCGACGACCATCAATAAACTATTCTGTGCAATTAACAAAACTGAGTTTAATCGCGTATCCACCTGTACCACATCTAATAAAATTTGGAGATTTCTTGAGGTAACTCATGAAAGAACTTCCTAAGTAAAGTAATCCAAAATCAGTAGATTGACACAGGAATACGAGTCCTTCAAGATGAAACCCGGTGAGTCAATTACACAGATGTTCACTCGTTTCCTTGACATTACTAATCCTCTACAATCTTGGTAAAGATTGCATCAATCACTTGAAGATCAGAAAGGTACTACGGGCTCTAACAAAGAACTAGAACCTGAAGGCCACTGCAATATAGAAGGAAATAACCTCACCACGATGACATTGGAGACACTGATGGGCAACCTCATGACCCATGAGATGGACCTACAAGACTTTGAAGAGAAAACCCCCAAAGAAAAATCAATCGCCTTCAAAGCTCAAGCCAGAAGAGTCTCATGCAATGATTTTGACAAAGAAGATTTCAATAGTGATGAACAGGCCCTGCTAGTCAAAAACTTCAGAAAATTCTTAAAGTTTGAGAGATCTAACTGAAAGAAGAAAGACATCCATGAAAATAACGATGAAGAAACTATCTGCTTCAGATGCAAAAAGTCAGGGCATATAAGAAGGACATCCACTAACGAAGAAAAGTAGTCCATACTGTTGGCCTATGTGTCATGATCAACCTGATTACAATAATTGACCTAAAACTCTGACTTTGATACGTAAAGCAAGAAGGCTACAGAATACTGCATCCAAACTCGTCAAAGCAAAGTTTTAATAGTTTATTATGTATTTTTTATTTATTAAGTCTAGATTATTTTATGAGTCAGATCACTGACATTTTGAATTTTACCCTCACAAAAAAACCTATCTTTTTCCTAAACCAAACCAATATCCAAAAGCTTTTTTGAACCAAAATATCCTGAAAACCCAGTAGCCGAACTCGGGTCGAGTTTGCCCGAAACTCGGTCCCCATAAATCACTTCTGGTCAGAAGCATTTCCTAGTCTTTTGGATCTCCAACATTCAAAAATTTGAACGTTTACCCTAATCGAGTTCTTGTAACGCCCTAGTCCCAAAATACATAGACTAGGAACGTAGACAAGCCAGGCGTATAATAAATATACGTAAGCTGTAAATTCAGTATAACTATGACAACAAATCTCATACACAAGATAAAAGAATAATGATATCATAAAATCAACTTTGAATTATCATTTTGTACAAGTCGTTGGGCGGAGACAAATATAATACCAACTATTTAAATGAGAAGAAATAAAACAAATGAAATAATTTGTCAAGCGAAGTGAAGAAAGATCCAAGAGCAAGTCATCTTTGAAGGAATAGAGAAGATCACGACCTTGGCTAGAATACCTGCGAAATTAAAAACACACACACCTGGAGAAATCACCGGGTCCTCAGAGGGACATAATAAGATACAGGAAAAAATGCCGTATAAACTGAATATGTAAACAACTATGACAACACAAATGGTTCCCTAACCGTCTAGGTAATATGCACTTTGAGGACAACATTCTGCGCGGGGGCTTTATGATCAGCATCACAAATAAAAGAAGAACTAGCCGTAAGTAGCGCTCATCCGAGTCACTAACGGCCATCGGCAGTAAGTAGCGCTCATCGGGTCCCTATCGGCTCCAAAAGAGTGTGTAAAATAAATAGTAGCCCCAATGCTAATAGCTATCTTCTCCCTTCCTATGATACTATACATGCGTCATAACCAGAACACACAAACACATGTTGCTTCCATAATAATGTTTATTCCTAATAACTGCCAAGTCTTCTAACATGCACCTATTGGCAGTTATTCCTAATGCATACGCACGGGGGATTAGCCAAAACGCAAGTGACCTCTATATTTTACTCACAACACACATCTCGTGGCACATTCGTGACAAAGTTATGAAATGTACTAAACAGATGGTAGTCCCTTAACTCTAGGTCCACATGCACAACAATGAAAATATAACTAATAATATTATACCCTATATAACTTGAAAGCACAATAAGTAAACTATAAACAGTTAAGAGAGATGCAACTGGATAAACTAGTATAGACAACAGTAAATATGCAGTAATTATAAAATACAGAATACATATAAACAGTAAATATGGCAAGGTATCTTGCCTGAGGGTGGTGTGACGATCTGACAGTGTCCAGAGTAATCCAAAATAGCCAAGGTCGATAGGTAGTCCAAAGTCGCAAAGGAAAATAGGGATGTTGGATTAACCATGATTAGTGATGATAATAAAGAGGAAATTTCACATAAGTAAATATATATATATATATATATATATATATATATATATATAATATATATATATAGCTCTCTCTTCCTTGAGAGAGCGCCGTACCTAGAACCTTAATCCACCGATTCCGGCTTGGCCTCTGGCCGGGCCGGCGTCTTTCTCGCGACCGGATCATTCGACCGTCGTGTCTCTGTTTTGACGGTTCATGGCATCGAAGACCTTTGCGGAGGTGTGGGTCGACCCCGACGGCCCCATCGATCTCTGTTAAAACTCCTTTTCGGGGGTCCCTGTCGTCTCCTTCTCTGAAGAAGATGAGAAGATCCTGATCCACCATTCAGATTCGCTTTGATTGGGAAGTTTTCCCATGCCCGGCCACCCATCGATGTGATCCGAAAGTGCTTCATGGGCTTTCAGTTCGCTAGTGAGGTGCAGGTTGGGGTGATCGACCCTAAACATATCATTATTCGGCCGTCTCTTGAGATTGATTTCTTACGCCTTAGGGCAAGAGAGATCTGGTATGTTGCTAAGGCTCCGAAGCGCGTCTTTCGTTGGTCTAAAGATTTAATAGCTCACGAATCCCCATTGGCTCCTATATGGGTATCTTTACCTGGTCTCCCTCATCAGCTTTTTGCTAAAAATGCTCTCTTTTCTATAGTTATGGGTATTGGTACCCCCCTCAAACTGGATAAAGCTACAGAAGAATTTACACGACCTAGTACAGCTCGTGTCTTCGTTGAAGTGGATGTGAGCAAACAGCTTCCCCAGTGGTTCGTATTAATCTCCCGAATGGACGTACTTTATTCAGAAGATTGAATATGAAACCATCCCTAGATTCTGCTCATTGTGCAAACAAGGCATACTAGAGACCTCGTAAAGTTAATTCAACTACTGTAATTCATCCTCCTCCATAAAACAAAAAGAATTAATCATCGATCCTGTTCCCAAGCCTGTGGGACCCCAAATTTTGAACAAGGAGAGACATCCAATCAGGGTCAGCCATTGATTGACCCTCCAATTAATGCCCCACCGCCTCCGACAGATCAGCAGGATAACTCCTCTCAGGATGAGCCTCCCAATGAGGTACTTCCTACTGAGAACATTAATTCTCCTACAGCCATTTCTTACCTGTCACATCTACAATTGGCATCTTCTCCTACTTTATCCCTCATTCCCACGAGTGACTCCTTCCAATCCCCCTTCACCTACTGCTGCACACCTGGAAGAAGTAGAAGAAGGAGAGATCGGATCCTGGGCGGACGAAGTCGACGCTGCGGATGCTCAGAAGGACATTGAAGTCCCTGTTGAGAATTCGGAGCCCATTGGCCCTTCGACTGGTGATCCAGAAGCTGCAGACTTAACTGCTCGTGTTGATGGCGACAGGCCATGCCTCCCTACGATCCCAGGGACACAAAAGAAAAAGAAAGCTCCTCCCATCCCCGCCACCCGAGTCCTCCGATCAGCTGCTAAGCTCGCTCAAACTCCTTCCCCCCGTCCTCTAATGCTTAAAATCCTAAGTTGGAATATTAGGGGCATTGCTGATCCTATGGCTCTTAAAAGACTGAAGTTCTCTGTAGAACAAACAAAGTTCCTATTGTGGTTATCGTTGAACCAAAAGTTAATATTGACAAATTGCTCTTATCAACTCAAACTGGGGTTTCAATGTTCCTACTCTAACCAACGTGGGAATATTTGGATTATGGCTAGATATGACATGGAGTTATCGCTCATTGACTCCTTTGATCAATGCCTTACTGTGTCCCTTACTTCTCCCTTTTGCCTTCTGTTGCTTCATTATCTGCTGTTCATGGTAGTAACACGAAGGAGGGCAGACGACTACTTTGGGATTGCTTACTTATGATTCATTCCAGATGGCATCTTCCTTGGTTGGCAGCGGGTGACTTCAATGCTATTACTCAGACGGAGGAGAAATTCGGTGGCCTTCCCCCTTGCTTTGTCTCTATGAAAGAATTCTTGGACTTCCAGACAGCGGCTGGGCTTTCTGAGATTCCTTATACGGGCAATTGCTTCACTTGGGTGGATCGACAATATGGATCACCTAAACAAGGCTCTTGTCTGGATAGGGTTTTACTGGACTCCAAATGGCTGAACTGGGCTCCTTGTTCGTTAGTTTCTCATTTGAATAGATCGGAGTCGGATCATGCGCCTCTTCTTTTACATTGGAGGCTGAAAAGTCCGTTTCTCCTCGTCCTTTCCGATTTCTTCATTTTTTGAAGGATCATGCTAGCTTTTTTAGTAGTTGATAGTATGGAAATTTTTGATAATGTCAATAGTCTGGTTAGGGTTGGACTTCGTCTGGCGGCAACCAGAAAGGCACTATCTACATGGAGTAGATCAACTTTTGGCGATATCTTTCAAGAAGTCAAGAAAGCGAGGATGCGGTTACTGCTTTGGAGGCTGCTTGTGAGGCTGATCCATCACTTCGCCCTCAATGGCTCCTTGCTCGGCTCACTTGAAACAGAGATTGCGTATAGAGGACTCCTATTGGAAACAGAAAGCTAGGGTGAAGTGGGATGAGGCAGGGGACAAAAACACTAAGTTTTATAACTCTTGTGTCTCTTCTAAGCGTAATAGGCTCATATACATCATCTTCAGACTTCAGATGGGCGGGCTCTCTCTCTTTCCGATATTCAGCTAGAAGCTAATGATTATTATTGTAATATCTCTCTCCCCTAATTTAGTTCTTTATGATGATTATTTTCAACATATTCCTAATATTATCTCTCAAGAGGACAATGGTTTGACTGCCAAACCTTCTATGGAGGAACTTCTAGCTACTGTTAAGTGCATGGATCTTAATAGTACTTCAGGTCCAGATGGCTTTACTGGTTCATTCTTCTTGGCTTGTTGGGATATTATAGGGTTTGACATCCTTGATGCAGTTTGTTTATTTATGGATGGTTTTGCTTTGCCTAGATCTTTTACAAGCACTTACCTACTTCCTATCCCTAAGCACAAACATCCGAAGTCTCTCACTGATTATAGACCTATTAGTCTTTGCAATTTTGTGAACAAAATTATCTCTAAACTCTTGGCGAGAAGGCTTATGATATTCTTCCTCGCATTATTTCTCCTGAACAAAGTGGTTTTGTTCGGGGTAGAGAAATAGTGGATAATATTGTTTGGCTCAGGAAATGATGGCAGTATTGGATCACAAACATTGGAGAGGTAATATGGCTATCAAACTTGATATGAGCAAAGCCTATGATCGGGTTAGTTGGGCCTTTCTTCTTCGGATGATGAAACAGTTTGGGTTCAGTAATGAATGGTGCACTCTTATCCTTCATTTAGTTGATAA
>JANAVB010001799.1:5304156-5314647 GCA_029216955.1 Iris pallida
CGAGATAATGATGAAAAAATATAAATAGTTCAAGTTCCTTAAGAATATAAGTCTTATCCGGTGTTCGTTCCTATACAGTCGTCCTACTATCTTTTTGTCTAACGGCTTTGGTCGACCAAATGGGGTATGGACCTCTAAAACTCTATAGTCTAGGTAATCCTCTTAGTATCATCTTTAATGGGTCATAAGAATGATGGAATGCTAGGTCGTGAGGCATTCTACCCAACTTACAAAATTCAACTAATAGTGTATATTCTTAGTACAAGTCATCTTCCTAACCTATATCAAGTACGAAAGAAAAAGATAATATTTAAGGTAGAATGGGATCAAATAAGGCAAATCAAAGTAGTCAAACGAGAGTTCGTAAATGGAATCAATAAAGGAGGTCAAGTGTGTAGATGAGATTCCTAGACTCTAATCCTATATGCAGGCCCGCTCGGTACAGTAATGTAACCAAAATGGCTAACTCGACCTGTATGGGCCACCACAAAACATGTGAGGCTCCAGTCCCAAAATACATAGGACAAGGAAAGACATGCCAGCCGTATAATAAATATACGTAAGCTGTAAATGTAGTATAACCATGACAACTAATCTAATCCACAAAATAAAATAATAATGATATCAAAATTAACTTTGAATTGTCAATTTGTACAAGTCGTTGGGCGGAGACAAATCCACTACAACTATTTAATGAGAAAAAAAATACAAATGAAAGAATTTGTCAAGTGAAGCGAAGGATGATCCAAGAGCAAGTCATCTTCGAAGGAATAGAGAAGATCACGACCTTGGCTAGAATACATACAAAAATCATGAAAACACATACCTGGAGAGAATCATAAGGTCCTCAGAGGAACGTAACAAGATACATGTAGAACATGCCATATAAATTGAATATGTAAACACCACATGACAACACAAATGGTTCCCTAACCGTCTAGGTGATATGCACTTTGAGGACAACGTTCCACGCGGGAGATTTATGATCAGCGTCGCAAATAAAAGAAGAAGTGGCAGTAAGTAGAGCTCATCTGAGTCACTATCGACCCCAAAAGTGTGTGTAAAATAAATAGTAGTCCCAATACTAATAGCTATCCTCTCCCTCTCCATGATACTATACATGCATCGTAACCACAACACACAAACATGTGTTACTTCCACAACACAGTTTATTCCTAATAACTGTCAAGTCTTCTAACATGCACCTATTGGCAATTATTCCTAATGCATGTGCACGGGGGATCACCAATATGAAAGTACCTCTATATGTTACTCACAACTCATACACATCTCGTGGCACGTTCGTGACAAAGTTTTGAAATGCACTAAACAGATGATAGTCCCTTAACCTAGGTCCACATACACAGCAATGGAAATATGACTAATAATATGCACCCTATATAACTTGAAAGCAAAATAAGTAAACTATAAACAGTTAAGAGAGATGCAACTGGATAAACTAGAATAGACAACAATAAATATGCAGTAACGAAAAATGCAGAATACTATAAGCAGTAATATGACAAGGTATCTTGCCTGAGGACGGTGCGACGATCTGACAGTGTCCGTAGTAGTCCAAAATAGCCAGGTCGATAGGTAGCAGTCCAAAATCGCAAAGGAAAATAGGGATGTTGGATTAGCCATGATTGGTGATGATAATAAAGAGGAATTTTACGTAAGTGAATATATATATATATATATATATATATATATATAAATATATATAATATATATATATATATATATATAATATATATTATATATATATATATATAATACTATTTTAGAAAAATTTATAAAGTTTGAAACCATTATTTATTAGTAAAAATATTTTATAGTAAATATTTAAAAAATAACACACACACACACACATATATATATAAATATATATATATATATATATATATATATATATATATAATAATATATTATATATATATATATATATATATATATATATATGGAAAGTGTATTTTATTAGTACAAATTTTTTTATAGGTTAAATGCTTTGAAAAACACAAAAATCATTTTAGGCTACAAGACTCTAGGTTTGTAAAAATGAATTTGATATAAAACTATCTCATTATTTGAAAATATTTTAGATAATTATTTTAAAAGTCGAAAAAATGTTTAGGGCGTAAAACCTTTCAAAATATAATTTGAAAAATATATATTATTTATCTATTAAATAAAATAGAATAATAGTAATAATAAATATAATATATGACTATGTGTAAAGTAATGTAAACTAACAGTAAAAGTAAAATATAAAAAAATTTAATTAGAAATGGAAGTGGTCTACTGCTAGCAGAAATATATAATAATAATGATGATAATAATAATAAGATAATATAATAATAATAATAATAATAATAATAATAATAATAATAATAATAATAATAGTAATAATAACAACCAAGAATTACAACCAAGAATTAACAGTTAGGTGTGATTGTCTGTTCTCTCTTACGAAGAGAGAGAGAAAGAAAAACAAAAAGAAAAACACCAAAAAAAGAAGAAAGAGATCCCACACAAAGTAGCCTCCCCCTTTTTCTTTAGAAAAAGGTGAGAGAGAAGAGAGGTGAGTGAAGAGGGTGAAAGAGTGCGAGAGAGATAAGGCGGGGAAAGAGCAGAGAGGAGGGGGACGAGGGGTAAAGCTCACCGAAGGAGGCGCCTGAGCGTACGATCTGCGGCGGCAATGCTGCTGTACGGGGGAGCGGTCGCGGAGAGCTTGGACGCTGAGGCGGTACGATGCGATCTACGCCGCCACTCGTGGAAGGGTGGCGCACGTGCGCCGCGTGGCCGAAGGGGCTCTCGGTGGGCGCTCGGTTGGATAGGACGGGTGGCGGCAGTTCCTGAACGCGGTGGCAACATTCCAGCGTACAACGAGGCATTGAGGTAAGGGGTGTGGGTTAAATTTTGGTGGTGGTGGTGTTTCTGTTCGTTTATTAGTGGGGGTGATGGTGGACGATAACCGCGGGGGTGGTCAGATTGTAGACGGAAGAGGAGGTGGTGGCCAAATTTTTGGGGGGACGGTGAATTATGATAATGGTGGTGGATAGCGTAGGGTAGCGCCGGTAGTGGTGTTGGTGGAAGGGGTTACTGCAGGTTTTGGTGGTGGGTTCGGATCTTGCTGTGGTGACAACGACGGAGGTCGTCGTACTCCAATCTAGCGGGTCGGGCATGATGGGTGGTGGTCGTTGATGGTGATGATGATGGGAGTTGGGAGCGGGCGATCTGTGGTGATTGTCGCAGCTAGGTCGGAGGTGTGGTGGCTAGCTGGAAAGAGCGTGGTGGAGGATATGGGGTTGTCCGACATAGCAGAGGTGGGGTTGTAGGAACAAATCGTAAAGCGCAATACTCTAGGGGGTGAATAGAGTAGGCAGCGAAATTTAGCTAATTAAAAAGTTAGCAACAAGATCACAGAGAATGTATATATCACAAGTGAATAAATGTAAAGGCAGAGATCAGAAAGCAAACGCAAAGATGGCGATGTTACAGGTTTTTTCTCTTGTGAGGACTATTCCAGTCGGAAGAACTCTAACTTCCAATTGAATCCACTATTGGAAAATACCGCAAGTTTTTATACGAAGTCCTTGCAACTTCTACAACGCGAGCTTTGGTACGAAGTACTCGACCAGCTTCAATTGTGAAGTATCTTTCTTCAATCAAGTCTCTGATTAAATCACTCTGAAGCTTCTAGACCGTATTGTACTGACAAATCGACTAGATGATTGTAACTAGTAGGATTTGAAAGAAAGCTTTAGAGCACTTTGGAAGACGTTAAGCTTAGCGAGAAGAGATGAGAAAGTGAATGAGTGAGTTGAAATGATTGAAATCTTTTTCTATTTATAGGTTTTCCAAAGTCAGAACTCTAACAGAATTTGGACAGAACTCTATGAGAGATCTTGGCAAATAGCCGTTGCATCCGTAACTGCAGGAAGACCAAGTTATAAATCCAATGTACTAGGAGAATTCAGGCCAAATTCTGGACGAATTCGTCTAGGGTTATTTTGAATTTTTGGTCATTTTAAAAGCAGATTTTGGTTTTGGCTTTTTGAAAAGTTTAAGCAGTTATTAGCTTTTGTAAAATGGTATATTTTTTTAAAACATAGGATATTTTTGAAAAAGTTTTGGGAGTAGCCTATTTGCCAGTACGACTCGATATACAAAGTATTCCTAGACTCAATAAATATGAAATTACATTTCATACAGACTCATACGACAAAATCGACTTCGGTTTGAACAGATAAGTAGCAGTTCTTTAGTAGTTGTCCAAGTTGTCCAAATAGTCCAAGTAGCCCTTATATCGAGACAGAGTTTGATAATTATTAAAATCAGGTTCGTCCATGACCAATGGGCCAACAATCTCCCCTATTTTGATAATTGACAAACCTTGACCGATATAATATCTCGATCGTTTGAGATTTGAAAAGAATCAAAATATTGTACTATGTAAAAGATGTTAGATCCTATTTCTCCCCATTATCACTTAGCAAAATAATTGCAAGTAGAGAAGCTTCCCCGCAATTCATGCATAAGAAACAAACGTTGAAGAAATACAAAAAAATAGGGATAAACATGTATTTCACAGGCAGTTTATATGTTGAAGCATAAAAAGAATATAGTGCTATAATATGAAATAGGAATAATGCTAAGCTGAAATAGAAACATGCTATGAAAAGCAAAGAAGTTTAGTACATCAACTCAACAAATACAGTCTCAGTGCAAATAAAAGATAAAGTACTAATAATATCTTGGAATGTCGAAGCATTTCCAAGTAAACATAGACAAAAATAAAAGTCACACTAAATGACATCTAGACAAAAATACATCATGTCTAAATCACATATCCTCAAAGTCATCATCATCAGCAGCGCCAGTAGTGCCACCATGTCCGGATGGACCAGCTCCAGAAGTGTCAGCTCCAAAAGGGTGTGGAGTAGCACCAGAACCACGGTACCAATCATATGTTACCAGGTTGAAAGAAAGAACGTACTGCCTCATCCTCATAGCGGTATCATGAAACAGCTTGATCTCTGGGAGAGAACTGACAAATGTCCAGTCTGAGCGAATCGGAGGTGGTAAAAGAATTGGCGAGAGCCTGAAATCGACTGGCATCACGAAACTCGTTCCCTAGATGTATCAGTAATAAACGCTCGCAAATCGATAGATGCTGATGGACACCCTCAAATGACATAGGGTAATCCTGAGGAGGTAGAGCAGGAGCAGTAGGAGGAGCAGGAGGGACGGCTGCACTACGACGTGATAGCTGAAGATACTTGGGCTCAGACTCAAGAGCACAAGTGATAAGTCAATATCGAAATATGGAAAATGAGGGGGATAATCATCGCATAAGCAAGGTTGCGATCCCTCCACGACATCGACCCATCATCTGAATAATAGTCTTGGGGCCAAAAAATTTAATACCCTTAAGAATATGATAAAGGGCAGATAGTTCAAGGGTGGTACATCATCTTTTGAGGTAGATTTGGGTAAGATAGTGGAGTAGATGATGCGGTGCAACTCATAGTTGAATAACTTCAAGTTAGCAGCCTTAAACTTACCAGAATGTACGCAGGCAGGAGAACAGAGTTCATTCTTGAAACTGCTTAGAGTCGTGCCTGTGAGGAAATCAAATTCAGTAATATCATCAAGTCGGGCGTCTTTGTTACAAGGATTTTTGCTAAAACGACATCCTTAAACTCGATACTAATTCCACCGACACGAGTTCTAACAGCAAAGTGTCCAATGTGAAGTTGCACTAAAAAAGTCTAATAGCATTAGTGGCGATAGGAAATTGTTTGGTGACAAATAATATAACCCTAGTGCTTCAAAGAATGGACGTTGGTCAGAAAATATAGTCTATTTAATCGGGGCTCCGGTGCATATGTTACGCATCGAGAAATTCGCGTACTATAGTAAGGATTGATCATGAGTTCAATATAAAACTCGCTATATGTCGTCGGCCGATTGGATCGGGAAAAGAGTGAATCAACGTAAGGATTTGAAGATGAAGCTTATCACTACCCGTGGTCTTCTTCCTCTTGGATGGATTGAAACGCAAAGGCATTGTGTCCAAAAAGATGAAATACTAAGAACTTGAAAGAGAAAAGGAGATGGTTTTACCTTCCAAGATTGGAGTATATGGTAGAGGATGAGAATCTCCGCACAAATCCAAAGTTTGGATAGAAATCTCCAAGTAGATTGGAAGAATGGACTTGGAGTTCTAGGGTGAAGGGGGCTCGGGCGACTGCTGCTGTGTTTGAGGAGTTTTGAAGAAGATGAGAAGAAGGGGGCCCTCGGTTCTGACTTAAACATATACCAGCAACCGAACTTGGCCGAACACTGGCCGAATTTGGGCCGAGTTTGCCAAGGGTTCTGGTGAGGTAATTTTTCAAACAGAATTTTGCAGGCTACTTTCCTTTTATCAACTCTTTTCAATTTAATTCCAAGTATATTTATTTTAAATTTAATTAATAATTAATATTATTTTTATTAAATTTTGTAACACAGTGACTGTTTTAGATTAGCTGTAAGGGTACTGTCAGCTAACGGGAGTTCACTGGGAACAATTAAATGTCGCTTCGCTTCGACCGTAGTCATGGTGACAGACAGACCCTTTGTAGGCTTGTCTAAAAATAGTTTTTGAGTAGTAAAAATAATCGATAAAACAAATTAATTAATATTATTGATATCTAAAATTCCTAATTCTCGACGTAAATATTAAAATGATCTTATGCTAATTGCTTAGTGCGAGAGTGACATACAGGATACTTAGTCAAATTAATAGGACTAATGTTGTTACAGAAAATAGGTATGTGTGTGTAAAGTAAACCAAGTCTTCTAGGGTTTGCTTCATCCACAAAATTTGTGCACAACAACGTCCTGCGGCGATATACTCAGCCTTAGTTGTTGATAATACGACAGAATTTTGTTTTTTTGCTAAACCAAGAGACTAGAGCCTTGCCTAGGAGATGACACGTGCCGCTGGTACATTTCTATCCACTTTGATCCAGCAAAATTAGCATCTGAGAAACTGGTTAGGTCAAAGGAAGTGGTTTTGGGATACCATAAGCTGATAGAAGAAGTACCTTTAAGGTATCGGAAGATACGCTTAACCGTGCACAATATGATTCTTTAGGGTTAGCTTGAAAATGTGCACATAAGCAAACGCTAAACATTATATCTAGACGACCAGCAGTTAAATAAAGTTTACCAATCATACCTCGATACTTACGTATGTCGATCGGTTTGCCTTGTTCATCAATATCAAGCTTGGTTGAAGTTGCCATCGGAGTGCCAAGCGGTTTGACTGTTTCCAGATGAACTTCTTCAATAAATCTTTTGTGTACTTGGCTTGATTAATGAACGTCCCATGTTGGTTTATTTGATTTGCAGTCCGAGAAAGAATTTAGTTCTCCCATCATCCTCATCTCAACTCATTCTGTATATACTTTGAAAATTCTTGACAAAGAGATTCATCAGTAGATCCAAAGATAATAATCACATAAATTTGAACTAAAAGAAGATTTCCATTAAAAGACTTTATAAAAAGTATAGTATCAACTTGCCTTTTGTAAACCCGTTGTCAAGTAAAAAAGATCTTAGACGATCATACCAAGCACGAGGGCCTTGTTTCAAACGTATAAGGCTTTCTTCAACTTGAAAACATAATCAGGGTTTTTGAAATTAGTAAAACCTAGAGGTTGAGCTACATAAACTTCTTCTTTTCTAAAATCGTTCAAAAATGTACTCTTGACATCCATTTGAAACAATTTAAAGTTATAAAAAATGCAAATGCACATAACATAAGAATGGATTCTAATCTCGCAACTGGGGCATAGGTTTCATCGTAGTCGATACCGTCCTCTTGATTGTATCTTTGAGCTACGAGTTGAGCCTTATTACGAGTCACTAAACCATTCGTATTCAGTTTATTTCGAAGTATCCATCGGGTGCCAATGACCGGATGATTAATGGGATTGGGAACAAGTTCCCAAATTTGATTTTGTTCAAATTGGTTCAATTCCTCTTGCATAGCATCTAACCAAAAAGTATCGCTACAGGCTTCATAGTTTTGGGTTCAGCTGTGAAATAAATACAACACAGGAAACTATATCTTTACTGGAGGAACGAGTACTTAGACCCCAGGTAATCTCACCTATTATCAAGTCCTTGGGATGATCTGCCAAAAACTTTCTTCTTTTTGGCAAACTCTCATGGTAGCTGGGTCTGGCTTCTGGTTCTATACGTGATCTGCCTAGAGGATCAGCTAGTGTTGTGCTTGTAGGTTCTGCAGGTGCTATATTATTTGTACTGTGACTTCATTATCATCATCATCATCGAATGAATTGATTTAGTTCGTCGAATGTAACATTTATCGTTTCTTCAATGATCATGGTTCTCTTGTTGAAGACTCGGTACCCTTTGCTCTTCGCCGCATAACCTAAAAGATACCTTCATCGGCCTTTTCGTCAAAAATTTTCAGATCTTTAGTATTAAAAATAAAGCATTTACACCAAATATTTTAAAATAAGAAACAGTGGATGTTCTATCAAACCATAGCTCATAGGGAGTTTTTTTTCGATATATGTCGAATTAGAACCCTATTGAGTACATAGCAAGCTGTATGACATCTTCAGCCCAAAAGTATTTCGGTAGACTAAACTGTTTTAACATTACTCTAGTCATTTCGGATAGAGTCTTGTTCTTACGTTCCACAACTCTATTTTGTTGTGGAGTCCTAGGGCAAGAGAACTCATACAGATAATCGTGTGTGTCTACGATTGCTTGAACTCTGCATTCTCAAATTCGTTGCCATGATCGCTTCGAATACGAGTGATCATGAAAACTTTCTCATTTTGAACTTTCTTGCAAAAGGTGACAATTCTAAAATGCATTGTTCTTGCGTGCAAGAAATTACCCCCGTGTATCTAGAGAAATCATCTACTATTACAAAAGCATATAACTTACCACCTAGGCTAGCAATTCTACTAGGTCCAAATAAATTTATATGCAGTAATTGTAGAGGTCTAGTGGTACTTACAACGTTCTTAGACTTAAATACGGATCGGGTTGCTTTGTTCTTTTCACATTCACTACATACCGTATCCTTCTTGAAAGTAATGTCCGGTAAGCCTCGTACCAGCTTCTTTGTGGATAATCTTGAGATTGTGTCCATATTTACAAGACCGAGTCTCATATGCCATAGTTGACTCTCATTACTTTTGGCTATTAAACATCTGTCTGCTTTGTTAGCATCTTCTAACAAATAGAAAACATATATATTTATATATTGTCTTCCCTGATACCTTCAAAGATAGTACTACCAGTTGAGCTATCAACTATAGTACATTTGTCTTTGATGAAGTTAATACCATAACCATGGTCAGCTAAATGGTTATGCTGAGTAGGTTATGTTTTAACTCGGTAACTAGACAGACATCTTTAATCACAGGGTAGGGGGCCTTACCAATATTGCCGATACCAATTATGTACCCTTTAAGATTATTATCAAAGGAGATGTATCCTTCTTTCTTCTTTGATTGTATTATAAATAATGAAGCATCACTGGTCATGTGCCGTGAGCAACCGCTGTCGAGGATCCATTTTCTTCTAGCATGTGAAGGGTGTTCCTATAAAGGAATTTGCAGATAAAAACTTTGGTACCCATTTGTTGTAGGGTCCTGGAATGTTAGTTTCCAGTATCCATACATATATCTTTAAATCAACAAACTTCCTTACACTACATGTAGGAGAGAGATGACCAATGAGGCCACAATAATGACATTTAACATGTTGAGTGTTAGAAGCAGTGTGCGTGAATGATTGGTAGGTCTTGGTTTTCTAGTATAAAAGAATGCCTATTGGTCTTCTTGGACAATGGTTTGGTTTGTCTGACAGTGTGGGTTTGATAGTGTTTTGATGTTTCGGTAAGTGACACGTGTTACGGCAGGAAGCAACAACTTCAGGCTATTTTTCTAACCTAATTTCAACTTTTTGGATGTTTCATACAATGTAGTATAATCAGCAGTAAGTGTAATTCCTGATAAGTGCTTGCTAAAGATCTTCTTCTCTTTGAGTAGGTCTTCCTCTAGTTGGGTAATGGTCTTGTCTTTCTCTTCGGATAGTCTTGTGGTCTCGTGTAGTAAAAGCTTAACGAAGAGAGCTCACCTACCTTACTATAATTATCATTACTTCTAACCTCAGCTAGTTGGTCGGTGAGTCTTCCTATTTCACCTTGTACTCCTTAAGTACCTTCTTAGAGTTTTCATATTTACTACGCAGTTTTCTGTAATCACCTGATAGGTCACTAAAGGCTTCCTAATTGCTCAAAAGTAAAATCATCATATGTATCAAAAATGGGTTATGTCACGACCCGCACCCGTTTTTTTTTCCGGATACGAGACATGTCCAAGCTAGCCTACGCGTAGAGTCGGCAGTAGAACGCTGTCACGGCCATGATGATCAAAATAAATAAAACAATGC
>JANAVB010001799.1:5314660-5344660 GCA_029216955.1 Iris pallida
GAAACCCCAGCCAACATCAACAAATCTCTCCCTTGCCAACTTGGTAGAGGAGCTCGACATTTCTATGATCCTCCTATAGTATTAATTTTTTTCCTTAGTAGAATTTTTGTGAGCATAACCGCTTGATTGCACTCTGTAGTGACCTTCTCGAGCGTCGCAACTTCGCCTCAAGAACATCTCGTATCCAATGATACTGAGTTGCAATATACTTGGACCGACTATGAAATACCAAATTTTGCCAAAATAAATTGCACCCTGTCTATCGCATAACAAACATAATGCTCTTGCTTAGGTCCCATTTTCAGTAGAAACTTCTTCATCTTAGTAACTCCTTGCAAGCCTCCATCATCGGAATAAACTATGTCTGTAGTAGACAAGACAACGCACTTCTGTAACTGTAGCTGTTACATATATTATATATATATATATATATATATATATATATTATATATATATATAAAACCTGGGACACGAATGGGGACTAGAATACTAGTTTCTTTTACGCTTGTGTCAAAGGCCGCAGAAGCTCTCTGAGAATACATCGCATCAACGATGGGACCGGCAACATGCTGGACGATCAGGAGAACATCCAAGTCGATGCTGAGAACTACTTCTCTAACATGTTCACCAGCAAAGGGATATACCCAGCCGGGCAGTTCCTGCGTTGACGGCCGAGGAGGCCGATGCTACAGGTGATGGGTTTGTAGTCTGTCTTTTGTTCTTCTTACGTCCTTTTTCCATGATTGTTGTATATTCCAATAGTACCTCTTGAATTGTGTTTTGTTGTGCTAGATAGTGTAATGACCCTGTTAAGACTATAAAATTCCCGACCAGTAGGACCCTGATCTTGTGTGTTGCTAGATAGTAGTTTTAACCTTGATTGTTGGTGGTTTAACCAAGGGAAGAGTACAACCACCTTAAATTTCGAGGACGAAATCATTTTAAGGAGGGTAGATTTGTAACCACTACTTTTCTAAAGCAAAGATAATTTTGAACTTTTGTAAAATTAATCATTTAATAATAGGTTTAAATCATGTTAATGATTTATTAGTAAATTTTGATTATTTTAATATCATTAAAATAGTGTTTTGTGATTTTGTCCTTTTGTTAGTGTAATGTTAGAGCTGCTTAGCCTAGACACTAACCATGACCATGGAGGCCTAATCCATGTGATTATATTAGCTAATTACCACTTTTTAGGCTAAGGGTGTTTTGGTTATTTTTTATATTTTAATATTTTAGGAATTTTATATTTAATATTGATTTTTATGGGATTTGTTTAGTCGGATTTGAGTTTCGTCTCGTTCCGACTTGTGTTAGTGACCCGGGTGGCTTAGACTCTAGACGGGATCCCAAGATTAGTTAGTCATGGTCCACAAATCCTACTAATTAAGTTAGTAAATTTAGACTAATCCCACTTGTTAGATTGGTTAAGTTAGAGGCTTAAACTTAACCCTTTTGATCCCAAACTTGAACCTAACTTAAAATTAACCAAAGGGAATTAGTAGGGGCCTTATTGGGTTTTCCCCAAGGCCTAAATAGGGTTAGATGGTAGCAACATATTGGAGGGTTGCCCTTCATTTCATTTCATTCCATCAAGCCTCTATTTTCTTTCACAAGTGTTCTTCCCCAAATTGAGAGCTTCCCACTTTGATTTGATCTCCAAATCCTTACATCCCTCCACCAAAACTTCCATCCAATCTTCTCATACTACCAAGGGAGGGTGCTAGCAAAGATTTGGAGCAAAATACAAGAATGAGTGTTCATTTTGGAAGATCTTCGTGTCGGAGCCGTGTCCTTGAGAGTATCATTGGAATTCCACTCCCGATAGGTAAAGCCAACCCTCTAAATTGATTTCCTATGCATATTAGTTAGTTTTGAATCCATAGGATCCACCTCCATGCATGTACCCCTATTAGATTCAAGTTTGAGGCCATTTGGAGCTCTCTTGAGGATTTTAGATATGTGTTTTGTGTCCTACTTGATAGATCCCAAATTAGGACACCCCATGTGTTTAGTTTATTTCCTAATAGGATTAATTGTGTCTTAAATTCAATTTTAGAATGGTTAGAGAGTGGATTGATCTTAGTTAGGATGGTTAGAATGAGTTTCATTTGGATACCTATGTTGGTATCCAAGTATCTTGGCCTACATGTGTTTCTTTTGTCCAAAACAACCCAAATTCGTCATAATATTCATCCATATTTTTAGTAACCATAGCAACTTAGAAATGCCATAACTTTTAGCTCAGAACTCCGATTAATCTCCCATTTTTTAAAAGAACCGTATCAAAGTTAGCTTTCCAAATATATATTTTAATAAGCCAAAATTGTTCTAGAACTTTCTGTAAAACTATTTGAGTGTCAACTGTCCGAAAGACAAACGCGTTTCGGTGTTTTTGCAATTTCGGGAGCTTTCGGACACGAAAATGCGATCCGTTTGAAGTTTCGAAAAGCTAACACGAAGGACTACGACGTACTATAATATTAGAATTTAATGAAGGCCCAATTGGTACAATATTGATTTTAAGTAGAAGAGTGACTATACGACATAGGCATTTTGTGTAACCTATGAGCCTATGTAGTATGGATATTAAGTGAATATAGGTATCATAGGTTGTTGAGTATATGTATGATATAGTACATATGTACATATATATTATATATATATTATAAAATATAATTATATATATATATTATATATATATATTATTGTTAGTTATATATGTTAGTATGTTTCTTAGACGTTGGTTAGTAGAGGGTTAGATATGTTAGAGTTTGTTATATGTTAGATGCTGGTTAGTAGAGGGTTAGATATGTTAGAGTTTATTATATGTTATTGTAAGTTATATTTGTTAGTATGAGTGTTAGTTAGATAGTAGAGGTTAGTATTTTGTTAGATATTTGATATGTTGTTAGATATTGATATGTTAGTAGGTTATGTTAGTTCTAGATATTGGTATGTTAGCAAGTTAGTCTCTATAGGTTATATGTTAGATTAGTTAAGATGTTATGTTATACATTAGATAGTTAGTTAATTAGATATTTTAGGGGTATCTTGGTATCTCATGATACCAAGTTAGTACCTTAAGATATATATTACCTTTACCTTCAAGGTAAATGATTAGTTTACTTTATGACCAAGGTATGGTATCAATATACTATGGTAAGGTATCAGGATATCAAGGTAATGTATAGGTTTACCCAAGTTAAGTTGGATTCCAACCAAGGTATTGGTATTGGGATGCCAATATGACCAAGGTTGATATGGTATCCTAGTATTAGTGGGTTAGTGTCTAAGTGTTTGAGTTTGAGTAGGTTGTTGATTGTGGAAGGGTTATATAGATAGGTATATATTTTGGGTTATATAGTATCTATATATATTATAAGAGTTTAGATATAGGTTATGGTTCATAGTGGGATATGTATATACTTGATATATGATATCTATATGTATGTGTTAGGGTGGTACTATATGGGTAAGGATATATTGGTATGTATATATATATATATCCTAAGTATCATAGATATTGACCACTAATCTAAGTTTGAGCAAAACCCTAGAAGCTTGACTCCTAGTTTGACCCAAGGTAACCAGAGTTGACCTAGAGTTGACAGAGTTGACCAGTTGACCAAAAGTCAGCTGTAAGTCAACATTTGAACAGTTTGACCTAGTTTGACTTGGTTTGACTTCCTGTAACCTAGTGTGACTCAGTTTGACCTAGTTTGACTTGATGTGACCTAGTTTGACTTAGTTGGGCTGAGATTGACTTAGATTGCATATTATACATTAGAAAATCATGCTTAACTCTGTTTAAACCTAATTAACTTACAATATCTCATCTCTAGGTCTGTGAGATCACTTTGAGCATCGACCTTACTTGACAGCTCAGGACAGCAGCAGTACATTCTCTGATAGTAGTTCTTTGTCTTGATATCTTCTGTATCCGATTCAGTTATAGTATTTTACTTGATTCTCAACGATGGTGCACGGACTAGTATTATCAGATTCTGTCATGAGATGTCATTCCTAGATTTTCTTGGGATATTGGTACTTGCTCGATCTTGTACTTTTATTTACACCGATTCCTGAGTGGGAGTAGCTACCTTCTTAGGAATCCCGTGTCATGACATGCTATATCCGATCGTATACTACTCGGAGATGGGGAGTTATTATAGGTTATGTGATCAATACCCTCCTGCAATTTCGTTACTACTTGCATCATAGCCTTACCCTCACCTCACGTAGGGTAAAGCCTGACCTATGTTACTACTTGCACCATAGCTTTCCATTTGGCCGGCCGAGTTTCCATACTTATAGTCGGTCAAATGGAAGAGCCTGATCCTGACCCATACCGATCACATAATGCTATAATACTCGAGGCACATTTTATATTTATTACATCAGATAGATATATTCCTATTCAGTTCTACTTTCCTGTATGATACACCCTGGCATAATTTCCTGCTTTACATATCCAGTTATATTTCCATCTTGATATATTCATCTTGTATTGCATTGTATTGTCTCTTACAGCATTTGTTACAATAGAACTGTTGTTGGAGATGTACTTGCTCATTTTTCTGACAGGATAACCGTTGATGTTTACAGAGGATATGTTGGATGATTGCTCTACCTTTTACGGGTATAGCCAGGATAGAGATTTTGATGAGACATTACCCTTGGTGCCAGTAGAGGATTTACCTCTTGCTTAGACTGTTAGATAAGTTTTACTGGACTACGTTCTAGCTAGTATTGAGACATGTTATGTTATATTTTGGATTCTTGTGTTATATCTTTAACTCTAAACTGTGTTGTAACTTCGTACCTTTTTCTGTTCATATATTTCTATTATATTTTTATGATATTCGTGCCTATCTTCCTTAGATGTCTTTTGATTGAGTTGAGATTATATACCTCCGTACGGAGATGATAGGTACATATATATTGTGTCTAGATGCTATACTTTCTAGTAGACCTATACAACGTTCTACCGCCGATTCTGCGGCGTAGGCTGGACGTACCCACGTGCTCGTGCCCCTAATCAGGGTATGGGTCGTGACATAACCTAGATAGTATGTAGGGCTTGTGACTGCGGGAATATCTCAACTGCATCTTGTTAGTAACTAGGCCTGTTATAACCTAGTTAGCTAATGATAGCAAGCCATAGGACTTGATTGGCCGTGCCTGAATGATTATCTCATGATTAACATGGAAATTATATTCCAACTCTTGTTCTTCCTGATGCAAGCAAGTATGTTCACTTTAACTCTTATCATTTATGTTATTATCGATATGTTGCTTGTATAAGTTCTTCTATTCTTTATATGCTGGTTTTAGTTCATACGTGGAGCCTTCCTTGTGGCTTGCTATTTCTGGGGTCTGACCTACTGGTTTTGTATGACCATAATTTGGAGTGATACCCGAGGATCTAACTGCTTTCCAGCCAGATGGTGACCAACAGGAGTAACCATGGCAACGAGTGGGTTTCTTATTTTTCTCTCCCACTCTATTATAAATTATTCTTTTGAGGCGGTTAGCCGTCGAGCATGTTTAGCTCGTGTTGAAACTTAATTTTGTCTACCTAAGGACTGTAACATGATTGACAAATCCTATGGTTGATCATGTATGACTTAACTCTTGCTACTCTTTGCATTTTGTATGACTAGCTTTATGATCATCTGAATATGTAATGTTTGGATGCCTTATTTTGTATGTCCGATGATTAACATCTTGTAACATTTATTTATTTGTTTGAGATTGAGACACTAGGCTTGTTCTTGACCATAAGAGACTGTTGGCTTATAGATAAACCCTCATGCATCTAGACAGACGTACCATATTACGAGTTGGGTTGCGCTTCAATGTACGTAGCTGGCTGTGTCTGTCCTCCGCTCTCTAGTATTCTAGTTCTGGGGCGTGACAAAAGCCCTTTAACGAAAGGCCCATTCTAGCTTAAGGTTTTAAGTCAATAAATAGACTCTAAGTGGTTTCTAGCTAGATTAGAGCCTAACAAACTAATTTTTAATAGAATTTAAGTTTGTCTAATCTCACTAACTAGTCCTCTTTGGTCATGACTAACATCTAGTCAATGTGGTTTTAAGGTTTTACCAAATTATGACACTAACACATTTCATTAATTAAAAGATATCTAAAATGATCAAATTTTTTACAAATTACTAAAATATCCTTATTCTAGAATATGGTGGTGACAGAGGACTCCTTCGACCAAGCGATATCGCTCTTCATCAGGCACGTGGACTTGTCCGAGGAGATGATCGTCTCATTTGTTCATGGAAGCAACTCGAAGCAGGAGCGGAGGCTGCTTTGGAATATATTTCTCAAGTTCAAAGGGCTTGGCCTATTCCTTAGCTTTGTAATAGGGATTTTAATGTTATCTCGAAGGTGTAAGAACGTAGTGGAGGTCGTGCGCCTGATGCTTCCTCGATCTAAGACTTTCTAAACTTTCAGCTGGCATCTGGGATCAGTGAACTTCCTCCTCGGCAACCCTTTCACCTAGTTCAACTCACAAAAAGGTTCAGATCGACAGTTGTTTAGACTGGATCAAATTTTCTCTGACTTCTGGTGGCTATAAATGGCTAAAGCGTCTGAGGTAGTGCACCTGGACTGTTTGAATCGGATCATGCTCCCTCCTCATATCGATCAGCTCGCAGGTGGCTTGGGGACTAAAAGGCTTCAGGTTTCTTTCCTTCTGGGCGTGCCACCCATTCCTTGAGGTGGTGGTCGAGGATTGACAATCCATGTCCCATCCTAATGGACTGGTGAGGCTGGGTCTTAGACTAGCAACCACACGGAAGGCGTGTCTAGGTGGAGCTTCAAGGCATTTGGTGATATTTTCGGCGGTTAGATCCAAGGTAGAGCTGACGTGACCGCGATGGAGGCTGCTTTCGATGGGTCAAAGGATCCGAGTCTACGCTCTCGCCTGAACGCGGCTAAGACTGCTCTGAAGCAACGAGCAGCTATTGAAGTCGCGTCTGCTTGTGTCAAGAACAAATAAAGAAAACTTTATATCCATCGGATCTGTAAAAAGGATGGGCGGTTTATGAACTCGGTGGAGAAAATCAAAACATAATTTGTTGTTTTTTCCAAGCTCTTCCATAAGTCGCATGTGCACCAGGACGCCCAGTTTCTCTTGGCTTTTCTACCCCTCATCTCCACTAAGGACAATGCTATGTTGATGGCATATCCAACTCTGGAGGAGGTCGAAGGGCAGTGAAGGCCCTCGACTCCAGCAGCTCGGACGGCCGAATGGGTTCAACGATATTTTCTTCTGCAAATGCTGGGACATCATTAAGGAGAACCTTCTTGAGGCTGTCCAATGCTTCTTAGACGGATTTGGGTATCCAAACTCCATATCTAGCACCAGGATCGTTCTTATCCCTAAGTCGACAACCCAGACTCCTTCAAACTATCGCCCAATCAGTTTGCAACTTCTCTAACAAGGTGATTTCCAAGTTGCTTTCCAATCGGCTTGCAATATTCTTCCTTCTATTATCTCTCCGGA
Source organism: Iris pallida (assembly GCA_029216955.1). Classification (NCBI taxonomy): domain Eukaryota; kingdom Viridiplantae; phylum Streptophyta; class Magnoliopsida; order Asparagales; family Iridaceae; genus Iris; species Iris pallida. Next base: position 5,322,186 of record JANAVB010001799.1, read on the forward strand.
ACAAAGTGGATTTGTCCGCGGGCGCGAGATAGCTGACAACTTAATTCTTGTTCAAGAGAAGATCTCAGAGTTGGGCCACAAAAACAGGGGCGAATATTATGGTCAAAGTGGATATGCTAAAAGCATATGACCGCTTAGATTGGCAATTCCTTTTATGGGTTTTGAAGAGGTTTGGCTGCTGCAATGAGTGGATTGATATGAAGTTCCATTCGGTTAGCAACTGTTGGTTCTCTATGGTCATCAATAGAGGTAACGGGGTTCTTTCGATCATTCTGGGGTATGCGCCAAGGAGATCTCCTATCCCCGACGTTTTTATGATTACTGCCGAGGCCCTGAGCAAGAATTTGAATAAACTACCTATCCTTCTTTCCTTCCATAATTATTCTATCAATAGTGGATGCCTGTGGGTCACTCACCTAGGATACGAGCTATGATGCGCACGTTGAGACTATATGAGACGTATCAGGTCAAGCCATTAGCAAGGTGAAAAGCAAGTGATCATCGATACTTCTTTAACGGTGGATCGTAATAGTAGCCTGGAGGCTATTTCTAGATTTTCCATTAGTCATCCCCCATTTCAGTACCTTGGTTGTCCCATTACGAATGGTAGGCGCAATGCGGTGATGTTCAAGCCTTTGGTTCTGTACGTAGGTGCACGTCTTCTGGGATGGCACAACCGTATGCTCTCATATACGGGTAAGCTTACGCTCCTACGCTACATCCTCGCCTCCATCCCAATATATCGTTGGCACATGCAATCAAAGAAGTGCGTGTTGATGCGAATTAAGAAGATGTGCTCTCACTTCTTCTGGGATCGAAGGAAGGGTGCCATACAGGATTTGGGTTCGATGGTTGAAGGTTGTGTGTCCTACGCTCAAAGGGGCCTGGGGTTAGGAGGCTTTAGGAGATGTTGGATGCTTTCTCGGTCAAGCTTTGGTGGAAGCTGCATATGTACGACGCACTTTGGTGTAGATTTCTCCATATCAAAATTTTCCCAAGTCACAACTCTGTCAGGTGAAGGTTACTGTTCGACATAAAAAAAGTTGAAGAACTTTTTGTATTAATCCGAACGAGAAAAGTAAAAGAACTCCTAAACATGAGATCTCGATACAAGTTGATTATGAGGAAGTGTGACGATAGAGATCGAATACTGTAGTGGTTCCTTTACTCCATTGACGATCTGACGATGAGAAGAATTTGCTCTGACTTTCTAGATGCCTGTGAGTGGATAATCTCGGGTTGCCAATCTAGATCCAAAATGTAGGAAGACTCATACGTACTTTGGTGTAGATTTCTTCATCCCAAAATTTTTCCCAAGTCACACCTCTGTCAGGTGGAGGTTATCGTTCGACATAAAAAAGTTGAAGAACTTTTTATATTGATCTGAACTAGAAAAGTAAAAGAACTCCAAAATAGGAGATCTAGGTACAAGTTGATTATGAAGAAGTGTGACGATATAGATCGAACACTGTAGTGGTTCCTTTACTCTATTGACGATGATTTTTTTTCTCTAACTCTCTGGATGCCTGTGGTTGGATAATCCTGGGTTAACAATCTAGATCCAAAATAAGGAAGACCCTTATATTTATAGACTGACGGAATGAACCATCCATGTGCATATGCGATGCATGCATGGGTTTTTGGTGCGTAGGAGCGCAGCACGTACGAAGATAGGGTTGAATTTGTTGTAACTGCATTATTGAGCTGCAGATGATTCGATATGTGGCAGTTGTTAGGATTCATCTGTTGCTGAGATCTTGGGTAGTTGACGTCCATTCATAAGCATGACTGACTCAATGACACATGGCACGTGCACATTGTTCGAAGATCTCATTAAGTTAAAACAGAATAGATTTGATCATATCTGAGGGGCACTGCATCGTTGATGGTGTCGTTTGGCACATGCTATGCTTGTAGATGCTGTGCTTGTTTGAAGCAAGGCTTTGGAACCCTTAGGGTGACTGCACTTTTTCAATCCTTGAAGACCGTGCTTCTTGGCTGAGTCGATAGCATGTATCTGACAACTAACACCTGACACTTGTCTGTTGACAGCAGACAACTGATAGCTTCCTTCTGACACTTTGTATTGGTGTGTCATAAATGTTGAAGTGATGGCCTGGGATTTCATGCCTGTGAAGTTGTACCTTTGGACATTGCTTCTTACTGCTCCCAGGTGTTGCGCTTTTCAGGGGTGCACTTTTTAGAGCTCATGTCTGTCTGCGCTTTCAAGGACTTTAGAGTCATTTTGGGTTAAAACTCCTTAATTTCTGCCGCTGTGGGGCTCGAGAAGTGATAACTTTGACTAAGGACTTAGTCAAAAAGATCATTAATGAGATTCATTGTCATGAATGCGAGGTTCATCCAATTAACTCGGAGCCTTCGACTGGCTGCCACTTGGCGTGTGGGTTTGACCGCATACGGGCTATAAATAAGGGTATTTTTGGGGCACAACTCATTCTTGCACCCCTCTTCCCCACTTTTTATCGGAGACAATGCTGTACCCAATGACTATGAGCCTTTTCCTTGGCGAGTTTGGCAGAAATTGGGCCAGTCGTGGGCTAGGATTATAGAACTCGTTGTTCAAAGAAGTGGCGAGCTTGATGAGATGAAATCAACCAACTATGGGCATAATTGTCCGTATTCGTCCAGCGTGCTAACCGTGTTCTTCCTCGAGATGACATTGAATGCCAAGATGTTGACTACGAGGTCTGGGATTGATTGCCATTCCAGACCTTGTTCAACCATCGACTAGGAGCTGTACCGAAAAAGGCGCTTTTTTTGGCATACATTGTATGATGCACTTTTCTTAGCCTACATTGTATACGCTTTTCTTGGCCTACATTGTGGATGCTTTTCTTGGCATATATTGTACGTGCAGTAGATAGTTTGCTTTATGTAATCATGAATATCAATGAAAAATTAGTAATAGACTAAAATTGTACTGTAATCATGAATATTAATGAAAAATATTTCGTATGCGCTTTTGTCAGTACTGTCTTATTTGTCTGTCTGTGCCAATCTGAAATGCGTAGTAGTTATTGTACACATAGGGCTGCACTTCATAGCTCCCGTTTTTTTGCTCGTAGTACGCTTTTGCAATTTTTCTATGCTTCTACAAGACCCCCTTTAAAGTTTTCAAACTTCGATAAGTTTGGAATACTTTGAAAAGAAGCATGGTTTTGGACACGTAGATGTGCCTGATTTTGGTACGCAGGGTATGGAGTGTGCAACTTGACTTGACAGGCTGTCATCAATAAGAATAACCGTCATAAGTTATTTTGCTTTAACCGTCATTACTAATGATAAGGGCTCCTTATTTTTCGGAAGAAATTTGAAATGATTTCATTCTGCCATTACACGCATTTTGAAATGTCTTCCCATACCCGAAGTGTTTTTTCTGTCTCATCTGTTGATACGTGTCTTCACTATATAATAGGGTTTCTTGGATAGAGAAGAACTTTACTATGTTCATTTTCTCTGAACTTTTTTAAAAGACTTCTCCTTCTTCCCCGAATAAAACCCTAGTTTTCTCTCAATGGCCCCCAAAACTCCGAGAGCTTCCAAGGCCTCTAAGGACCCTAAGGCCAGTGCCGCGGGCACTAGTAAGGAGAAGAAGCCGGCCGTCGAGGTTGCCACCGTCAATGCTACTTCGGGTGTAGATGATCATGAACCTGATGTGCAAAAAAATATTGCAGGTAGGCTTCCTGTCTTCATTTTGACAGAGGTGGCCTGAAATAGGTGATCGTGCATGAGTGTGCTTTTGAAGTAGCACTTCGAAATATGCATCGATACCCTATTTGCTGACGACATGGGTATCACTTGTAGAAGTGATGCCTAGAAGATGCGCTGATGTTCCATTGCTGAGGCGCATGGGCACTACTTTTGGGATTAGTGTCTGGAAGATACGCTGACGCTCCTTTGCTGATGCACATGGGCACTACTTTTCAGAGTATCTGGAATATGCATTGATACGCTTTTGTTGATGGCATGGGCACTACTTTTCAAAGTATTGTCTGGAAAAAGTGCTGACGCATGCTGACGCATATGGCCACTGAACAGTGCCTACGCTGGAGCTCCTTTGCTGATGCGCATGGCCACTAAACAACACATGTGCTGAAGCTTTGCTTATTGATGTATGGCCACTGAATAGTGCCTGTGCTGATGCTTTGCTTGCTGATGCGCATGGCCACTAAATAGTGCCTGCTGAAGCTTTTGCTTGTTGATGCGCATGGCTACTAATATGTCTGCGCTGAAGCTTTTGGTTTCTTTTGCAAACATCTTTTAAACATCTTCTAACTTTTTTGCTTTATGCTTGTTTTTTGTGCAGTCTCTATGGTTATCCCCCGATTCGACGACATCCTCTTTGAGTCATATGTTCGTGCTCTGGGTGTGAATTTTGACGAGGAGGTGGTTAATACTGCTAAGGAATTAATCGCTTGGGACCAGCCTCCTAGGCGATTGGCCATGATTGACCTCCAATACTATGCCTACTTCCAGTGTATGATGGACCGACACAAATTTTTGGCTGAGGGTGACGTTGATGCTAAGTTGTTGAAGCCATAGTTCCTGTTTGGCAACAAGTTGGTTTCCAACAATAAACAGATCATGAAGTTTAAGGAAGAGTGGTATTTTGGCAGCTACGACCTTAGTCTATATGTTCCGACGACCGAACGACAGCTTCCTCTTTCGATCTTTGCGTGTTTGGCCGAGAAAAGGCGTATAGACTGGGACCTGACCCCTACTGTAAGCCCCCTAATTTTTGGATTTTTTTTTGTTATTTTTATTTATTTTATGGATATTTTAATTTATTAAAGTCAATAATGGCTATGTGAGTAGTTTACCATAGCTTTGACTTTCGAAGCACAACAAATATTATTTTCTCAAATCCAATTCCATATTGGAATTCTAGACTCGTCCACCTTTAGTTTGATACATAATGTCCCATTCAAATTTGTTTTCCATCATTCTTTTGGCTTCACATGACTTCGGGCCAACTTAGGCCAATTTGAGCCATTGGCGTAATTTTAAGCCAACTTCCAATTTAATTTTTGGACTTGACATAGATCGAAACCGTATGACCCAATATATGGTTTTAATCCATTTTGAGTCTACAATGCACATGCCTAGAGTGTACTATCTAATCGAGTTCTCATGTGCTACTTATTTACAAATGGCACATGAGACTCATTAAATTGAATTTCGGTCCAATTTGACTAGTAATGCTACTCGAACCAGAACCTAGTCAACCCTATTAGTTAGAGCCTAACTAGGAGTGCCAAAACCAGGTATACATATATTTAAGAGAATTTTAGAGGTTTAATTGTAGCCATATACAATATTCCTTTATATTTGGCCTGGTCAAACATCTAACCAAAATAGGAAACCTATTAATAATAGTATGATTTGGAGAACCAAATCCTATCCAAATTAGATCAAACCAAAGCCCATGCACTATATATTATTTATATATATATATATATATATATACCTATCAAACCCTAACCATCCCCCTCTCTCATAATCATCCACTACTCCACAAATCCCCCCAAACCTAGCGGCCACCACTCCAAACTCGAAACCCTAGCCGACCCCCTTTCTTACAAAATTTAATTTTTCCTCGATTTTTCTGCCAACCACCGCAACTTGGACATCCCTTTCAACATCTCCTTTCACCCTAGCAACTGTAGGAGCAACCTTGCAGCCGTTATAGAGGTGCACGACGCGCTACTTGGGCCGAAACTCCGTCGAATCAAAGTCTGAAACGTCACAGCAGGTTAGTCGACATGTAGATGATGTTTCATCCACTTTTTCTCATCTGTTTCTCTTCAAACAAATTCTAAGTTACCTTTGTATGTCTACTCTAACCTATGATCGTGGATCTCCCAACCAAGCGGTTTGCCCGTGGCGTTGATTCTACGACAGGGTACCAAACTGATGAATTCTGTTGTGAGCCACTTTTCGCCTATCTAAGTTCAGTTTCTAAACTTTTTAGTATTTTTATTCAGAATCTATACATCGATACCTTTCCAATGCATATCTGAAAGATAGGTTTCGCATCCGTTTGCTATTTTAAAAAATTCATGACATTTGCCATGTCACCGAACTCCGAAAAATTATGCTTTCCTTGTGTCCAAAAGTGTCAAAACTCCATGAATTCATATTAAAATTTATTTTGTGTAAGGTTTAATTATAAATACTATTTTAACTAATTTATGTAATTTTTACAGAATTTATTATTTTTATTTTATTATTGTTTCGGAACTAAATTAATTGGTCGATTTGAGTAAGTCATATGCGGCATTGACATAAGACCTCTTGTGAAAGGTTTTCCTATTGAAAATAGTATTATAGCAATATATAAATATTTATAGATAAATTTCAAAATTTAAATATATTATTTTTTTTGTAAAGTATTTACGAGAGAATTTGGTACCTATATGTACTTATATAATAGATGTAGTGTCGTAGCAACGTTATGACAACTAGGAGGCGTAGATACTCATATAATTTATATATGGTATGTTGATATAAAATATTAAATATAGTGTATTATTATAGGTGAGCTTGGGAGGATCGACAAGGACACCGGAATTGGACATGCTTACCCGCATACAGCAGTTACAGGCAAGCGTACCTTGCCTTCGTTACAGATTGTCTTTTTTTTTTTTTTTTTTCTTTTTGATTAGCATTGCATGACGTAGAACATTGATACTTAGTGTCCATCTATAGACGGGTGCCGATATCATGATAGTGACATCGAGTATTGACATTAGGCATTACGTACATACTGATGTGTCCATTGACACAATTGACCACAGGACGCTGACACATTCATGATGCAGTTTTACATGACTATTCGTGGTATTGACCTCATGTTAGCATTCTAGATTTCTTTATCAGTATTGCTATTACTTTCGAGATGACTGTACAGACTTGACATTGCTAGATTCTAGATATGGGGATTATGGAGAACTTGACTACAATATCAGACCTATTATCGTGTGGCCCATTGTTTGGTGACCTTTATCTCTGTAGCAGAGTAAGGGATTACCAAGTCGAGAATTGATTGTCCTTGGTGCCACGGCACAGGTATTGGGGACAATACACTGCCGAGGTGCTAGTGAGCCTTAGTGGAAGGGGTCTGGTATTCTAGAAAAGTATCTCATTTGCATAGCACATAGACTGATACAGTAGATTGCCTTAGTTCATATTTTTATTTTGTACCTTGGCATGTATATTATGCACCTTGCTATTCCTCTGAGGACCTGGCTGTTTTCCAGGCTTAGACGAAGCTGAAGACTACCCAGAGGTTTACGGTTCGGGAGCTGAGACCGGAGGCGTACCGGCACAGGAGGATGAGATAGAGCCAGAATTTTTCGTGATCATGTTATCTTCATATTTAGTCTTACTACATTATTTCCTTTTCTTTTCGTCAGACTTGTAGTTGATTTGTTCTTTGTTTCGATTTCTGTGGTTTCGGATGTTTTACCCGCACAGACTTCATTATTTTTATTGCTGGATATTTGAGACATTTCCTTATTTATTCTTGATCCATTTGTGGACTCTATGGATGTGATTAGATGTATATACCTGTGGACTATGTTGTATTTCTTAGTGTTATCGTGATTTACAGCTTAAGTATTTCGCTAATGGGCTTGTTGTATAGCTTGTCCTATGAAGTGCTGCTGGCATGTATTCGTATACCTGGTCCCACATATTTTGGACTGGGGCATTTCATGTTTTTGTGGTAGCCCATGCAGTTCTACGTTAATCACTTCGGTTACGTTACTGTACCGATGTGAGCCTGCAATTAGTGTAGGAAAGACCCATAGGATCACATCCACTGCTTGATACCTTCCTCGACTTCGTTTCGAACTCTCACTTGACTGTTTGACTTGCATCCAGTTTGATTATGTTCTACCATAATCCTTATTTATTCATGCTATCAAGACAAATCTTCATAATGGATGTATCTTCCCTTACTATCATATAAGGAAAGCAGAGGCATAGATACTAGAAGTCATAGGTGCAGGTGGAGTCATAGCGAATTGTGTGAATTCGTAGTTATATCCAGGATAGTCGTACTATTACGAGCTTGCAACCATCGAAGAATAGGACTTGAGGATATATCCACAACTAGGAATATAGACTTCTCTGAGACTCTTTGCATGATTGCTTTCATGTTATCTTCTTTCTCAACATGATTGCTTTTGTATTCTTATCTATTCAAGATTTTACTAAATCCTTTCTCGTTGACTTCCTGAGTAATTCTTCTTATTCCTTTCCGCTAAGTTGTTGGATAGTGTTTTATGGATTGGTTGAAGGAAAAGTTTGAGAAATTATATTTATCCTTGTATTACGGAATTAAAGTTTTGCAGCCAGAGAAATACTGACGAGGCAGGACTTCAGATAACGATATCATGGCTACATATGTTTCTTGAACTCTACTTAAATCATATCCTATATGTTGACCTCTTCTTATGTACTTTCTTACAAAGTTAATTCAATTTTTTTTTCGGATTTGGCCAAGATAAGCTCAAGAACCTGTATTACTGGCATAGCAGATGTGCACTGCAGTCATCCGTCGTATTATGGAACAAGGAATTTATTTGCAGCCAGATGTACACTGGCACGGCAGTAACTTCATGTGACATAATCACAAGATATATGGTTCTCGAGTCTTACCTAGACTACGTCCTATGCATCTTGTTTGGCCTCATACCGTTCTTGGAAATAATTCGGCAAACCTTCCGCTTTGCTTGACCATACTGTTGTTTGAAATTGATATATAAGTTTGTTTGACCCAGTCTTAGGTTTCCGTTACCTTCTATTTATTAGATGACTAAAATAGTTAAACCTTATAATTATATTATAGAATAAATTAAGCTAGATTATTGGTGTAATTTGAGATGGGTAGCTAGAAATGGGTAAGTTTCTTATAAATGGATCCTAGTGAGATTATGAGTTGAGTATGAGTGCCTGGATATCGGATGAGTAGAGCCTATTAGAGAAATTGCTAGGAGTAAACTGACGGGTATCATTGAATAGGTTGATAATACTATACTTACGATAGAATGGTTCGACAAGTGGTATTAGAATTCTTTTCCAGTAAACACTTTAATCCCTTTTTCTCCCTAGCTTATATTTTTAGAAGCATCTTAGAGTTGTGTTGGGAGTATTATGGAAGGAGAGATTATATGCTAAGCTTAGTAAGTGTGAATTTTGCCTTGATAGAGTTCCTTTTCCTGGATACATTATCTCGGAAGAAGGACTTTCAGTTGATCAGGGAAGGATAGCTACCGTAGAGTCTTGGCCGACACCAATATCGGTTGTAGAAGCTAGGAGTTTTCTCGAACTTGTTGGGTATTGCCGAAGGTTCGTAAAGAATTTCTTACGATTGCGGAATCGATGACATGGTTGACACGTAAGAATCATGAGTCTAGTGAAAGAAGATTGTCAGAAGGTTTTTGAGGAATTGAAGAAGTGATTGACCTAAGCACCTATTTTGACGCATCCTTTTGGATTGTGAGGATTCATGGTTTATAGTGATGCGTCGGGTAGTGGACTTGGATGTGTTTTGATGCAACACAGAAAGATCATAGCCTACACATCGAGGTATTTGAGGGTACAAGAGAAGAATTACCCTACTTATGATTTGGAGTTAGCAGTTGTGATCTTTGCACTGAAGATGTGGAGTCATTATTTGTATGGAGAACGTGGAGATATTTATGGATCATAAGAGCTTGAATTATGTCTTCACAAAAGGAGCTTCATATGAGACAGAGGCGGTGGTTGGAACTCATGACAGACTATGATATAAAATTGCAGTACCATCATGGCAAGGCAAACGTAGTGGCAGATGTTTTGAGTAGGAAGCCTGCTGCATATTTCTTGACATCTCAGCCACAGTTATTAGAGGATCTTCAGGAGCTTGGAATAGAAGTCATTATGTTAGGACAACAATGAGTACTTGCCAATCTTGAAGTATAGTCATCATTTGGATAGAATCAAGGTAGTGTTAACTACAGATGCAATATTTGAAGACTTCGAAGGACAGAGGTGAGAGCGACAGATACTTAGACCAGATCTTGTGACGCAGACAGTCGAAAAAGTGAAGTAGATTCAGAGTCATCTTCAAGAAGATCAGGACCAGCAGAAGCATTGGACAGATACGCATCGTCGACCATTAGAATTCAAGGAGGGAGAGCATGTATTTGTGAGGATTTCACTGACTCAGGGCATCATTAGATTCGGGAGTAGAGGGAAGTTGAGTCCAAGGTATATTGGAACGTTCGATATCTTTGAGCGTGTAGGAGAGGTGGCATATAGTCTTACATTACCCCATCACTAGAAAGTGTGCATAATGTATTCCATGTCTCACAGTTGAGGAGGTATGTGACTGATCCCAGTCATATGGTCGAACGCTCTGAGGTCACGGTTGGACCCAGTTTATCATACGAGGAGCAGCCGGTAGATATCTTGGATACGAGTGAGAAGCTCAGAGGACAGACAATTAGACTGGTTGTGTTGCATGGAGGCACAATTCTCTGGGAGAATCAACTTGGAGCGTGAAGATTCTATGCGTGAGCGTTATCCCCACTTATTCGTAGATGCCGGTAAGTCTTAGCTTAATTATTCATATGATATGATTTTTCTATATAATTGTGTTGTTTCTAATTTCGAGGATGAAATTTTCTAAGGAGGGTAGGTTGTAAGCCCCCTGATTTTTGGATTTTATTTTTGTTATTTTTAATTATTTTATATGGATATTTTAATTTATTAAAGTCAATAATGGCTATGTTAGTAGTTTACCATAGCTTTGACTTTTGAAGCACAACAAATATTTTTCTCAAATCTAATTCCATATTAGAATTCTAGACTCGTCCACCTTCAGTTTGATATATAATGTCTCATTCAAATTTGTTCCCATCATTCTTTTGGCTTCACATTACATTGGGCCAACTTAGGCCAATTTGAGTCATTGGCGTAATTTTAAGCTAACTTCCAAATTAATTTTTGGACTTGACATAGATCGAAACCGTATGACCCAATATATGGTCTTAATCCATTTTGAGTCTACAATGCACATGCCTAGAGTGTACTATCTAATCGAGTTCTCATGTGCTACTTATTTACAAATGGCACATGAGACTCATTAAATTGATTTTCGGGTCCAATTTGACTAGTAATGCTACTCGGACCCTAACCTAGTCAACCCTACTAGTCAGGGCCTAACTAGGAGTGCCAAAACCAAGTATACATATTTTAAGAGAAGTTTAGAGGTTTAATTGCAGCCATATGCAATGTTCCCTTATATATTTGGCTTGGTCAAACATCTAACCAAAATAGGAAACCTATTAATAATAGTATGATTTGGAGAACCAAATCATATCCAAATTAGATCAAACCAAAGCCCATGCACTATATATTATATATATATATATATATATATATATATATATACCAATCAAACACTAACCATCCTCCTCTCTCATAATCACCCACTACTCCATAAATCCCCCCAAACCTAGCGGCCATCACTACAAACCCAAACCCTAGTCGACCCCCTTTCTTCACAAAATATAATTTATCCTCAATTTTTGTGCCAACCACCACCACTTGAACATCCCTATCAACATCCCCTTCCACCCTAGCAAATGTAGGAGCAACCTTGCGGCCGTTAGAGAGGTGCACGACGCGCTACATGGGCCGAAACTCCGTCGAATCAAAGTCTGAAACGTCACAGCAGGTTAGTCGACTTGTAGATGATGTTTCATCCACTTTTTCTTATCTGTTTCTCCTTAAAATAAATATGAGAGTTAACTTTGTATGTCTACTCCAACCTCTGATGGCTGGATCTCATAGTTCCAAGCGGTTTGCCCGTGGCGTTGATTCTACGATAGGGTATCTAGAACTGATAAATTCTGTTGCAGTCCCCTTTTCGCCTATCTAAGTTCAGTGTCTAAACTTTTAATATTTTTATTCAGAATCTAGACGTTGATACCTTTTCGACACATATCTGAAAGGTAGGTTTCGCATTAGTTTGCTATTTTTAAAAATTCATAACATTTGCCGTGTCACCAAACTCCAAATTTTTTGCTTTCCTTGTGTCCAAAAGTGTCAAAACTCCATGAATTCATATTAAACTTTATGTTGTACAAGGTTTAACATTATAACTACTATTTTAACTAATTTTTGTAATTTTTATAGAATTTATTATTTTTATTTTATCATTGTTTCGAAACTAAATTAATGGGTCGATTTGAGTAAGTCATATGTGGCATTGACATAAGACCTCTTGTGAAAGGGTTTTTCTATTGAAAATAGCATTATAGAAATATAAATATTTATAGATAAATTTTAGAATTTAAATATAATATTTTGTTGTAATTGTAAAGTATTTACGAGAGAATTTGGTACCTATATGTACTTATATAATAGATGTAGTGTCGTAGCAACGTTATGACAACTAGGAGGCGTAGATACTCATATAATTTTGTAGAAGCATGGAAGAAGAAAGAAAGACCTATACGGCTCCGACAGAAGGATCCCCATGCGGCTCAGGATCCCCATGCGGCTCAGAAGTCCATGCGGCTCAGGGTCCATGCGGCTCGGATAGATCCATGCGGCTCAGAAAGAAGCCACGTGGCCTTCAATAATTGTTCTCTACATTCGGCTGCATTTAATACCCTGACGGCTACTCTGACAAATAACAGCTGTGACAGCTCTGACATAAGGACGTAATAATGACTCTGACATAATGGCGTGATCCTAGGAAAGAGGAGAAAATTACCTTACAGCTGGCAAAATCCACCAAAGTTTCGAGGCCACTCCATGCGGCTGCCCATCTACATGCGGCTGCCTATCCCCATGCGGCTGCCCATCTGCATGCGGCTGCCTATCGCCATGCGGCTGTCCATCTACATGCGGCTGTCCATTTCCATACGGCTGTCCATCTGCATGCGGCTGCCCATCATCATGTGGCTGCTCATCATCATGCGGCTGCATGTTTCGTACGGCTGAGATTCCCTCCCATATACGGCTCGGCCAGGACAGTCCAGTTGAGACACGTGGTGCTCTTCGCTACAATTGAGACACATGGCAGTCTTATCTTTCCTGGAATTATGGGTGCCAACAAATCCCAACAAAATCAGATTTATTGCGATCATCATAATGGCCCAGATAAAATCAAATCAAGCAAATTGGACACGTTGCAGGCTATCACAAATCACGAATATTCATGGCAATCAACATTTATTGCCCACAGAGATTTGATGCAATCACATTAATTGCTCAAATATTATTATATTCAAGATGAACGGCCCAGATTCATTGGTCCTTAACCACCGACTTCTGAAGGAGGCAATCATTTACAAACCCTAATGATGACCCCACTCCTATAAATAGCAAGGTGCCATTCCCTTGCGAAAAAGAGATTCTCTGATTGCAGAAGCAGCAGAGGAAGGACAGAGAGAGCAAAAAAAGGAGAGAGCACCACAGAGACATCCAGAGAGCCAGCAACCGAAGGCGCAGAGGAGTCTCCCCACACGTCCAAGAGTATTTCTTCACCGAAGCCAAGGCTACATCCGATCGTCCAAGGAGTAAGGCAGAGCTGCCGTCACTTTCCCGAGCCTCTACCGTCACCCCCCAGAAAAAACTAAACAATTGTACTTAGATTGCTGTACCTAGGTTTTCGTCCCTAGGCTTTCTTTGTACGAGCGAGTTTGTATTGTGAAGCAAAAGTCCAGTCCTCCGATATAATTGTTCTTTTCTTTTATAATCAATGGCAAACAAATTATATATGGTATGTTGATATAAAATATTAAATATAGTGTATTTTATAGGTGAGCTTGGGAGGATCGACAAGGACACCGGAATTGGACAAGCTTACCCGCAGACAACAGTTACAGGCAAGCGTGCATTGCCTTCGTTACAGATTTTTTTTTATTTTTTTGTTCTTTTTTATTAGCGTTGCATGACGTAGGACGTTGATACTTAGTATCCGTCTATAGACGGGTGTCGATGTCATGATAGTGACATCGAGTATTGACATTAGGCATTACGTACATACTAATGTGTCCATTGACACAATTGACCACTGTCACACCCCAGAACCAGAATACTGAAAACGGGGACGTGCACAGCCAGCTACGTATAACGGAACGGCAACCATCCCGCTATACGGTCACGGCTGTCTAGCTATGTGAGGGTACGCTACAAACCATCAGTCTCTTAGGGTCAAATCAAGCTATTGTCTCAATCTCAACAAGTAATGATAGTAACAAGATATCAGACCACCAAATATACAATTGTAAGGCGTCCCAAACATTACATATCCAGATGATCATGAAGCTAGTCGTACAAAATGTAAGGACTAGCAAGAGTTAAGTCATACGATCAACCTCGAGTTGCCAATCATGATTACAGCCCGTAGGCAGACAGAAAGTAAAGTGCATCGAGCTAACAAGTGCTCGTCGACTAAACGCCTCAAAAGAATATCAGTTAACAATACAGTGGGAGAAACAAAAAGAGAAAACCCACTCATGCCCGGGTTCCGTCTAGTGTTCACCATCGGGCTGGAAAGCAGGTAGATCCTTTACTGCTGCTCCGGTATCTGGCCATACAAAACCAGCTGGATCAGACCCCAGAAAGAGCAAGTGCCACAAAGGAGGCTACGAAATAAGAACAAAAGCCAGCAATCAGCACAATATATAATTACATAACAAGACAGTAATAAAAAGGCATGATAGCTAGATATAAAAGACAAATCTTGTACAGAATCGATAAAAGACAGAACATATGGAAAGGCATGACAAGATGATATACGATGAGCTGACCATGGGACTATTCAGATAGCCAGGTTACAACCCGTAAACCAAACAAGGACCGGGGTTGCAACCCTTCGTCTGAACGGAACTTGGTTTCTTCCACCATTTATCGACAAGATAAAATACGCGAATTCAAGACTTGCAATTAAACATGATTAAGGTAAAGTACGAGTAATCGTGTCATGTCATGACCTTGCGCAGGATCAGGACATGACAAGAGGGACTAGACTCCAACCAATCAATCACGGCCAAGCAAGTACTACGGCTTACTACTTTAACTAACTAGGGTTATCACAGACCTGATTACTAACAAAATGCAATGAGAATTCCAAGTCCGGTTACCTGTTTGTTACTACCTGAATGCTCCCAGCAAGAAAAGGAAAAGGTAGCATGATATAGCAGACACACTGTAGTAATACATGTGTCCTAAGGTACCACGCTCGACGGCGGGCTGGAAGTGCGCTCATCTCGACGGATAGCAACAAATCCCATGTATATATATATAAGGCCGGGACCAAAGGGGCAACAGGTAACTGGGAAATTCTCCATGAACTAATTGATCAATCTAGTCATTAACCTAGCCAGATTCAGTATGAATCCCTGACCGTGGGAACCAGGGAGTCACGTCCTAGACATGATGCAAGACAATACGAGTGGATTGCACAAGCAAGCAGGAACACCCACAGTGTCAAGACAGGTCAAGCTAAGTTATCAAGTCATGTCAAGTCAGGAGTGCGCCGCCACGGGCCACTATCAAGTTATCAAGATAATTCATGTCAGGGTACTTGTCAGGAGTGCGCCACGACGGGCCACTATCAAGTCAGGTTGGTCATGTCAGAAGTGCACCATTACGGGTCACTGTCATGTTATACTAGTTCCTAGCCATACCGTGCCATGTACAATAGTCATTCCAACATATTAAGTAAAATCAAGTTCATGACAAAAGGCGTAAGGATATAAAATGGGCGTAAAATATCTAATAAAATATCAATATACAGGGCTATAGAAGAGCCAAGCTCAAGAAATAAACAAATTCATCATAGACAAGTGGGTTGTGCAAGAGGGTCAGGGGTTGGGCTGCGCAGGGTATGCACTGCGCATGGAAGAGCTGCACAAGAGTTGCCTTGCGCAAGGGTTACCTTGCGCAAGGTTAGACTGCGCATGGGGTCAAAGGACACAGGGTTAAAGGGGCACAGGGGATGTACTGCACAATGGGTCATTGCGCATGGACCAAGGGTACAGGGGCTGCCTTGTGCACTGATTGGATTGCGCAATAGAGGATTGCTCAAGGGTAGACTGCACAGAGTATGGACTGCGCAGGAGAAGATTGCGCATGAGCAGACTACGCAGAGTATGGACTGCGCAGGAGCAGATTGCACATGAGCAGACCGCATAGGCAGACTGCACAGGAATCTATGCGCAGTCGGGTTGAACGCAGTTCGCCAAGGGGCAAGCAGCGCGGTCGGCGCTGTGCTAAAGAGCGCTGGCCGAGGGGGATGCGCAATCCAGTACTGCGCTAAAGAGCGCAGGCTGCAGGCTGCTACTCCAGGCCGAGAAGAACACCAAGAACACCAAAAATTCAAATTTTCATATCTTTGCCAAATCAAAGCCAAATCTAGATTTTCAAAGTTCTAACTTGAGTAAAATTGAATTCTCTTCCACATGGAAGCATCAAAACCCACAAAAATCCAACCAAATAGATCAAAACTATGTAAATCCAAAAATAGTTAAAACCTAGATCTAGAACAAAGGAAACTCCAAATCACAAATGTCAAGTTCTAATGTTGATCTCCATGGCCTAATCTAGCTAATGGACAAATAAAAAGTGGTTCTCATGTGGTGGCAAGGTGCACTTGCCTAATGGGTTGGAGAGTTGTGTGGAGGAAGAAGAAGAATTAATGGAGGAAAATAATGAGGAGAGAGAGTGTTAGGTGGGGATTTTAATGGGGGAAGATAAGTTGTGTTGAGGATGGAGGTTAGCTAAGATGGTCCAATGCATAATAAACCAAACCAATTCCTTCTTCTATCCAAATAAAACCAAGCTCCATTAATCAGAATTAATTCAGGAATGATAAATGACAATTAAACTACAATGCTAAGTATGAAATACCACAACTTAACTGGTCAAGAAAAAAAAATACTGGTCAGAAATACGATCACGTATAAAATACGTATCACGAATTTCGGGACACTACAACCATAGGACACCGACACATTCATGATACGAGGTTAAATGACTATTCGTGGTATTGACCTCGTGTTAGCATTCTAGATTTCTTTATCAGTATTGCTATTACTTTTGAGATGACTGTATAGACTTGACATTGCTAGATTCTAGACATAGGGATTGGAGAGAACTTGACTACAATATCACCTATTGTCGTATGGCCCGTTGTTTAGTGGCCTTTATCTCTGTAGCAGAGTAAGGGATTATCATTGTCGAGAATTGATTGTCCTTGGAGCCACGACACAGGTACTAGGTACAATACCCTGCTGAGGTGCTAGTGAGCCTTAGTGGAAGGGGTCTGATATTCTAGAAAAGTATCTCACTTGCATAGCACATAGACGGATACAGTAGATTGCCTTAGTTCATATTTTTATTTTTGTACTTTGGCATATATATTTGCACCTTGCTAGTCCTCTGAGAACCTGGCTATTTCCCTGGCTTAGATGAAGCTGAAGACTACCTAGAGGTTTACGGTTCGGGAGCTGAGACCGGAGGCGTACCGGCATAGGAGGATGAGATAGAGCCAAAGGATTTTTTGTGATCATGTTATCTTCATATTTAGTCTTGCTATATTATTTCCTTTTCTTTTCATCAGACTTGTAGTTGATTTGTACTTTGTTTCTATTTCTGAGGTTTCGGGATGTTTTACCCCACAGACTTTATTATTTTCATTGCTGGATATTTGAGACATTTTCTTATTTATTCTTGATCCCTTTGTGGACTCTGTGGATGTGTTTAAATGTATATACATGTGGACTATGTTGTATTTCTTGGTGTTATCATGATTTACAGCTTAAGTATTTCGCTAATGGGCTTGTTGTGTAGCTTGGCCCATTGGTGAAGTGCTGCTGGCATGTATTCGTATACTTGGTCCCACGTATTTTGGGACTGGGGCATTACACCTACTCAAGGAGGGGTGCTGACATGTCATTTCAAATTGGACTGTAGCTCCAAGAAAAAAATGGTTTCACATACGCCCTTGAAGGTCCGTCTTATACTTTGAGGGTATTGCGTCCAGGGCACCGATACAACAATTTAACCCCGAATGCTCATCCTTTTGGGGCTTCTATTTTCGTTAATCGGCTTCTTACAGAGGAAGTCTCATACCCAAGGAAGCTTTCTGGGTCAAAGGCTGGGTTCACCCTGACTCTACGTGGCGTAACTTGACCTTGTGGATATTGGCCAAGTACGAGATGGAGTTGAAACAGATGGGTCTGTATTATGCTGTCAGAGCCACTGAGTATGTGATAGAAATTAATTAGGCTATGTTCTTAGCTCTGTTGGAGTTGTACAACCGTCACACCAGGACGTTCTATACTCCTGGGGAGAGTTAGGGCTGGCTCTCCACGAGGTATTTGTTATCTCGAGACTTTTCTGGGGAAATGAGCCATATGAGGAAAATACTCATTGTAATAAAGAGTTTGTAGGGCTAGAAGCCCAAAAGCCCAAAATGATGATATATAAAGAGCTGCTGTGTCATCACCAAGTGTGTCAGTGTCAGGTTGCTCAAAAAATCATCCTCATGTCTCTGTCGGAGAGATTACGTCTTTACTTAGCATCCCGCAGGACTGAGACAGGTTTATATTACTACTTATAAGGAACATACCCCTACTGAAGTTGATGTGCTGATGGAGACAACGGGGGAAATAACCCCTCGGTGGATGTTAAGGGGAAATTGGCCTCTTCAATCCACAGTTACTTTTGCCAGAATTTATGTGCCATGTCTCTGAAGGCAGTACTGGCTGCCTTTTTGATGATATACTTACGCATCTGTGTGGCTCCCAGGGTTTGTGGGTCCGTTGAGAGGATGAGCAGGAACCTCATCATGCCAGCCATGAAGCTGGTATTTGGATATCGCCTTGCTCTCCTAATTGTCATGGTCTATAATATCTTGCGTAGCATGCGGGAGTTCTTAGAAAGGATAATCAAGCATGGCAGAAAGAACAATGAGTTCCCCCGGGTGGAGCTTCCCTACCATTACCTGATGTCTTGGTTGTTGCTCTACTACCCGGGCTTAATAGACCCTGGTTCGGAGGAAGGTCACATGGACGGGGACGCCTCCATGCGTCGCTATCGCCGGAATAAGTGTATTCACCAGGGTGTCCCTTGTTGGCCCATTGGTTAATAATCATACCTGATTTTTTAATCAATGTTAACTTTGGTCGATATACAAAATACATATACTGCTACACGTTTACAGGTTTCAAGTCAGAAGAACATCTGTATCCTAAATCTGCGTCCTACTGCTACAAACTATAAACGTCGCATCGTCATCAAGAACCAAAAGCAATAGAATCAAGATCAAGTCTTTTTCATATTTCTTGTGTAATTTTATTTTTATTGAGTGTAGAAAAAATATATAAGATTGACCAGGATCTGTACTGGCTTAGCTTTTTTTAGTCCACAAAAATCATAGCCTACCTATCCACATACATATCTATAGTCCACATTCCAAAACAAGCCCAAAACCTAATAAAATTGGTCTAAACAGTTCTATTCTGACCCTGGCAGAATTCGGCCAGAACTCGGCCCGAGTTCGGTCCAAGTCAGTTCAATTTGTTTTTGAATTCCCTCCAAATCTGCATCCAACGTTCGAATATGAGATTTCTGCATCCAAACTCTACCCGAATTCGGTTATAAAAACAATATAAATAGAGAAGAACTTTCACATTTCCAAATCACTCATTCATTCCATCTTCTCTTCTCTATTCATTACTAAGTGTTTTCTACGATCTATACTTTCAAATCAAGCCTATACTACTCTTAGCCAAGCCAGTATAGTTTCTGTTTAATCTAGAGTTTGGTGTTGAAGAGTTGTAACGGAGGCTGCATCCAGAAAATGTTCCAATTTTCAAATCGTCCTTTGGAGACGGTCGTGCGCTCTTCGCCAATCACGATTTTGTAAGAGTCGTAAGCGCTCAGTTAAAGCTTATGCCATAGTGGATTAACATCGAGCATGAGTAGTCGAGACTGGACTAAGAATTCACGCACGCTCGCAGAAATGTACGTGACTAAAATTCACGCACGCTCGCAGAAATGTACGTGACTAAAAATTCACGCACGCAAAGATGTGCGTGACTAAAAATTCACGCACGCATGCAAGGATGTGAGCGTGACTGCAAATTCACGCACGCTCGTAAAGACGTGTGCGTGACTGAAAATTCACGCACGCTCGTCAAGACGTGAGCGTGACTGAAAATTCATGCTAACACGTAAGAACGTGTGCGTGACTAAAATACACGCAGACACGTAAGAACGTGTGCGTGACTAAAAATACACTTAGACACGTAAGAACGTGTGCGTGACTAAAAATACACGCAGACACGTAAGAACGTGTGCGTGACTCAGGAACCTTCGTCCCAAGCCAGAGATGAAGTTCCTATGGTTCAGAACCCATGGACAACCGAGAATACACGCCAAGTTGGGAGATCAAACCCATGAACAACCGAGAACACAAACACTTAGATCTGGGAGAAACAAGCCAACGAAATAAAAAATACTAAGTACTAAACTCTCTCAGGATCGTGAGAGGAAGAGAATGAACCATAAAAATGGTTCTCCAAGCAAGAAGCAAGATTGCACTTGCCTGTTGCTGCTGCTGGTAGGTGGAGAAGTGATGAGAGGAAGAAGAAGAAGTAATGGTGAAGAATAAGAGTAATGAGGAGAGAGAAGGAGATGGAAGCTTTAATAGGGAGGTGGTGGTAGGTGGGGTTATTGGGTCGGGTTGATCGGGCCCAACCAATGCAACCCGAAAGCAAAGCAGAGAGGTTTGAAAGCAGAAAATAAATGCAGAAATAAAATTACAGGAAATTAAATTAACATGAAAATTAATGAGCAGATAATTAATTAACATGAAATTAAAGGAATTTAAATACAGGATAATACATGATAAATACTAAATAAAATACATGTATAAAAATACGCATTCTAGGAACGGGGAGTGACACATCGGCTTGTCATTGCTGTGTCGACCGACAAGCTGAATCTATACAGCATGTATTCTGTTCTGGAGATTTAGCTGCTGTTGTGTGGCATCATTATCAAGCGAAGTTTCGAATTCGGGCTAATAGTAGAGATATTATGCAAAGACTACAATCTTGGTGGAGAAGAAGGCAGAAACACTTGAAACAGGTAGTTGTTGGTGCCATTTGTTGGGTATTATGGAAAAATCGTAACAAATGGAGATACGAAGCCTACTCTTTTTCAGCTGATCAGTTGATTGCCGAAGTTAGCCGTCAAGTAAAGAAAGCACTAATTAGATGTTCTCATGTAACTACTTTTGAGCTATAAGCATCCTGTAGCTACTATATATATATATTATTATATATATATATATATATATATATATATATATATATATATATATATATATATGAGGAGGGATCCACATTCCTTTACTATGCATCTCCCATGCATCCCCATGATAACACCCGTTGGATCTTGTTTAATTAATCTAATCTTAACCATTAAAAAATCAACGGTTAAGATTAGATGACTTAAACAAAGATCTACGGATGTGAAAGAGGGGATGCATGGGGGATGCAAAAGTGAGGGGATGTGGATCCTTCCTCTCTCTCTCTCTATATATATATAAATATAATATAAATATATATATATATATATATATATAATATATATATATATATATATATATATACACTATTTTAGAAATATTTATAAAGTTTGAAACCATTATTTTTAGTCAAAAATAATTTATAGTAAATACTGGAAAAATAACACACACACACACACCACACACACACACACACACACACACACACACCCACACACACACACACACCATATATATATATATATTTTTTAGAAAAGAGTGGAGAGAGAAGAGAGGTGAGTAAAGAGGGTGAAAGAGTGAGGAGAGATGAGGCGGGAGAGTAGAGAGGAGGGGGATGAGGGGTGAAAGCTCATTGGAGGAGGCGCCTAAGCGTGCGATCGGCAGCGGCTGCACGGTTGAGTGAGGGAGCAGCCGCGGAGAGCTTGGACGCTGAGGCCTAATGGGCGATCTACGACGCCACTTGTGGAGTGGCAGCGCACACGCCGACAGTTGGCTGCATGGCCGGAGGGTTCTTGGTAGGCGCTCGGCTGGTTTGGGTAATGATGAGAGTTGCTAGTCAACGCACAAAATTTAAAATATTAAGGATTAAGTAAATCAAGATGAAAATAATTTGGAGTCTCATGAGACATGATTCTAACAGAAGGTAGTCGCTTAAGTTGGGGTACGATCAAGGAAACGATTCTAATCATTCTCAAGTTTTCAATGATTAGAAGGTCATGATAATAGATCCGGGGTCGAAAAAAGGACGAATAACTCAAGACGAGGTGGTAGTCACATGGCTTGACCTATGGTAGCTATACTTGTGTATATACCACTATAATGGTCATAGGTGGTATGGCAACTAAAA
>JANAVB010001799.1:5349660-5364660 GCA_029216955.1 Iris pallida
AATAATTGCAAGTGAGAGAGAAGCTTCCCCAGCATTCATGCGTAAGAAACAAACGTTGAAGAAATACAAAAAAAATAGGGATAAACATGTATTTCACAGGCAGTTTATAGTTGAAGCATAAAAGAATATAGTGCTATAATATGAAATAAGGAATGCTAAGCTGAAAATAGAAACATGCTATGAAAGCATAAAGAAGTTTAGTACATCAACTCAACAAATACAGTCTCAGTCTGTGCAAATAAAAGATAAAGTACTAAATAATATCTTGGAATGTCGAAGCATTCCAAGTAAACATAGACAAAAATAAAAGTCACACTAAATGACATCTAGACAAAAATACATCACGTCTAAATCACATATCCTCAAAGTCATCATCATCAGCAGCGCCAGTAGTGCCACCATGTCCGGATGGACCAGCTCCAGAAGTGTCAGCTCCAAAAGGGTGTGGAGTAGCACCAGAACCACGGTACCAATCATATGTGTTACCAGGCTGAAAGAAAGAACGTACTGCCTCATCCTCATAGCGGTATCATGAAACAGCTTGATCTCTGGGAGGAACTGACAGAATGTCCAGTCTGAGCGAATCGAGGTCGGTAAAAGAATTGGCGAGAGCCTAAATCGACTGGCATCACGGAACTCGTGTTCCCTAGATGTGTCAGTAATAAACGCTCGCAAATCTGATAGATGCTGATGGACACCCTCAAATGACATAGGGTAATCCTGAGGAGGTAGAGCAGGAGCAGTAGGAGGAGCAGGAGGGACGGCTGCACTACGACGTGATAGCTGAAGATACTTGGGCTCAGACTCAAGAGCACAAGTGGATAAGTCAATATCGAAATGCTGGAAAATGAGGGGTATAATCATCGCATAAGCAAGGTTGCGATCCCTCCACGACATCGACCCATCATCTGAATAATAGTCTTGGGGACAAAAAATTTAATACCCTTAAGAATATGATAAAGGGCAGATAGTTCAAGGGTGGTAACATCATCTTTTGAGGTAGATTTGGGTAAGATAGTGGAGTAGATGATACGGTGCAACCATAGTTGAATAACTTCAAGTTAGCAGCCTTAAACTTACCAGAATGACGCAGGCAGGAGAACAGAGTTCATTCTTGAAACTGCTTAGAGTCGTGCCTGTGAGGAAATCAAATTCAGTAATATCATCAGCCGGGCGCCTTTGTTACAAGGATTTTCGCTAAAACGACATCCTTAAACTCGATACTAATTCTACCGACACGAGTTCTAACAGCAAAAGTGTCCAATGTGAAGTTGCACTAAAAAAGTCTAATAGCATTAGTGGCGATAGGAAATTGTTTGGTGACAAATAATATAACCCTAGTGCTTCAAAGAATGGACGTTGGTCAGGAAATATAGTCTATTTAATCGGGGCTCCGGTGCATATGTTACGCATCGAGAAATTCGCGTACCATAGTAAGGATTGATCATGAGTTTCAATATAAAACTCGTTATATGTGCCGTCGGCCGATTGGATCGGGAAAAGAGTGAATCAACGTAAGGATTTGAAGACGAAGCTTATTCACTACCCGTGGTCTTCTTCCTCTTGGATGGATTGAAACGCAAAGGCATTGTGTCCAAAAAGATGAAATACTAAGAACTTGAAAGAGAGGAAAGGAGATGGTTTTACCTTCCAAGATTGGAGTATGTGGTAGAGGATGAGAATCTCCGCACAAATCCAAAGTTTGGATAGAAATCTCCAAGTAGATTGGAAGAATGGACTTGGAAAGTTCTAGGGTGAAGGGGGCCGGGCGACTGCTGCTGTGTTTGAGGAGTTTTGAAGAAGATGAGAAGAAGGGGGCCCTCGGTTTGACTTAAAACATATACCAGCAACCGAACTCTGGCCGAACACTGGCCGAATTTGGGCCGAGTTTGCCAAGGGTTCTGGTGAGGTAATTTTTCAAACAGAATTTTGCAGGCTACTTTCCTTTTATCTACTCTTTTCAATTATTTAATTCCAAGTATATTTATTTTAAATTTCAATTAATATAATTAATATTATTTTATAAATTAAATTTTGTAACACAGTGACTGTTTTAGATTAGCTGTAAGGGTACTGTCCAGCTAACGGGAGTTCACTGGGGAACAATTAAATGCCGCTTCGCTTCGACCGTAGTCGTGGTGACAGACAGACCCTTTGTAGGCTTGTCTCAAAAATAGTTTTTGAGTAGTGAAAAATAATCGATAAAACAAATTAATTAATATTATTGATATCTAAAATTCCTAATTCTCGACGTAAATAATTAAAATGATCTTCTAATTGCTTAGTGCGAGAGTGACATACAGGATACTTAGTCAAATTAATAGGACTAGTGTTGTTACAGAAAATAGGTATGTGTGTGTAAAGTAAACCAAGTCTTCTAGGGTTTGCTTCATCCACAAAATTTGTGCACAACAACGTCCTGCGGCGATATACTCAGCCTTAGTTGTTGATAATGCGACAGAATTTTGTTTTTTTGCTAAACCAAGAGACTAGAGCCTTGCCTAGGAGATG
This sequence comes from Iris pallida, assembly GCA_029216955.1. Lineage (NCBI taxonomy): Eukaryota > Viridiplantae > Streptophyta > Magnoliopsida > Asparagales > Iridaceae > Iris > Iris pallida. The sequence continues at coordinate 5,352,172 of JANAVB010001799.1, forward strand.
ACACGTACCGCTGGTACATTTTCTATCCACTTTCCATCCAGCAAAATTAGCATTCGAGAAACGGTTAGGTCAAAGGAAGTGGTTTTGGGATACCATAAGCCGATAGAAGAAGTACCTTTAAGGTATCGAAGATACGCTTAACCGCACAAATATGATTCTTTAGGGTTAGCTTAAAATGTGCACATAAGCAAACGCTAAACATTATATCTAGACGACTAGCAGTTAAATAAAGTTTACCAATCATACCTCGATACTTACGTATGTCGATCGGTTTGCCTTGTTCATCAATATCAAGCTTGGTTGAAGTTGCCATCGGAGTGCCAAGTGGTTTGACTGTTTCCAGATCGAACTTTTCAATAAATCTTTTGTGTACTTGGCTTGATTAATGAACGTCCCATTGTTGGTTTATTTGATTTGCAGTCCGAGAAAGAATTTCAGTTCTCCCATCATCCTCATCTCAAACTCATTCTGTATATACTTTGAAAATTCTTGACAAAGAGATTCAGTAGATCCAAAGATAATATCATCTACATAAATTTGAACTAAAAGAAGATTTCCATTAAAAGACTTTATAAAAAGTATAGTATCAACATTGCCTTTTGTAAACCCGTTGTCAAGTAAAAAAGATCTTAGACGATCATACCAAGCACGAGGGCCTTGTTTCAAACCGTATAAGGCTTTCTTCAACTTGAAAACATAATCAGGGTTTTTGAAATTAGTAAAACCTAGAGGTTGAGCTACATAAACTTCTTCTTTTCTAAAATCGTTCAAAAATGTACTCTTGACATCCATTTGAAACAATTTAAAGTTATAAAAACAAGCAAATGCACATAACATAAGAATGGATTCTAATCTCGCACTGGGGCATAGGTTTCATCGTAGTCGATACCGTCCTCTTGATTGTATCTTTGAGCTACGAGTTGAGCCTTATTACGAGTCACTAAACCATTCGTATTCAGTTTATTTCGAAGTATCCATCGGGTGCCAATGACCGGATGATTAATGGGATTGGGAACAAGTTCCCAAATTTGATTTTGTTCAAATTGGTTCAATTCTTCTTGCATAGCATCTAACCAAAAAGTATCGCTACATGCTTCAATAGTTTTGGGTTCAAGCTGTGAAATAAATACAACATAGGAAACTATATCTTTACTGGAGGAACGAGTACTTAGACCCCAGGTAATCTCACCTATTATCAAGTCCTTGGGATGATCTGCCAAAAACTTTCTTCTTTTTGGCAAACTCTCATGGTAGCTGGGTCTGGCTTCTGGTTCTATACGTGATCTGCCTAGAGGATCAGCTAGTGTTGTGCTTGTAGGTTCTGCAGGTGCTATATTTATTTGTACTGATGACTTCATTATCATCATCATCATCGAATGAATGTTGATTTAGTTTCGAATGTAACATTTATCGTTTCTTCAATGATCATGGTTCTCTTGTTGAAGACTCGGTACCCTTTGCTCTTCGCCGCATAACCTAAAAGATACCTTCATCGGCCTTTTCGTCAAAAATTTTCAGATTGTCTTTAGTATTAAAAATAAAGCATTTACAACCAAATATTTTAAAATAAGAAACAGTGGATGTTATATCAAACCATAGCTCATAGGGAGTTTTTTTTCGATATATGTCGAATTAGAACCCTATTGAGAACATAGCAAGCTGTATTGACATCTTCAGCCCAAAAGTATTTCGGTAGACTAAACTGTTTTAACATTACTCTAGTCATTTCGGATAGAGTCTTGTTCTTACGTTCCACAACTCTTTTGTTGTGGAGTCCTAGGGCAAGAGAACTCATACAGATAACCGTGTGTGTCATACGATTGCTTGAATCTGCATTCTCAAATTCGTCGCCATGATCGCTTCGAATACGAGTGATCATGAAAACTTTCTCATTTTGAACTTTCTTGCAAAAGGTGACAAATTCTAACAATGCATTGTTCTTGCGTGCAAGAAAATATACCCCGTGTATCTAGAGAAATCATCTACTATTACAAAAGCATATAACTTACCACCTAGGCTAGCAATTCTACTAGGTCCAAATAAATTTATATGCAGTAATTGTAGAGGTCTAGTGGTACTTACAACGTTCTTAGACTTAAATACGGATCGGGTTGCTTTGTTCTTTTCACATTCACTACATACTATCCTTCTTGAAAGTAATGTCCGGTAAGCCTCGTACCAGCTTCTTTGTGGATAATCTTGAGATTGTGTCCATATTTACAAGACCGAGTCTCATATGCCATAGTTGACTCTCATTACTTTTGGCTATTAAACATCTGTCTGCTTTGTTAGCATCTTCTAACAAATAGAAAACATATATATTATATATATTGTCTTCCCTGATACCTTCAAAGATAGTACTACCAGTTGAGCTATCAACTATAGTACATTTGTCTTTGATGAAGTTAATACCATAACCATGGTCAGCTAAATGGCTTATGCTGAGTAGGTTATGTTTTAACTCGGTAACTAGACATCTTTAATCACAGGGTAGGGGGCCTTACCAATATTGCCGATACCAATTATGTACCCTTTAAGATTATTATCAAAGGAGATGTATCCTTCTTTCTTCTTCGACTGTATTATGAATAATGAAGCATCACTGGTCATGTGCCGTGAGCAACCGCTGTCGAGGATCCATTTTCTTCTAGCATGTGAAGGGTGTTCCACCTATAAAGGAATTTGCAGATGAAAACTTTGGTACCCATTTGTTGTAGGGTCCTGGAATGTTAGTTTCCAGTATCCATACATATATCTTTAAATCAACAAACTTCTTACACTACATGTAGGAGAGAGATGACCAATGAGGCCACAATAATGACATTTAACATGTTGAGTGTTAGAAGCAGTGTGCTGTGAATGATTGGTAGGTCTTGGTTTTCTAGTATAAAAGAATGCATGCCTATTGGTCTTCTTGGACAATGGTTTGGTTTGGTCTACAGTGTTGGGTTTGATAGTGTTTTGATGTTTCGGTAAGTGACACTGTTACGACAGGAAGCAGCAACTTCAGGCTATTTTCCTAACCTAATTTTCAACTTTTTGGATGTTTCATACAATGCAGTATAATCAGCAGTAAGTGTATCATTCCTGATAAGTGCTTGCTAAAGACTCTTCTTCTCTTTGAGTAGGTCTTCCTCTAGTTGGGTAATGGTCTTGTCTTTCTCTTCGGATAGTCTTGTGGTCTCGTGTAGTAAAAGCTTAACAGAAGAGAGCTCACCTACCTTACTAGAATTATCATTACTTCTAACCTCAGCTAGTTGGTCGGTGAGTCTTCCTATTTCACCTTTGTACTCCTTGAGTACCTTCTTAGAGTTTATATTTACTACGCAGTTTTCTGTAATCACCTGATAGGTCAATAAAGGCTTCACCTAATTGCTCAAAGTAAAATCATCATATGTATCAAAAATGGGGTTATGTCACGACCCGCACCCATTTTTTTTCCGGATACGAGACGTGTCCAAGCTAGCCTACGCCGTAGAGTCGGCGGTAGAACGCTGTCACGGCCATGATGATCAAAATAAATAAAACAATGCTCATTCATAAAACTAATTTAACTTATAATATTCACAAGTTTTACATTTGCATAAAATATAAACTCGTACAAATGTTGGAATGACTACAACTCATCTACCTAGCTAGTTTCTAGGCTTTTCATCTGCAAGTACACCCGTAACTTCCCATGCTAAGTGAATCCACGGCTAACCTGAAAAATATTGGTTTCAGTCAGGAATGGAACGAGTATAATTCACTGAATGCAGTTTTAATATATGAAAATGACTATACTACAGAGGTTAGCCTTTAGACATATGATTCATAAAAATAAATGAAGAAAGATAGAATAAAACTAAATACCAAGAACAGAAAATAAAACAATAAAATACTCACCAACTGACCGACTGAAGTACCTTTGATATATGATTGGTGTCGGGACAATTATGCGACACGGTCCACACGGTCTAAAGTTACACGGTCTACACGAATACTGCAATAAGAAACAATGTCTACAAAAATAATAATCACGGTCTACACGATCTACACAGTGTAAATACAATAATATCACGGTCTACACGGTCTACAGGTATAAATGCAATAATAATCACGGTCTACACGGTCTAAAGGCAGATCACACATCGTTGGTACTTCACCCTCCGACACAACAAGGAACGAAATCAACATAAAACTAAAATCACATATCTATCGACTAAACTGATGTATAGTAAAGATCAATACTAAAAACAAATAAACTGTACTCGCCTGTAGTCCTTTGCTGGTGAAACCGATAATCCAAACCACTAAGTGTGCCACAATAGTCAAAACTCAAACAACAGTCCCCGAAAGCTGAAATAAATCACCAATGTTCTCAGAATAGTCAAATTAGCTAAATTGCTTGTCCTTAAGTCCAATTCCAGACACAGGGGCGAAACGATAATTTTTGGTCAAAACAGTATCCTCCGTTGGACCCACTTTGCACCAAAAAGCGTGCCAGAGTCATTGGTCTCTAAAGTCATCAAACTACATGTCTACGAATTCGTTTTGATGATACGAACCAACCATATGTCCAGAGTTGGATTCCGGCAGGCCGTGCACAAAATCGCCCGTTGAATCGGACCGTGGGGCCCGCAAAACGACGATCCAATCAACTGTCTCAGAATTGGACCAAACGTGGCATATGAAACAAAAAAACGATACGGTCCTGTTGGCGCAAGTTTCATCTCGATCTGACAAGCGTGCACAAAGTAATTAGAAAATTTGCACATAGGCCGATACGGTAAATTTTGACGGATACGCATCAAATTCGTCGCACACACGCAACCAATTTGAATTCCGTCAAAGCCCACACGTCCACGAAGCCTTTACGCACCTTTTGATGCTTTCGATTCGCGACCACGTCGCCCGGATTGGCGGGACGCACGTCGTATCGAAGAGTTTTTCATAATTTTTAATATTTTAAAACAGATTTTTCCTAATCTTTGGGGGTTGTTTATTCGGCACGCATTGCATGAATATAGGAAAAAAGAAGGGTTTTAATCTCCTATATATTGTCTATAAGTGTCTTCAAATAGAATTTCGAAATCGTGCATGTGTTGGGAGAAAACTGACCGCGAACTAGAGTCGTTAGACTGATTTAGGTGTCCTATTTTGATAGGTTTTTTCATGATTTCAACTCAATTTCTCTCGAGTTTCGTGTCCCTAGAATTTAAAATATTTAACAGGGATTTAAGATGGTTATATTGTGATCGTACTAGAGTTTACGGGACAGGAAACGATCAAATGACCGTTGAGATATCGCATGTTGAAATCACCTCTTCGCCCTGCTGCTGCTGCTTTTGAATCAGCGCCTGTGCATGGTTTGGCCGGCCGACGGCTCTTCGGCCAGTGGCGGCACGGTGGGGCGCCCGCACAGACCCAGGGTAGCGTAGCGGAGTGCTGGATTAGGGTTTTGAGTTTTCCTCGTACCTCTCTCTCTCTCTGTATATATATTTCACTTTGGTGTTGGGTCGGTTAAGGCCGAGTGGTTGGGTTCTCTCGTTTGTTTGGGAAGTTAGCTCGGGTTGGGGCCTGCTCGGCTGGAATGGTCCAGCTGAGATGGGTTTCTTTTTCTTTATTAATCTATACATAATATATATATATGTTTTATATATATACATATATGTTTACATATGCATATCTATATACTCATATGTATATACTTCATCAAACACATATTTATATATATAAATATAATATATAATATATATATTATAACATCTATTTGCAAAATAATATACCAATAATAATAAAATTATTATATAATAATAACCTCAATAATACTAATATTAACAATAAAAATAATAATAATAACAAAATTCATAACTCAATAATTATGTATACACCATTATGTACAGTCTAAAAATCTAAAATGTACGAAGACATACTTTGTACAAGTGTCGTTGAATATCAAATATTAATAATATTTAACTAACGATACTTAAAAATATTTATTAGATCACTAATACGGAATACAACATAATCATACCAAATTCTATCAATACGAATGTCATAGGACGTGCCACATGACTACATGGGCTTGGGCTCAGTTCAGATCCAGTCTGGGCTAAAATGGGTCCGTTGAGAGGATGAGCAGGAACCTCATCATGCCAGCCATGAAGCTGGTGTTTGGATATCGCCTTGATCTCCTACTTGTCATGGTCTACAATATCATACGTGGCATGCGGGAGTTCTTAGAAAGGATAATCAAGCATGGCAGAAAGAACAATGAGTTCCCCCGGTGGAGCTTCCCTACCATTACCTGATGTCTTGGTTGGTGCTCCACTGCCCGGGCTTAATAGACCCTGGTTCGGAGGAAGGTCACATGGACGGGACGCCTCCATGCGTCGCTATCGCCGGAATAAGTGTATTCACCAGGGTGTCCCTTGTTGGCCCATTGGTTAATGATCACACCTGATTTTTATAATCAATGTTAACTTTGGTCGATACACAAAATACATATACTGCTACACGTTTACAGGTTTCAAGTCAGAAGAACATCTGTATCCTAAATCTGCGTCCTACTGCTACAAACTATAAGCGTCGCATCGTCATCAAGAACCAAAAGCAATAGAATCAAGATCAAGTCTTTTTCATATTTCTTCTGTAATTTTATTTTTATTGAGTGTAGAAAAAATATATAAGATTGACCAGGATCTGTACTGGCTTAGCTTTTTTCAGTCCCCAAAAATTATAGCCTACCTATCCACATATACATATCTAGAGTCCACATTCCAAAACAAGCCCAAAACCTAATAAAATTGGTCTAAACAGTTCTATTCTGACCCTGGCAGAACTCGGCCAGAACTCGGCCCGAGTTCGGTCCAAGTCAGTTCAATTTGTTTTTGAATTCCCTCCAAATCTGCATCCAACGTTCGAATATGAGATTTCTGTATCCAAACTCTACCCGAATTCGGTTATAAAAATACTATAAATAGAGAAGAATTTCACATTTCCAAATCACTCATTCATTCCATCTTCTCTTCTCTATTCATTACTAAGTGTTTTCTACGAGCTATACTTTCAAATCAAGCCTATACTACTCTTAGCCAAGCTAGTACAGTTTCTGTTTAATCTAGAGTTTGGTGTTGAAGAGTTGTAACGGAGGCTGCATTCAGAAAATGTTCTAATTTTCAAATCGTCCTTTGGAGACGGTCGTGCGCTCTTCGCCAATCACATGTTGTAAGAGTCGTAAGCGCTCAGTTAAAGCTTGTGCCATAGTGGATTAACATCGAGCATGATAGTCGAGACTGGACTAATCCTCTTAGAGGAAAACTAGTATATATCGTGTTACTGAGTTTGATCTTCTTGACTCTTACTTTACTGCAATTCTGTTATATTGCTCATACTTGCCATAGTATATACATTTTAATTGGTAATATTTTCACTACACACGTACACATTCTATTCACCCTGCTCTAGAGGTGCTCAACGGTCCTACAATTGGTATCAGAGCATGTTATACATATACATAACCATCAGATAATATATATCTATAAAAGCTGTTAAATCTATATTCAATGGTGAAGGGCAATCCACAAATAGACCCCACAATTTGAAGGAACAATTATACCTACTGGAAAACATGGATGAGTTTCTTTCTAAAGTTACTGGACTTCGATCTTTGGTCGATAGTTATAGACGGTTATAAAAACTACCTAGAACAGTGATTTATGGTGTGTTAGTAGACAAGTCGCATGACAAATACACTGAGCATGAAAACACAGGCTAGTCGTACGACCATCAATAAACTATTCTGTGCAATTGACAAAACTGAGTTTAATCGCGTATCCACCTGTACCACATCTAATAAAATTTGGAGATTTCTTGAGGTAACTCATGAAAGAACTTCCTAAGTAAAGTAATCCAAAATCAGTAGATTGACACAGGAATACGAGTCCTTCAAGATGAAACCCGGTGAGTCAATTACACAGATGTTCACTCGTTTCCTTGACATTACTAATCCTCTACAATCTTTTGGTAAAGATTCATCAATCACTTGAAGATCAGAAAGGTACTGTGGGCTCTAACAAAGAACTAGAACCTGAAGGCCACCGCGATCATAGAAGGAAATAACCTCACCACGATGACATTGGAGACACTGATGGGCAACCTTATGACCCATGAGATGGACCTACAAGACTTTGAAGAGAAAACCCCCAAAGAAAAATCAATCGCCTTCAAAGCTCAAGCCAGAAGAGTCTCATGCAATGATTTTGACAAAGAAGATTTCAATAGTGATGAACAGGCCCTGCTAGTCAAAAACTTCAGAAAATTCTTAAAGTTTGAGAGATCTAACTGAAAGAAAAAGATATCCATGAAAATAACGATGAAGAAACTATCTGCTTCAGATGCAAAAAGTCAGGGCATATAAGAAGGACATCCACTAACGAAGAAAAGTCCATACTGTTGGCCTATGTGTCATGATCAACCTGATTTTAATAATTGACCTAAAACTCTGACTTTGATACGTAAAGCAAGAAGGCTACAGAATACTGCATCCAAACTCGTCAAAGCAAAGTTTTTATAGTTTATTATGTATTTTTATTTATTAAGTCTAGATTATTTTATGAGTCAGATCACTGACATTTTGAATTTTACCCTCACAAAAAAACCTATCTTTTTCCCAAACCAAACCAATATCCAAAAGCTTTTTCTGAACCAAAATATCCTGAAAACCCAGTAGCCGAACTCGGGTCGAGTTTGCCCGAAACTCGGTCCCCATAAATCACTTCTGGTCAGAAGCATTTCCTAATCTTTTGGATCTCCAACATTCAAAAATTTGAACGTTTACCCTAATCGAGTTCTTGTAACGCCCTAGTCCCAAAATACATAGGACTAGGAACGTAGACATGCCAGGCGTATAATAAATATACGTAAGCTATAAATGCAGTATAACTATGACAACAAATCTCATACACAAAATAAAAGAATAATGATATCATAAAATCAACTTTGAATTATCATTTTGTACAAGTCGTTGGGCGGAGACAAATATAATACCAACTATTTAAATGAGAAGAAATAAAAAAATGAAAGAATTGTCAAGCGAAGCGAAGAAAGATCCAAGCAAGTCATCTTTGAAGGAATAGAGAAGATCACGACCTTGGCTAGAATACCTGCGAAATTATGAAAACATACACCTGGAGAAATCACCGGGTCCTCAGAGGGACATAATAAGATACAGGAAAAACATGCCGTATAAACTGAATATATAAACAACATATGACAACACAAATGGTTCCCTAACCGTCTAGGTAATATGCACTTTGAGGACAACATTCTACGCGGGGGCTTTATGATCAGCATCACAAATAAAAGAAGAACTGGCCGTAAGTAGCGCTCATCCGAGTCACTAACGGCCATCGGCAGTAAGTAGCGCTCATCCGGGTCCCTATCGGCTCCAAAGAGTGTGTAAAATAAATAGTAGCCCCAATGCTAATAGCTATCTTCTCCCTTCCTATGATACTATACATGCGTCATAACCAGAACACACAAACACATGTTGCTTCCATAATAATGTTTATTCCTAATAACTGCCAAGTCTTCTAACATGTACCTATTGGCAGTTATTCCTAATGCATACGCACGGGGGATTAGCCAAAACGCAAGTGACCTCTATATTTTACTCACAACTCACACACATCTCGTGGCACATTCGTGACAAAGTTATGAAATGTACTAAACAGATGGTAGTCCCTTAACTCTAGGTCCACATGCACAACAATGAAAATATAACTAATAATATTATACCCTATATAACTTGAAAGCAAATAAGTAAACTATAAACAGTTAAGAGAGATGCAACTGGATAAACTAGTATAGACAACAGTAAATATGCAGTAATTATAAAATACAGAATACAATAAACAGTAAATATGGCAAGGTATCTTGCCTGAGGGTGGTGCGGCGATCTGACAGTGTCCAGAGTAATCCAAAATAGCCAAGGTCGATAGGTAGCAGTCCAAAGTCGCAAAGAAAAATAGGGATGTTAGATTAACCATGATTAGTGATGATAATAAAGATATATATATATATATATATATATATATATATATATATATATATAGCTCTCTCTTCCTTGAGAGAGCGCCACGCCTAGAACCTTAATCCACCGATTCCGGCTTGGCCTCTGGCCGGGCCGGCGTCCTTCTCGCGACCGGATCATTCGACCGTCGTGTCTCTGCTTTGACGGTTCATGGCGTCGAAGACCTTTACGAGGTGGTAGGGTCGACCCCGACGGCCCCATCGATCTCTGTTAAAACTCCTTTTTTTCGAAGGGGGTCCCTGTCGTCTCCTTCTCTGAAGAAGATGAGAAGATCCTGATCCAGCCATTCAGATTCGCTTTGATTGGGAAGTTTTCCACGCCCGGCCACCCATCGATGTGATCCGAAATGCTTCATGGGCTTTCAGTTCGCTGGTGAGGTGCAGTTGGGGTGATCGACCCTAAATATCATTATTCGGCCGTCTCTTGAGATTGATTTCTTACGCCTTAGGGCAAGAGAGATCTGGTATGTTGCTAAGGCTCCGATATGCGTCTTTCGTTGGTCTAAAGATTTCAATGCGGCTCACGAATCCCCATTGGCTCCTACATGGGTATCTTTATCTGGTCTCCCTCATCAGCTTTTTACTAAAAATGCTCTCTTTTTATAGTTATGGGTATTGGTACCCCCCTCAAACTGGATAAAGCTACAGAAGAATTTACACGACCTAGTACAGCTCGTGTCTTCGTTGAAGTGGATGCGAGCAAACAGCTTCCTCCAATGGTTCGTATTAATCTCCCGAATGGACGTACTTTTGTTCAGAAGATTGAATATGAAACCATCCCTAGATTCTGCTCATTGTGCAAACACCAAGGACATACTAGAGACCTCTGCAAAGTTAATTCAACTACTGTGATTCATCCTCCTCCACAAAAACACAAAGAATTAATCATCGATCCTGTTCCAAGCCTGTGGGCCCACAATTTTGAACAAGGAGACATCCAATCAGGGTCAGCCATTGATTGACCCTCCAATTAATGCCCCACCGCCTCCGACAGATCAGCAGGATAACTCCTCTCAGGGTGAGCCTCCCAATGAGGTACTTCTACTGAGAACATTAATTCTTCGCAGCCATTTCTTCACCTGTCACTCATCTACAATTGGCATCTTCTCCTACTTTACATCCCTCATCCCACGAGTGACTCCTTCCAATCCCCTTCACCTACTGCTGCACACCTGGAAGAAGTAGAAGAAGGAGAGATCGGATCCTGGGCGGACGAAGTCGACGCTGCGGATGCTCAGAAGGACATTGAAGTCCCTGTTGAAATTCGGAGCCCATTGGCCCTTCGACTGGTGATCCAGAAGCTGCAGACTTAACTGCTCGTGTTGATGGCGACAGGCCATGCCTCCCTACGATCCCAGGGACACAAAAGAAAAAGAAAGCTCCTCCCATCCCCGCCACCCGAGTCCTCCGATCGGCAGCTAAGCTCGCTCAAACTCCTTCCCCCCCGTCCTCCTCTAATGCTTAAAATCCTAAGTTGGAATATTAGGGGCATTGCTGATCCTATGGCTCTTAAAAGACTGAAGTCTCTCTGTAGAACAAACAAAGTTCCTATTATGGTTATCGTTGAACCAAAAGTTAACATTGACAAATTGCTCTCTTATCAACTCAAACTGGGGTTTCAATGTTCCTACTCTAACCAACGTGGGAATATTTGGATTATGGCTAGATATGACATGGAGTTATCGCTCATTGACTCCTTTGATCAATGCCTTACTGTGTCCCTTACTTCTCCTCTTTTGCCTTCTGTTGCTTCATTATCTGCTGTTCATGGTAGTAACACGAAGGAGGGCAGACGACTACTTTGGGATCGCTTACTTATGATTCGTTCCAGATGGCATCTTCCTTGGTTGGCAGCGGGTGACTTCAATGCTATTACTCAGACGGAGGAGAAATTCGGTGGCCTTCCCCCTTGCTTTGTCTCTATGAAAGAATTCTTGGACTTCCAGACAGCGGCTGGGCTTTCTGAGATTCCTTATACGGGCAATTGCTTCACTTGGGTGGATCGACAATATGGATCACCTAAACAAGGCTCTTGTCTGGATAGGGTTTTACTGGACTCCATGGCTGAACTGGGCTCCTTGTTCGTTAGTTTCTCATTTGAATAGATCGGAGTCGGATCATGCGCCTCTTCTTCTTACATTGGAGGCTGAAAAGTCCGTTTCTCCTCGTCCTTTCCGATTTCTTCATTTTTGGAAGGATCATGCTAGCTTTCTTTAAGTAGTTGATGCAGCATGGAAATCAGTTGATAATGTCAATAGTCTGGTTAGGGTTGGACTTCGTTGGCGGCAACCAGAAAGGCACTATCTACATGGAGTAGATCAACTTTTGGCGATATCTTTCAAGAAGTCAAGAAAGCGGAGGATACGGTTACTGCTTTGGAGGCTGCTGTGAGACTGATCTCACTTCGCCCTCAAT
>JANAVB010001799.1:5374660-5402633 GCA_029216955.1 Iris pallida
CGACTCGGTATACAAAGTATTCCTAGACTCAATAAATATGAAAATTACATTTCATACAGACTCATACGACAAAATCGACTTCGGTCTTGAACAGATAAGTAGCAGTTCTTTAGTAGTTGTCCAAGTTGTCCAAATAGTCCAAGTAGCCCTTATATCGAGACAGAGTTTGATCAATTATTAAAATCAGGTTCGTCCATGACCAATGGGCCAACAATCTCCCCTATTTTGATAATTGACAAACCTTGACCGATATAATATCTCGATCGTTTGAGATTTGAAAAGAATCAAAATATTGTACTATGTCCTGAAAAAATTTTCTGTATCCTGTAAAAGATGTTAGATCCTATTTCTCCCCCATTATCACTTAGCAAAATAATTGCAAGTAGAGAAGCTTCCCCACAATTCATGCATAAAAAACAAACGTTGAAGAAATACAAAAAAAATAGGGATAAACATGTATTTCACAGGCAGTTTATATGTTGAAGCATAAAAAGAATATAGTGCTATAATATGAAATAAGGAATAATGCTAAGCTGAAAATAGAAACATGCTATGAAAAGCATAAAGAAGTTTAGTACATCAACTCAACAAATACAGTCTCAGTGCAAATAAAAAGATAAAGTACTAATAATATCTTGGAATGTCAAAGCATTTCCAAGTAAACATAGACAAAAATAAAAGTCACACTAAATGACATCTAGACAAAAATACATCACGTCTAAATCACATATCCTCAAAGTCATCATCATCATCAGCGCCAGTAGTGCCACCATGTCCGGATGGACCAGCTCCAGAAGTGTCAGCTCCAAAAGGGTGTGGAGTAGCACCAGAACTACGGTACCAATCATATGCGTTACCAGGCTGAAAGAAAGAACGTACTGCCTCATCCTCATAGCGGTATCATGAAACAGCTTGATCTCTGGGAAGAGAACTGACAGAATGTCCAGTCTGAGCGAATCAGAGGTCGGTAAAAGAATTGGCGAGAGCCTGAAATCGACTGGCATCACGGAACTCGCGTTCCCTAGATGTATCAGTAATAAACGCTCGTAAATCCAATAGATGCTGATGGACACCCTCAAATGACATAGGGTAATCCTGAGGAGGTAGAGCAGGAGCAGTAGGAGGAGCAGAAGGGACGGCTGCGCTACGACGTGATAGCTGAAGATACTTGGGCTCAGACTTAAGAGCACAAGTGGATAAGTCAATATCGAAATGCTGGAAAATGAGGGGGATAATCATCGCATAAGCAAGGTTGCGATCCCTCCACGACATCGACCCATCATCTGAATAATAGTCTTGGGGACAAAAAATTTAATACCCTTAAGTATATGATAAAGGGCAGATAGTTCAAGGGTGGTAACATCATCTTTTGAGGTAGATTTGGGTAAGATAGTGGAGTAGATGATGCGGTGCAACTCATAGTTGTATAACTTCAAGTTAGCAGCCTTAAACTTACCAGAATGTACGCAGGCAGGAGAACAGAGTTCATTCTTGAAACTGCTTAGAGTCGTGCCTGTGAGGAAATCAAATTCAGTAATATCATCAAGCCGAGCGTCTTTGTTACAAGGATTTTCGCTAAAACGACATCCTTAAACTCGATACTAATTCCACTGACACGAGTTCTAACAGCAAAAGTGTCCAATGTGAAGTTGCACTAAAAAAGTCTAATAGCATTAGTGGCGATAGGAAATTGTTTGGTGACAAAATAATATAACCCTAGTGCTTCAAAGAATGGACGTTGGTCAGGAAATATAGTCTATTTAATCGGGGCTCCGGTGCATATGTTACGCATCGAGAAATTTGCGTACCATAGTAAGGATTGATCATGAGTTTCAATATAAAACTCGTTATATGTGCCGTCGGCCGATTGGATCGGGGAAAAGAGTGAATCAACGTAAGGATTTGAAGACGAAGCTTATTCACTACCCGTGGTCTTCTTCCTCTTGGATGGATTGAAACGCAAAGGCATTGTGTCCAAAAAGATGAAATACTAAGAACTTGAAAGAGAGGAAAGGAGATGGTTTTACCTTCCAAGATTGGAGTATGTGGTAGAGGATGAGAATCTCCGCACAAATCCAAAGTTTGGATAGAAATCTCCAAGTAGATTAGAAGAATGGACTTGGAGAAGTTCTAGGGTGAAGGGGGGCTCGGGCGACTGCTGCTGTGTTTGAGGAGTTTTGGAGAAGATGAGAAGAAGGGGGCCCTCGGTTCTGACTTAAAACATATACCATCAACCGAACTCTGGCCGAACACTGGCCGAATTTGGGCCGAGTTTGCCAAGGGTTCTGGTGAGGTAATTTTTCAAACAGAATTTTGCAGGCTACTTTCCTTTTATCAACTCTTTTCAATTATTTAATTCCAAGTATATTTATTTTAAATTTTAATTAATATAATTAATATTATTTTATAAATTAAATTTTGTAACACAGTGACTGTTTTAGATTAGCTGTAAGGGTATTGTCCAAGCTAACGGGAGTTCACTGGGGAACAATTAAATGCCGCTTCGCTTCGACCGTAGTCGTGGTGACAGACAGACCCATTGTAGGCTTGTCTCAAAAATAGTTTTTGAGTAGTGAAAAATAATCGATAAAACAAAATTAATTAATATTATTGATATCTAAAATTCCTAATTCTCCACGTAAATAATTAAAATGATCTTCTGCTAATTGCTTAGTGCGAGAGTGACATACAGGATACTTAGTCAAATTAATAGGACTAGTGTTGTTACAGAAAATAGGTATGTGTGTGTAAAGTAAACCAAGTCTTCTAGGGTTTGCTTCATCCACAAAATTTGTGCACAATAACGTCCTGCGGCGATATACTCAGCCTTAGTTGTTGATAATGCGACAGAATTTTATTTTTTTGCTAAACCAAGAGACTAGAGCCTTGCCTAGGAGATGACACGTGCCGCTGGTACATTTTCTATCCACTTTCCATCCAGCAAAATTAGCATCCGAGAAACTGGTTAGGTCAAAGGAAGTGGTTTTGGGATACCATAAGCCGATAGAAGAAGTACCTTTAAGGTATCGGAAGATACGCTTAACCGCGCACAAATATGATTCTTTAGGGTTAGCTTGAAAATATGCACATAACTCTAGTCATTTCGGATAGAGTCTTGTTCTTACGTTCCACAACTCCATTTTGTTGTGGAGTCCTAGGGCAAGAGAACTCATACAGATAACCGTGTGTATCATACGATTGCTTGAACTCTGCATTCTCAAATTCGTCGCCATGATCGCTTTGAATACGAGTGATCATGAAAACTTTCTCATTTTGAACTTTCTTACAAAAGGTGACAAATTCTAACAATGTATTGTTCTTGCGTGCAAGAAAATATACCCACGTATATCTAGAGAAATCATCTACTATTATAAAAGCATATAACTTACCACCTTGGCTAGCAATTCTACTAGGCCCAAATAAATTTATATGCAGTAATTGTAGAGGTCTAGTGGTACTTACAACGTTCTTAGACTTAAATACGGATCGGGTTGCTTTGTTCTTTTCACATTCACTACATACCGTATCCTTCTTGAAAGTAATGTCCGGTAAGCCTCGTACCAGCTTCTTTGTGGATAATCTTGAGATTGTGTCCATATTTACAAGACCGAGTCTCATATGCCATAGTTGACTCTCATTACTTTTGGCCATTAAACATCTGTCTGCTTTGTTAGCATCTTCTAACAAATAGAAAATATATATATTATATATATTGTCTTCCCTGATACCTTCAAAGATAGTACTACCAGTTGAGCTATCAACTATAGTACATTTGTCTTTGATGAAGTTAATACCATAACCATGGTCAGCTAAATGGCTTATGCTGAGTAGGTTATGTTTTAACTCGGTAACTAGACAGACATCTTTAATCACAGGGTAGGGGGACTTACCAATATTGCTGATACCAATTATGTACCCTTTAAGATTATTATCAAAGGAGATGTATCCTTCTTTCTTCTTCGACTGTATTATGAATAATGAAGCATCACTGGTCATGTGCCGTGAGCAACCGCTGTCGAGGATCCATTTTCTTCTAGCATGTGAAGGGTGTTCCACCTATAAAGGAATTTGCAGATGAAAACTTTGGTACCCATTTGTTGTAGGGTCCTGGAATGTTAGTTTCCAGTATCCATACATATATCTTTAAATCAACAAACTTCCTTACACTACATGTAGGAGAGAGATGACCAATAAGGCCACAATAATGACATTTAACATGTTGAGTGTTAGAAGCAGTGTGCTGTGAATGATTGGTAGGTCTTGGTTTTCTAGTATAAAAGAATGTATACCTATTGGTCTTCTTGGACAATGGTTTGGTTTGGTCTGACAGTGTTGGGTTTGATAGTGTTTTGATGTTTCGGTAAGTGACACGTGTTACGACAGGAAGCAGCAACTTCAGGCTATTTTCCTAACCTAATTTTCAACTTTTTGGATGTTTCATACAATGCAGTATAATCAGCAGTAAGTGTATCATTCCTGATAAGTGCTTGCTAAAGACTCTTCTTCTCTTTGAGTAGGTCTTCCTCTAGTTGGATAATGGTCTTGTCTTTCTCTTCAGATAGTCTTGTGGTCTCGTGTAGTAAAAGCTTAACAGAAGAGAGCTCACCTACCTTACTATAATTATCATTACTTCTAACCTCAGCTAGTTGGTCGGTGAGTCTTCCTATTTCACCTTTGTACTCCTTGAGTACCTTCTTAGTGTTTTCATATTTACTACGCAGTTTTCTGTAATCACCTGATAGGTCACTAAAGGCTTCACCTAATTGCTCAAAGGTAAAATCATCATATGTATCAAAAATGGGGTTATGTCACGACCCGCACCCGTTTTTTTTCGGATACGAGACATGTCCAAGCTAGCCTACGCCGTAGAGTCGGCGGTAGAACGCTGTCACGGCCATGATGATCAAAATAAATAAAACAATGCTCAATTATAAAACTAATTTAACTTATAATATTCACAAGTTTTACATTTGCATAAAATATAAACTCGTACAAATGTTGGAATGACTACAACTCATCTACCTAGCTAGTTTCTAGGCTTTTCATCTGCAAGTACACCCGTAACTTCCCATGCTAAGTGAATCCACGGCTAACCTGAAAAATATTAGTTTCCAGTCAGGAATGGAACGAGTATAATTCACTGAATGCAGTTTTAATATATGAAAATGACTATACTACAGAGGTTAGCCTTTAGACATATGATTCATAAAAATAAATGAAGAAAGATAGAATAAAACTAAATACCAAGAACAGAAAATGAAATACAATAAAATACTCACCAACTGACCGACTGAAGTACCTTTGATATATGATTGGTGTTGGGACAATTATGCGACACGGTCCACACGGTCTAAAGTTACACGGTCTACAGTTACACGGTCTACACAAAAACTGCAATAAAGAAACAATGTCTACAAAAATAATAATCACGGTCTACACGATCTACACAGTATAAATACAATAATAATCACGGTCTATACGGTATAAATGCAATAATAATTACGGTCTACACGGTCTAAAGGCAGATCACACATCGTTGGTACTTCACCCTCCCGACACAACAAGGAACGAAATCAACATAAAACTAAAATCACATATCTATCGACTAAATACTGATGTATAGTAAAGGTCAATACTAAAAACAAACAATAAACTGTACTCGCCTGTAGTCCTTTGCTGGTGAAACCGATAATCCAAACCACTAAGTGTGCCACAATAGTCAAAACTCAAACAACAGTCCCCGAAAGCTGAAATAAACATCACCAATGTTCTCAGAATAGTCAAATTAGCTAGAATTGCTTGTCCTTAAGTCCAATTCCAGACACAGAGGAAAAACGATAATTTTTGGTCAAAACAGTATCCTCCGTTGGACCCGCTTTGCACCGAAAAGCGTGCCAGAGTCATTGGTCTCTAAAGTTATCAAACTATATGTCTACGAATTCGTTTTGATGATACGAACCCAACCATATGTTCAGAGTTGGATTCCGGCAGGCCGTGCACAAAATGGCCTGTTGAATCGGACCGTGGGGCCCGCAAAACGACGATCCAATCAACTGTCTCAGAATTGGACCAAACGTGGCATATAGGACCAGAAAAATGATACGGTCCTGTTGGCGTAAGTTTTATCTCGATCTGACAAGCGTGCACAAGGTAATTAGAAAATTTGCACATAGGCCGATACGGTGAATTTTGACGGATACGCATCAAATTCGTTGCACACACGCAACCAATTTGAATTCCGTCAAAGCCCACACGTCCACGAAGCCTTTACGCACCTTTTGATGCTTTCGATTCGCGGCCACGTCGCCCGGATTGGCAGAACGCACGTCGTATCGAAGAGTTTTTCATAATTTTTAATATTTTAAAACAGATTTTTTCTAATCTTTGGGGGTTGTTTATTCGGCACGCATTGCATGAATATAGGAACAAAAAGAAGGGTTTTAATCTCCTATATATTGTCTATAAGTTTCTTCAAATAGAATTTTGAAATCGTGCATGTGTTGGGAGAAAACTGACCGCGAACTAGAGTCGTTAGACTGATTTAGGTGTCCTATTTTGATAGGTTTTTTCATGATTTCAACTCAATTTCTTTCGAGTTTCGTGTCCCTAGAATTTAAAATATTTAACAGGGATTTAAGATGGTTATATTGTGATCGTACTAGAGTTTACGGGACAGGAAACGATCAAATGACCGTTGAGATATCGCATGTTGAAATCACCTCTTCGCCCTGCTGCTGCTGCTTTTAAATCAGCGCCTGTGCGTGGTTTGGCCGGCCAGTGGCGGTGCGGTGGAGCGGCCCGCGCAGACCCAGGGTAGCGTAGCGGAGTGCTGGATTAGGGTTTTGAGTTTTCCTCGTACCTCTCTCTCTCTCTCTCGCTCTGTATATATATTTCACTTTGGTGTCGGGTCGGTTAAGGCCGAGTGGTTGGGTTCTCTCGGTTTGCTTGGGAAGTTAGCTCGGGTTGGGGCCTGCTCGGCTGGAATGGTCTAGCTGAGATGGGTTTCCTTTTTCTTTATTAATCTATACATATATATATGTTTATATATATATATATATACATAATATATATTTTATATACATAATATATATATATATATATATATATATATATATATATATATATATATATATATATATACATATATGTTTACATATGCATATCTATATACTCATATGTATATACTTCATCAAACACATATTTATATATATAAAAATATACTAATATATAATATATATATTATAACATATATTTGACAATAATAATATACCAATAATAATAAAATATTATTATATAATAATAACCTCAATAATATTAATATTAACAATAAAAATAATAATAATAATAACAAAATTCAATAACTCAATAATTATGTATACACCATTATGTACAGTCTAAAAATCCTAAAATGTACGAAAACATACTTTATACAAGTGTCGTTGAATATCAAATATTAATAATATTTAACTAACGAATACTTAAAAATATTTATTAGATCACTAATATGGAATACAACATAATCATACCAAATTCCATCAATACGAATGTCATTGGACGTGCCACATGACTACATGGGCTTGGGCTCAGTTCAGATCCAGTCCGGGCTAAAATGGTATAACCGGTTTTTCTAAACTCAATAATATAATTAATAATTAAATAAATCTTCGATAAGGGTTAAGTCGCAATTTGGCCTGGTTTTCCTAGTTAGGACATCACTATGGCTCGGCCTTCCCTTTCAGGACTAATACACTAGTCAAAGCACACCATTGCACTATCCGTGCCACGATTCTAGTCACAATGCACTCCAAAACTCCATCATGGCTAAAGTCATCTATCGTAATGATTAACGAAGTAATTATTTATAAAAATTCTAAAAGTCACCATTTAATCCAAATAAATAAATAAAATATATTATCAACATTCCGGAAAGAGGGGTTACAAATCTATCCACCTTAAAAATAATTTCGTCCTCAAAATTCTAATTCGTAACTATTCCTTAAATTCAAAAAGGAAATCTACCATTACCTTAATCTCCTCGAATTTTAATTCCTCAAAAATAGTTTATATCCTCCTCCTAGCCATTTTGTAGCTACGAAACTCTGAGGACTTCTACCCACCTTTGGACACACTACTCCCTCAAAGCTATGTCACTAAAACTTTATAATCTTCCAACTAATTACTAAAAAAATTCCTACCAATAGATATCTACTGTATATGGCATCTATAATCCTCTCCTATTTATCAAGCAACCCAAAAATTTAACAAGCAACAATTACACAAGTAGTTAAGAAATATTGGTACCTTCTAATAAACATGACCATTCGTCGCTCCGAAATAGGAAGGACAGGAAGATAAGGAAGAACAATCGAGAGTAAATATGGAATTTCAAAAGCGGTAGAGAGTATCCAATGATGCAGTTAGAAAGAAAATTCATGTACCATTGACTTATTTTGCTAGATTGGGCTACTCTAGTCTAGTCACTTGCTAAGTCTAGAACCCTTCGTTTCTCTGAGGGTCTTGCAATCCGTGTAATACAGAAGTTCCATTCTCGAAGTTTTAAACAAGGTTCTATAAGAGAACGGAATTTCAGACATCAAGATTGTGATCTTTCCCGTGGTTATTTAAACACACGAGCAAGGGATATAAATGCAACGCAAGATCGTATCGCAACTTCCAGGTAGATGGTATAAGGGTTACGAATAACCTCACATTCTAAGAGGTGGGGACTACATAATAGGTATAAGGACCTATTTCAAATAATTTGGTTTTATAATCCAATTATGGTGGTATGCATGGATGGGTTTTACTGATCTTAATGGGTTCCCTGATTGGACATCAATCATTGGTTGGATGAACCTTAGATTTCAATCTATATGGACTAGACAAGATCCCAATGGTAAAACTATTTATACTCGGTTAGGGTAACCTAGAATAGGTTTTCACCCGAGTGGTTGAGCTAGTTGCCAGTCAGATTGGTTAGCTAGGTCCTTAAAGCCCAAAAATGTGCCTTCAGTGACTTTTGTATTTAAGTAGCACGAGAAGATACAATTGCGTGGCATACTAGTGACATGTGCGTAGTGGGCTTTGAGTAGATCACAACCATATATTGGGTCGAACGGTTTGAGTCAAGGTTGAGTCTCTAATTATGGTCGGGAAGTTTATCGGTATTATGGTAAGGGTTATAGCTAGTCCTTTTTACCTGAAAGTCGTACCATAAAATAGAGTACAAGGGGATGGGTTTGAGTGGGACGTGATACACCTAGATGAAGGTGGACTCGTCTAGATCTTGCATATGAAGTTTGTTGGAAGATAATAGCTGGTCTCGTGCTCCGGTTATTAATGACACTGCCGGGAACACCGAATGATCTAAATGGAAAGTGGGAGTCCATGGGGCACTAATTATCATCCTAATGGAATCATTCTAATCAATCGGTAATCCTCGTATATCCCAAAGTTTTAGAAGGCTTACAGTCTATTCACCTTAGAACCTAGGACATGGTTTTAGGAATAATGAGGTTATAAGAATTTTAAAGTCCGGATATCGTATCTCGACTCTTGTTAAATAAGAATAAGGCACGACGTAACGGAAAATGGTAGATATAAGTTAAGTCAAGGATCGTTCCTCAATAATTGGAGAACGAGGGTGTACAAAGACACATGGTCGATAAAATAGAATGCTATGCTCGTCCACAGTATACAAGAGTTGTCGACGGGTAACCAACTCTAAGGCACATCATATGAAGGAATTTCTAACAACTGAGTCATAAATTTCTATTTGTGTCAGGCTGTCAGACTATTGTCACAAGAGTTGTAGTGGTCATGCATTGCTGTTGACAACTGGTAGATCCTACTATAATAGGGTATTTAAGCTATGGTATTGGCTAAGCTAGTGACTGTGGTGTTCCAATACTAGTTAGGTCTTAATAATAAAACTTACATAACTAGGGTTATGTTTGTTGGAAACCAATCTCGGGTTGGGTGTCTACCATAGTCACGGTAAATGATTGTCCTTACCTTTGTCTACCCATCTCATGTCTAAACTGTGGGCTTTGGTCGAGGAGGGATTGGGTCAAGGCTTAAGGGATGCTAGTTAAAGCAAGCTTCAAGCAATTAATTAGAGACTCACAATAATTGGTTTCTTGAGAATAGATAGTCTCCTAGGTTGGCATTGTGACCAAGGGTAAAACCCTACTCATTCTCAAATTCAGATGGCTAGAAGGTCTCAATAGTAGTTTGAGGGTCGAGAGGAGAACGAGTAACTCAATCACATGACTGGCTGATGGTAGCTACACTTTTGTATACAACTATCATAGCCATGGGGATACTCTGTATCTCTCTTCCAATTATGAGCTTCCGTCTTTCCAAATCAGTGAAAGACAAAAACAATGGAGTTCAAGGGAGATTTCATTGAATACAATTACGTGATTCAAAGGCGAATGTATAATTCAAGAGGAATTGTCAATGCAGTCGTGGATAAGATCATAGATACCTCGATATCTCAATCCACGTGGGATTATCTGTAACGCCCCAGTCCCAAAATACGTAGGACTAAGCACGTAGACATGCCAGCTGTATACATACGAAGTACAAGGGCTTTGTATGTATACATAAGCTGTAAAATGCAGTAAACCACAACTAACTAATCTCATCCACAAAATAAGGGAATAAAAGATATCATATAATAAATTGTTTTGGTACAATATGTTGGGTGGAGACACATCCACTACCAACCAAAATAAAAAAGAAGAAGTACATGATATATAAAAGGCTAAGTGGAAGTAGCAAGGAGCAACTAAGTCACCTCATCTTCGAATAAATGGTGAAGACCACGATCTCGGCTAGGATACCAGTAGAAGACATGAACACAAACCTGGAGAATAACCAGGTCCTCAGATGGACGTAGCAAGATACAGGGAGAACATGCTAATATGAACTGTCAGAATAATAAAGTAATATACAAAAGACTAATCTAGACACAAATATGCAAAAGGGAATGCTAACCACCTATTGTGCAATTTAGAGGACAACTTTCATGCACATGGGTGGGATTTTAGGCTATAAGTACGCAACTGGCATCCAGTCATACGTATCCGGCCGTAACGTCCAAAACGTCAGAGGGTATCTGCAAATATATCGCCATAGTTCCTTTCGAAAACTATAGGTTACCTGTTTGGCTTCCCATACGCACTAGCGACCGTCCTCTTCCAATATTTCCCACACTGTCCAAGTCATGTCTATGGCTCGTCCAGTTTTTGTAACTGCTTGAGTCTCTAAAACCCTAGTCATAGCAGTTACGATCTATCCGTCGCACGATAATAGAGATGGCCAGTCCATAAGTCGTGCCCCTAGCAAACTGTCTTAAACCGTGTAGTGTGTGTCTCATGGCCAAGGGAGGTATAAGGATATCCCCCAACAAGAAGGTAGTCCACTAAAACTAAGTTAACATGCATATAGTAACGTAAAACGACTAATAGAGTCGCTTGCACCCAAGTGTGGCTTGGGCGCGCAGTTTATAACAAAGAAAACTAACAATATGGAACAAAGTAAATAATGCAGAAAATAAATAATTTGACAGTTAATTAGCAAGGTATAGTTGCCTGTTGTGACGCCTGGTGAGCTGCCTGGTGTGGTACAATAAAGGTGGCACAAGATCGACTTCGGTGTTACAACTATGCAAGGGAGCCTCTGTGGACGACACAGTATTCCACCGGGTCCGGAACGGTCAACTTAGTTAGGTTTGACATAATGAAGTGCAGAATTGGAGAGGAAATAAGAATGATAGCTTAAATCATGAGATGGAGAAAAATCGAAGGAAGTCAAATAATATATGTAATTTTAAAAAATATTTTATAATATTTAAAATACAAATTATTAGTCAAAATATACCTTCAACCATATACCCGAAAATCGAAAGTTATTTAAGGCAAAACTGTAAGTTTTGTCAACATAATATTCTACGCTGAAACCTATATTTTATAAATCAAAAATATTTTAGGCGAAACAAATACTATTAGGAAGTTTATTTAAGGCTAAGAAACTTATTATGTAAAAATAAAATCTTGATAAAAATCTATAATTTTATTGGCTATTCAAAAATTGAGAAATATTTATAACTATTTAAAATATCGTTTTTAGATAATACTTTGAAGAACATAATATGTTTCGAAATCCTAATAAATTATTTTAGGGCTAACACTAATAATAAAATTTTAAGTAAAATATATATAAATGGTCTAAAAATACTACAATAATCTATGTAAAAGCCAAATCCTAAATTTGAAATTCCAATGCTATATTTTTGCTACCCAAATAATTTAGGAATATATATTAAAAATATCAACCAAATCATAATGTATCTATTGCCATTAGCAACCAAAATAATAATAATACAAAAATAATAAAAATAAAGTAGCACTAATAACAATATAATAGTAAATAGAGTAGTATATATATTTTTACAAAAGATCAATTTACTAAGGTACCTACAGAAATACATACATTCATACAAATATCTTGAATAATAATAATAATAATAATAATAATAATAATAATAATAATAATAATAATAATAATTTTGAGAGGAAAAAAAATAGTTGATAAAATAAAAGAATACTAAAAACCAAAAAGACAGAAACACAACTAAATGAAAAGAATAATAAAAAACCAAAAAGAACAACAACAAAACCATAGCAGCCCCTTCTCTTTAAGAAAAAGGGACTCAAAAGTAAAATGAGTGTTATAGAGAGAGGGGTGAGCGGAGGGAGAGGGACGAACGGGGCTCGGTCGATCGGGAAGCGGCTGAGGAAGAGGGAAACAAAGTCTTGGAGAACGAGAGGGAGACCGGTTGATCTCCGCGGTCTGGTTCGGACGAGGACGACGCTACTCTGGTCGGCGGGCGGCCAGACCAAGAGCAGGCGCGGGTGGAGCATGCCGGTCGTGGCACGGAGGAAGGGCTATGCGTAGGACGGCTACGAAAGAGGCACGGCCTCCATAGTCGTGTGGCGGGCGCGCCAGGTCGGGCGACGGAGATCCGTCCTGTAGACGGCGTCACCAGATTTGTCGCCGAAGTTCGACGGCGGGTCACGGTAGGAGTAGGCCGAGGAAGGGTTAGGCGGGTTTAGAGTCCTTGGGTGTCGGATCTAGGGATCGGGGCAAGGAAGAGGTACGGGGCTTTTGCGGAATGGCAGCTCACAACGACGCGGAGCTTCTGCCGCATCGCTCGCCAGGACGTGTGGGGTCTGATGGCTACAGCGGCATTGTGGAGACGGAGGTGAGTTTGGTGGTGGCGTGCTATAGTTAAATTTTGGTGGTGGTAGTTTTTGGGCCGTCGCGGTGATGGCCGTGGTGGTGGTTTTGGTGGTATTAATGGTCGGGGTTTGGCCCAAAATTTCTGGTGGTGTACGGGGTTAATGGTGATGGTCTGTTATGCTCCGGCGATTAGCGATAAAGGGTGTTGGTAGCGGTTGTGATGGCGGGGTCGGGGACTGGTCGGCTATGGTGACAATGGGTCTGCACTGGTGGCGGTGGTGGAGGTCCAGGGGTGGTCATGGCTGGGTCGGGGGTGTAGCGAGGGGATGTGCGGCTTGAGACCAGGGATCGGTAGAGGCAGGGAGGAGGACACGAGCAGAATAGAGATTTAGGTTAGAGAATTTGATTGTGTCGGGTTTGTCGACACGGAGGATGATGAAATGTATATGTAATATGGAATAAAAATTGGATGGGGAGGGGACACGGACACGGTGCACGAGGTTAGGGTTGGAGAAATATTTGTGGAAAAATATTTGGTCATGGAAAAAGAGAACGTGGAGCCTCTCCTTATATAGGAGGTGGACTCCCTAGTTGGGATATGGATTAGAGAATTTTAAACCCCCTTAGATAATTCTCTATCTAAATTAAAAAAATTTAAACCTATTCAATCCCAATCCAAATCAAATTCCAAAATCTAATTAAATCTAGATAAATACAAATTAGATGTTGATAAGTCCCATGCTTAAATTAAACGATTTAAAATAAATCAATACAAATAAATAAAATAAAGATTTAAATTCTTACGAATAAATTCAATCATCTTTTTAAAATTTAAAATAAAAATAAATTTTGAAAATTCAAAGTAAATATCTAATATTAATAGAAAAACTTCACAATATCTTTTTAATAAATAAGTTAAATAATATTTACATAACTATACTTTCTAGTATACTATATTTACTAAAAGAGAAAAATATCATTATTATCTATACTATATAAATGAAAGGCCTTTCTATAATAATAAAGTTAAATATAGAATTTGAATAAATATTGGCAAAAAATGTTATGTAGAGAAATACTTATCTATATGTATTGCAAAAACAAAGCTAATATGTTTATATTTATTAAACTTATAATAAAACTATTTATGTAATAATTAATCTCGTGTATACGTATTTGCACCTGTCGTACAAGTACCATACAAAAGTAAAAATTAAAAAAATTGTAGTAAATATTTAGGGGGTTTACATCCTTCCCAACTTACAAGAATTTCGTCCACAAAATTAAAAATAAGTTGGGGGGTTGAGAAGGTACAAGGGTATATCGATAAGGAAAATCAAGTCTTTGGGCGAGGCAAAGTAATGACGTTCAATGTCACGTACATTAGAAAATCGTGAATATGATAACTAGGAAAATAATTTATGGCTATGGTTTAGGTAATGTATGAGGATCGCTAGTTAATGAAATACGAGATTAAGATGACATGAACTAAGGATTAGTGAGTAGGTCAAAGAGAATAATTTAGGGACTTGGGGGATATGGTTCCTTAAGAATATTGTCCTCTAGGTTTTGGGGTACCATTAAGGAAATGATTATAATCATCCTTAGGATTCCAAACGATTAGAAAGTCGCGATAGTAGATATAAGATCGAATGAAAGGACGAGTAGCTCATGGCAAGCTTGTAGTCATATGACTTGGTTGAGGGCTAGCTACGCCTATGCAAAACACCAGAGTTCAAGGAAGATGCGAGTGAATACAATTGCTGATTCAAATATGATTTAATAGTTCGAACAGGAGGTTGTCGGTTGCTGTTAAGATCCTAGAAGGCAAGTTTAACTATATCTCAACCACGTAGAATAATCGTATGAAAAGCGAACCAAATTGTACTTGGTTGATCAGACCATCATGCACCAGTTTTGATTAGACAATATGTTAGTGAGCGCTCAATAGCATATGTCAAGAACAAGCTTGATAAAGAATTGAGCTTGCAAAAACTAGGCTACATTAGCATCATTAGTCTAGATAGTAAAAATATAGGCACGTGAGATTAAGATTGAAATAAATTAGAATTTGGTCAAAGTCCTTAAAATCTAAGTCATGTCCTATGTTGATACCTATACAGTTGTCCTACCATCTACTTGTCTAAGACTTGGTTAAGGTCATAAGGAAGTTTAGGTCGTAAGGTATTCTACACAACTTACAAGAGTTAAACTAGTAGGGTGACGGGACAATGGGCCATGTCCACCTAGTATGGGTCACCTTATTAATCTCTATCAAACACAAAAGAAGGGCACGGATCACGGTAGAAGGGATCTAGCAAGATGCAACTCGAGGAGTCAAGCGAAAAGGCGATCAAGTATGTGGATGAGATCCTAGACTCTAATCCTATACGCAGGCTTGCTTGGCACGGTAAAGTAACCAAATAATTTATCTCGACCTGCATGGGCCACCACAAAAACATATAACGCCCCAGTCCCAAAATACATAGGACTAAGCACGTAGACATGCCAGTTGTATACATACGAAGTACAAGGGCTTTGTATGTATACATAAGCTGTAAAATACAGTAAACCGCAACTAACTAATCTCATCCACAAAATAAGGGAATACAAGATATCATATAATGAATTGTTTTGGTACAATATGTTGGGTGGAGACACATCCACTACCAACCAAAATAAAAAGAAAGAAGTACATGATATATAAAAGGCTAAGTGGAAGTAGCAAGGAGGAACCAAGTCACGTCATCTTTGAATAAATGGTGAAGCCCACGATCCCGGCTAGGATACCCGTGGAAGACATAAACACAAACCTGGGGAATAACCAGGTCCTCAGACGGACGTAGCAAGATACAGGAAGAACATGCTAATATGAACTGTCAGAATAATAAAGTAATATACAAAAGTCTATTCTAGACACAAATATGCAAAAGGGAATGCTAACCACCTATTGTGCAATTTAGAGGACAACTTTCATGCGCATGGGTAGGATTTTAGGCTATAAGTACGCAACTGACATCAGTCATACGTATCCGGCTGTAACATCCAAAACGTCAGAGGGTATCTACAAATATATCGCCATAGTTCCTTTCGAAAACTATGGGTTACCTGTTTGGCTTCCATACGCACTAGCGACTGTCCTCCCACAATATTTCCATACTGTTCAAGTCATGTCCATGGCTCGTCCAGTTTTTGTAACTTCTTGAGTCTCTAAAACCCTAGTCATAGCAGTTATGATCTATCCGTCGCACGATAATAGAGATGGCCAGTCCATGTCATGACCCGCACCCTAGGTATGGGCACAAGTGCGTGACCACGTCCAGCCTACACCGTAAAAACGGCATAGATGTAGGTCTACTAGCCAACAAACAGTATATAATAACGGTCATCTCCGCACGGAGTAATATAGTATGAAATACTGATAAACTCAATCACAATCTAGAAGGAAGAATCATGGCACAAAAACTAGATAGATAAAAACCACAAGTGCAATATCCAGCTCAACAACGAGAGAAAGAGAGAGAGAGAGTCACAAAGTAATATGGTTATACAATCCTAAATATAATATAATAACATAAGTAGCAAGCTGGAGACAAGGTCCAGTCCAAAATGTCTATTCTAACTAAACTAAGCTAGAGGCTCATCGGGCGGAGCTAAGCCCTGCTGAACCAAGGTCTCCAAGTCTAAGCCACTACGTCAACCGGGCCGTAGTAGGTACAAAATCCTCCTCCGTCATCTGTAATATTTTGTAACATATTTAGTCAGGATGGAACGAGTACAAAATCTCAATAAACAGTTCTAGTTATACAATATTGAAAAAGCAGTAGATAGAGGAAATATACTAGGTAAAGTAGAGCGTACATGCATCCTGACAGGGTATATCTAAAACTGTAATAAGAGAAGACAAGAGAACAGTGTATAACATGTACGAAAATTGGAACTGCTATCTACGTGAGTTTAGCACTAGTTTCAACATGTGATCGGCTTAGAACTTGATACAATGTTTGGCCTGGCTAATCATACATGAGTGTATGATTAACACTATACAATGATGATACAATATAATATTGTGGGGTATTGATCACATATCTACGCTAACACCCCCATCCCTGACTAATATAGTGGATCCAGTCATGACACGTCATGACACGTGATTCTCTGGGAAGGTAGCTAGCCTTCGTAGGAATCCGGTCTATACAATGCACAAGGAACTAGGAAGACTGTACAAGGCATACCATATATAAGAGGAATAACATCTTATGACGGGATCCAGACAAATACAATCCGTGTGAACAATGTGTCAAGAGAACAAGGATATCTACACTAAATACTAGAAATAAAGACGATATCATAAAACAAAATTATTATCAGAGAATGTACTCGCCTGTGATGTGATGGATAAGTCGACTGAGTCCAAGAACGGTGCCTCGAGGACCTATAGATGGAATATTGTATCAATTAATGGTTTGGAAGTGAAATTAAGTCATACTGAGTCAAAATAGGTCAAGACACGTCAAACTATGTCAATCTAGGTCAAACAAGATCAAACTAGATTGTACCGGATCAATCTAAGTCATATTAGGCCTAACAAAGTCATACTGGGTCAATACAAGTAAAACAGAATTAAACTAGGTCGATTTAAGTCAAAGGTTGACTTTTGGTCAACTGGTCAACTCTGGTCAACCTAGGTCAACTCTAGGTCAACTTTGGTCAAACTTGACTAACGTTAACTAACAGTTGACTTTGGGTCAACTGGTCAAGTTTGGTCAAGTTCTCTCAATTTTAGGCTTCGGTTGACTTTTGGTCAAAATAGTCAACCGTGGTAAACCAAGGACAAAACTAGTCCAAGTCCACTATTCCTAATCATTACCAACCATAATAACCTAATTTTAGCGATATCTTAAGGTATTAAAATCCATATGTTGTGAAATGGGTATTATCCCTACTTATCCCGTTTACCCTCCACCCCAATTACTAAGGCAAAGTAGCTTTTCCTTAGGAGTTCCACTCCGGCTTCCTAGGGTAGTAGGATACTAACCTACACTAACATTACCTTCCAAATTTTCTAGGTAAAGTGGACATCCAGTCTATCTTACGGTCTATGTTGTTGATTTACCCATTATCTTGGTAAAAATCCCACTTTAGCTTCTAACTCCCACTCTAGGCTTTCCCACTTCATCCTAAGGTTTCCCCCACTCTCTATTATGGTATTCCAACCTTCTTCTAGTATCTCGATACCGTATCATGGTATCTTAATACTAGAAAGTCAAAAGAGTAAATTCTCATTACCTACTAACATGTGGCTTAGCTTATTTTATACCACTCTAACTACTAGTTTTCTAACCAACCTACACCACCTAACACTCACTAATCAAGGGGTGTATAGTAGAAAATATGGTGGATATAGGGGGGTATATAGGAGGGTCAATTAGAGGGTATTATGGGGGGTCAAAAATGGGGATCAAAGCGGGGGGGTTTGCTGTTGATTTTAGCAGCTACTAAGTGCTGCTGCTGCTCTTGAACAAGGCTGCTGTGAGCAGCCTATACTGCGGCTGTAGCTGTGTTATTGCAGCTCTACTGCTGCTATGCAGCTCTATTCTTTTGTCACGACTCGATCCCAAATATGGGTCGAACGGATCATGTCCAGCCTGCACCGTTGTTGAGACGGCGGCAGTAAGGTGTTCCATTAGCAGGTAACCACAACACATCTATATTTGTCACAACTCAATATTCGAAATTTAAAACTTTATTAAACCTTTAAGTAGATACAACTGAAAGAACTAAATTAAAAGCTGAAATCAAATTAAAATTCTAAAACAACAAATCTAGAAACAGAAAATCTAGCTAGGCGTTCGGCTCGTCGGCCTCAGGTCCTGCGTCCTGCAAAGGGGACTCTGGCAGCACCACGGGGTACAGAACGGGTCGTAATAGCTGTTGTACAACAGCTCGCATCCTCATAGTCCCCTAAAAATGTATCTCCAGTCAGGAGGGAGCAAGTACAATTCATGCTAATTTGACAGTTGAAATAATAATAGAATCATGCACTTTTAAACAATTTAGAAATGAACAGTTTTCTAACAGTAAAACAGTGTGATTTGAATAGGCAATGAATATGACCGGCTTGGGTTTGTTACAGTGAAGATACGGCTTATCCCCTGTGTATGAGGGGTAAGCTAGTACAGTTCTAAGTTTTTGGGATGTGGTCACTCATTACACTACTCCCCCAGTCCCCAAACAGTTACAGTAGTTACAGTAGTTACAGTCAGTGCTCTCAGGGAGAGTTTCGTTTGCATCGTGGTTTAAACTTGCAGTAAAGCGATTATTAAATAACTGTAAACTAACACAAAATGTACTTGCCTCAAATGACTGGACTTGAAGGGATGAAGACTTCGAGATGGATTTAGACTCGTCCTCGAAATCCTACATTCGAGAAGTTCGACTCAGAATCCAGGGTTACCAAGCTAACTATGCAAGTTGAAATCTCTAATTGTGTCCTAATCAGTTTTAATCTTTATTTATTAACCATGAACAAAACACGATTATTGGTGCATTAAAATTAAAAGGGAAAGATCATTTAAACTTGTATTTTTGGGAAAAACTCGTAGTTTCCAATTTAATTGATTAACTTTGTATTTTCGTAATTATACATATAAAACTAAATTTCTTATTTTAATGAGAAAAACATGATCGTTGTTAAATATTAAAACTTGTAAATTTTAATGTGAGAAAACTTTATAAATTTTCTATATCAAAATAATTATCTATTTGATTACGCGTACGCTAAAATAACTCGCAAACCAGAAAAACAACAGAAACCTACGCTACCAAATTATACAGGTCACAGAGCCAAAAGACCAGCTGGGCTTATGCCTTACAATTTATTTACATAAATTGAAATAAGACGAAACGTTGTTAGTTATAAAATCTTCCTACAATTTAATTATGAATAAATTAAATAATAAAAATAAATTAAATATTTAATGAGTCTCAGATATGGTCCAATCGTCATATAGGCTAATACCTCAACGTCCGGACGAAGCCGGTTTCGTTTGCACTTAGCCAGGGCCATTGACCGATACGGTCGTCGCCCAAAAATCCCAAAATTAATAGCATTTCCGAAAACCATTTTAAAAATCATTTTTAAAAATACAATTAAATTTTATGGAAAATCTGGCAGCATTTCTCTATTTTTGGTCAACCCAAAAACTGGGAAAGTGTGCCAATATTTTCTTGCAAATTCCAAGCCAGAGAATCCCAAAATATATATATATAGAAATGACCACAACCATTCCAATATTTATTCGGAACAACCCGAAACGAATTCGGAATCCGAAACCAACCCAAAATATCACAGCACAATTCGGAAAAGTATCCGAAAAACCAAATTACCCAGAAATCCATTTCCGAACGTTTCGGAAAACACAAAGCCAACAAACAGGGGCTTTCCCGAAGATTTCTCGAAAATCCCGGAAACAACGTTAACCCAAAAATCGAATTTCCCAAAGGAATTTCGTGGACCAACTCATCATTGACACGGGGAGGGACGAACTACTATGATTAACCACGGATTACCCAAAACGACGGAATAAGGGTTGCCTCGGACTCGGGACGCACGAATCCATAAAACGAAATCGAAATCCCGCGGACAGCGAGTCAGGAAAGCTCAGGACAGCGCAGGACAGTGTTGTCCAGGTCAGCGGGGCACGGCTCAGATCTGGGACAGCGCCGGACTCGGATCCACGGAACTGCGGGTCACCGGAAAGCGGGACAGGCTTGGAGTTCGACTAGGGCACGCCGAACTCGGGAAAACCGGGGAGAAGGCGGGGTGGTTCGCTGGACGGCGCTGCGTCGGGGTCGAGTGACCGGCGGGCGGCTGCTGGGCTCGGCGAACTCGGCGCTGGCCGGGAGAGGGCGATCACGGGCGGAGGTGGCCCGCGGGAGACCGCGCGGTGATGCGCCGGAGGGGACCGCGGGGAGGCACGCGGCCGACGGAGGTCGGGTGGCCGAGAGGAGTCGGGGCCGCGCTGGGTCGGCGGCGGTGGAGCGCCGGCGGCGAGGGTTTGCTCTGGGGGGTTTTGAGGAAGAGGGAAGTATTTTTGAGGAAGAGGAAAGTATTTGTGAGGGAGAGGGAAGTATTGAGAGTGTGAGGAATGGTGGTTCTGCTGGTGGTGGGGAGTTATAAGGAGATGTGGGAGTGTGTTGTGGTGTGTGAGTGAAAGTAGGGAGAAGAGTGTGGGGAAAGAAGTACGTTGGGGAAAAAGAAAGGAGGGGATCTGGTCCAACTTGGACCAGTTCCAAAAGTATATATATATATATATATATATATATATATATATATATATATATATATATATTTTCCTTTTATAAACAAAGATAGAAATCAGAATTTACAAGTGAATGGATTGGGTCAGGACCGGGTCTGGGTTTCGGGAACTAGTCCGGGCTCGGGTCAGGTCAGCAAATCAAAAGCCCTGAATTTAATTTTTGAAATTAATTTTAAAACCCACCAATAATACTAATAATAATAGTAATATATTATAATAGTAATAATAACATTACAAAACTGGGTTTCACAATCTTTCCTCCTTAGAAATTTTGTCCTCGAAATTAAAGGCAGGGTTAGGGGTTACCTTAAGTCTCAAACAAGTACGGGTACTGCACCCGTAACTCAGGTCTAACAATTAGAATTTCCAAGGCAGTCGTGGATGAGACGGTTTAGGAACAAGTTTCATTTATGATATCATCCATGCAGAAAAATACAAAGGCGAACCAAAGTACACGAGGTTGATCAGACCATCATGCACCGGTCCTGATTAGACAATATATTTGTGGGTGCACCCAATAAAATACTGTCATGATCAAGCTTGATAAAGAGATAGCTTACAAAACTAGGCTAACTTAGCAGCATCAGTCAAGTTTAGAACGAAAAGATAAGAAATAGGAGTTTATGTGATGGCTCAAATTCTGATCTTCTTCTCACCTCTGACTACGTCTCTGGCACTGAAAGGTTGAGTCTAATCTTCAGTTCTGAATTATCCAAAATGTGACTCGGATCCGAAATGTAGCGTCTGAGCTGTGATACATAGAAGACGTTGTGGATGCCTTCTAGACTTGGGGGTAGAGCAACCCGATAAGCCACTTCTCCAATCCTGCTGAGTACTACAACAGGACCAATATACCTAGGGCTTAACTTTCCTGCTCTGCCGGAGAGATCTTCACAACATACTGTCGCCTTCTTCAAACTCCAAAGGCCGTCGACTGCTATCGGCCCAATACTTTTGTCTGTCCTGGGCAATCCTGAGCTTGTCTCTGATCATTCTCACATTCTCTGCTGCATTGGTCACCATCTCAGGTCCAAGCAATACTCGTTCTCCGACGTCGTCCCAAGCAAAGGAGTG
Source organism: Iris pallida (assembly GCA_029216955.1). NCBI lineage: Eukaryota > Viridiplantae > Streptophyta > Magnoliopsida > Asparagales > Iridaceae > Iris > Iris pallida. The sequence goes on from JANAVB010001799.1 coordinate 5,397,307, forward strand.
CGGCAACGACGTCCATAGAGTGCCTCGAACGGTGTCATACCGATACTAGCTTGGTAGCTGTTGTTGTAGGAGAATTCTACCAAATGCAAATGGTCTTTCCAAGACCCTCCAAATTCCAAGACGCAGGATCTCAGCATGTCTTCTTGCGTCTGTATTGTTCTCTCTGATTGCCCGTCAGTCTGGGGATGATAGGCGGTGCTGAACTTCAGTTGTGTTCCCAAGCTATCATGCAAACTCTTCCAAAGTGAGAGGTAAATCTAGTATCTCTGTCAGACACAATACTTACCGGAACTCCATGAATCCGGTAGATGTACAGCATGTACAGTGCTGCCAACTTCTCGGTGGATAGACCAACCTTGAAGGGAATAAAGTGAGCTGACTTCGTCAGTCGGTCCACGATAACCCAAATGGCATCCTTCCCTCCTTAGGAATGAGGCAGTCCTGATACGAAGTCCATTGTGATGTGCCCCCACTTCCACTCTGGAATGTCCAGTGGCTGTAGAAGTCCTATGGGTCTCTGTCTGCTAGCCTTCACTTTATTGACAAATTAAACATCTAGTAACATACCTAGCTACGTCCTTCTTCATTCCGTACCACCACACTATAGTTCGCGTATCTCGATACATTTTTGTTGGCTCCAGGATGTATGGAATACTGCGACTGGTGCGCTTCATGCATCAGCTCGTTCCTCAGTTTGCCAGTTGGTACACAAAGCCTCGTACCATTCTTCAGCGCTCCGTCACTGGCGATTGAGAATCCTTCAAGTGTTCCTGCCAGCACTTGATCTCTAAGTTTGCAAGGTGTCTCATCTTGAAACTGTGTCTCCTTGATTTTTGTCCATCAGACTCGAGCTCACTTGTAACTTCATCAACAATGGATCAGCATCCAGCTCCTTCCTTCCAAGCAGTATAACCTCCAGTCCAAGCTTCTCGATGTCCTCTAGCAGGTGCCGCTCCTTGGTCAAAAATATCGCCATAGGGTATCGACTAAGTGCATCTGCGACCACATTAGCCTTACCCGGGTGGTACTGTAGATCGATGTAAAAATCCTTCATCAGTTCCAGCCATCTTCTTTGCCTCATGTTCAGCTCCTTCTAAGTGAAATCATACTTGTGGTCTGTAAATATTTCCACTCTCTCTCTATAAAGGTAATGCTTCCATAACTTCAATTCAAATATCACCGCTGCAAGCTCTAAATCATGTGTGGGATAGTTCTTCTCATGAGTTCGTAATTGCCTAGATGCATAAGCAATCACTTTTCCATGTTGTTGAAGAACGCAACCCAATCCTTTACCTGAGGCATCACTGTAGATTGAGAAACCACCAGTTCCTGCGGGTAGCGCAAGGATTGGTGCAGTAGCAAGTCTTTCTTTAGCTCCTCGAATGATGCCTGGCAATCTTCCGTCCAGATGAACTCTTCATTCTTCCGAGTGAGCTTCGTCATCGGCTCAGCAATTCTGGAAAAACCCTTCACGAACTTCCGGTAGTAGCCAGCCAAGCCCAAGAAACTTTATTTCAGCAACTGAGCTTGGGGTAGACCACTTCTCAACAGCGGCTATCTTCTTTGGATCCACCGAAATTCCTTCTCCTGTGACAACATGGCCAAGAAAATCCCTTGTCTAGAAAGAATTCACACTTGGAAAGCTTACCATACAGCTTCTCCTTCCTCAAAGTTTCCAGAACTTTCCTGAGGTGCTCTTCGTGCTCCTCTTCCGTCTTTGAATAGATCAGAATGTCATCGATGAAGACTACGACAATTGATCTAGGTATTCATGGAAAACCTTGTTCATAAGGTTCATGAACACCGTAGGAGCATTCATCAGTCCAAACGGCATGACCAAGAATTCAAACTGCCTATACTTGGTGTTGAATGCCGTCTTGGGAATATCTTCCTTCCTGACCCTGATCTGGTGGTAGCCAGATCTAAGATTAATCTTCGAAAACACCTTGGCTCGCTCAATTGATCAAATAGGTCATCGATCCGGGACAGAGGGTACTTATTCTTGATGGTGATATTATTCAGCACCCGGTAGTCGATGCACATCCATACTGTTCTATCCTTCTTGGGCACAAACAAGACAGGTGCACCCCAGGGTGAAGCTCCGTCTCGAATGAATCCCAGAGCCTTCAGTTCATTGATCTGGTCCTTCATTCCTTGGCCTCCTTCAGGTTGACTCTTTAGCATCCCTTAGAAATAGGGGAGAGCCGGGGACTAGGTCAATAGTGAAATCTATGTCTAGATCCGGGGTAATTCGGGAAGACTCTCAGGGAAAACATCTACCATAAAGGTGTAACTAAGGAGTTTATTCATGTGGAGAATTACACCAAAAGTATCACGATTGAACTAAGGACATCATGTTACAACTTCTTATAACAATAGATAATGCTATTCAGCAGTCCTAGGTACTATTCTTCATGGTTCTGGCTCTTACATGAGCAGTCTCCAACTGCTCCATCTTCTATGAACCTCGAGTCTGCATTATGCCTTATTGTAGGAGGCAAGGTCTGCTGGTTAGGAAGAGTCCTAGGTTGTGGCCTAATAGGTGTTGCTGGGATATGTGCTCTGGTTTGATGGAAAGATAAGGGGCAGTCCTCTACCCGATGTTTAGCAGATCCACATGCCAAACTTTTTCCAATCTCTTGCGAAATATTGGCTTGGTGACCAAGCCTTTTACAGTAGTCATAAACCAATAGCTTCTTACGATATGACTGTCGGATTGGGCTCAAATTTCTCCTAGATTCAGGGGTATCCCTCCTAGGACGAGGTTCCGCTCCAACTTGGTTTAAGATAGCTAAGGCTACATCATTGACGTTCTTCATGTCTTCTCTCGTGATATTCATCTGTTCCTGCTGGGCTTCATCTTGAGCTTTCTGGAACTCCAGGATTTCTTGAAATAGGACAACCATTCGGAAGGTGTTTGCTGGTACTGGTGGAGCAACAGGAATGGATACTCCACTAAGGAAATACAACTCAGTTTGAGAAGAGGTAGGAATCGCCAGTGTAGTAAAAACTTCACTGGATGCATCATGGGGACGGTCAATTAGCCGCGGGGGAATAAACCCTAGACTTGGTTGAGGAGATGGGGTATGATCCGTAGATGACACCCCATCGCCAGTAGGATTGGTCTTTTCCTTGGTTATATTCTAGAAGGTTTAGGGTGCAAACATAAGCAAGGTATCCTACCAGTCTATAATCGAACAAAAATATTATTTATAAATAATTCGGACCTATGTTGTGACAAATCAATATTCTAGTGTTCTAATTGTTTCTAGGTATGTTTTCCTAAGTTGTTGTTCCGACCTGCATGGGCCACCACTCAAAACATGTCACGACCGATCCCAAATAATTGGGTCGAACCGGATCATGCCCAGTCTGCACGTTGTTGAGACGACGACAGTAAGCTGTTCCATTAGCAGGTAACCACAACAACATCTATATTGTCACAACTCAATATTCGGGAATTTAAAACTTTATTAAACCTTTAAGTAGTAACAACTGAAAGAACTGAATTAAAAGCTGAAATCAAATTACAAAATTCTAAAACAACAAATCTAAAAACAGAAAATCTAGCTAGGCGTTCGGCTCGTCGGCCTCAGGTCCTGCGTCCTCCAAAGGGGACTCTGGCAGCACCACGGGGTACAGAACGGGTCGTAATAGCTGTTGTATAACAGCTCAGCATCCTCATAGTCCCTAAAAATATCTCCAGTCAGGAGGGAGCAAAGTACAATTCATGCTAATTGACAGTTGAAATTAATAGAATCATGCACTTTTAAACATTTAGAAATAAACGTTTTCTAACAGTAAAACAGTGTGATTTGAATATGCAATGAATATGACCGGCTTGGGTTTGTTACAGTGAAGATACGGCTTATCCTCGTGTGTGAGGGATAAGCTAGTACAGTTTAAGTTATTTTGGGATGTGGTCATACTCATTACACTACTTCCCCAGTCCCCAAACAGTTACAGTAGTTACAGTAGTTACAGTCAGTGCTCTCAAGGAAGTTCCGTGTTGCATCGTGGTTTAAACTTACAGTAAAGCGATTATTAAATAACTGTAAACTAACACAAAATGTACTTGCCTCAAATGGACTGGACTTGAAGGGATGAAGACTTCGAGATGGGATTTAGACTCGTCCTCGAAATCTACATTCGAAAGTTGGACTCAGAATCCAGGGATACCAAGCTAACTATGCTAGTTGAAATCTCTAATTGTGTGCTAATCAGTTTTAATTTATTTATTAACCATGAACAAAAATACGATTATTGGTGCGTTAAAATTAATAACGAGGGAAAGATCATTTAAACTTGTATTTTTGGGAAAAACTCGTAGTTTCCAATTTAATTGATTAAACTTTGTATTTTCGTAATTATACATATAAAACTAAATTTTTATTTTAATGAGAAAAACATGGTTGTTAAATATTAAAACTTGTAAATTTAATATGAGAAAACTTTATAAATTCTATATCAAAATAATTATCTATTTGATTACGCGTACGCTAAAATAACTCGCAAAACCAGAAAAACAACAGAAACCTACGCTACCAAATTACAGGTCACAGAGCCAAAAGACCAGTTGGGCTTATGCCCATTACAATTTATTTACATAAATTGAAATAAGACAAAACAGTTGTTATTTCTAAAATCTTCCTATAATTTAATTATGAATAAATTAAATAATAAAATAAATTAAATATTTAATGAGTCTCAGATATGGTCCAATCGTCTATAGGCTAATGCCTCAACGTCCGGGCGAAGCCGGTTTCGTTTGCACTTAGCCAGGGCCCATTGACCTATACGGTCGTCGCCCAAAAATCCCAAATTACTAGCATTTTCGAAAACCATTTTCAAAATCATTTTTAAAAATATAATTAAATTTTATGGAAATCTGGCAGCATTTCTATTTTTGGTCAACCCAAAAAACTGGGAAAGTGTGCCAATATTTTTCTACAAATTCCAAACCAGAGAATCCAATATATATAATATATATATATATATATATATATATATAAATAACCACAACCATTCCCAATATTAATTCGGAACAACCGAAACGAATTCGGGAATCCGAAACCAACCAAAAAATCACAGCACAATTCGGAAAAGTGTCCGAAAAACCAAATTACCCAGAAATCCATTTCCGAACGTTTCGGAAAACACAAAGCCAAGAACAGGGGCTTTCCGAAGATTTCTCAGAAAATCCCGGAAACAACGTTAACCAAAAATCGACCCAAGGAATTTCATGGACCAAACCCATCATTGACACGGGGAGGGACGAACTACTATGATTACCAGGGATTACCCAAAACGACGGAATCCGAAGGGTT
>JANAVB010001799.1:5402646-5420146 GCA_029216955.1 Iris pallida
ATATATATTATATATATATAATATTATATATATATATATATATCTATATAATTATATATAATATATATATACTATTTAGAAAATTTATAAAGTTTGAAACCATTATTTATTAGTAAAAAATATTTTATAGTAAATATTTAGAAAATACACACACACACACACACAACACACACACACACCACACAACACACACACACACACACACACATATATATATATATATATATATATATATATATATATATATATATATAATAAAAAAAATATATATATATATATATATATATATATATATATATATATATATATATATATATATTATATATATATGGAAAGTGTATTTTATTAGTACAAATTTTTTATAGGTTAAATGCTTTGAAAAACAAAAAAATCATTTTAGGCTACAATACTCTAGGTTTGTAAAAATGAATTTGATATAAAACTATATCTCATTATTTGAAAATATTTTAGATAATTATTTTAAAAGCCGAAAAAATGTTTAGGGCGTAAAACCTTTCAAAATATAATTTAAAAATATATATTATTTATCTATTTAAATAAAATAGAATAATAGTAATAATAATACTTATAACAATATATTGACTATATGTAAAGTAATGCAAACTAACAGTAAAAGTAATAATATTAAATAAAAATTAATTAGAAAAGGAAGTGGTCTACTGCTAGCAGAAATATATAATAATAATGATGATAATAATAATACTAAGATGATGATAATAATAATAATAATAATAATAATAATAATAATAATAATAACCAAGAATTAACAGATAGGTGTGACCTGTCTGTTCTCTCTTACGAAGAGAGAGAAGAAAGAAAAACAAAAAGAAAAAACACCAAAAAAAGAAAAAAGAGATCCCACACATAGTAGCCTCCCCATTTTTCTTTAGAAAAAGGTGAGAGAGAAGAGAGGTGAGTGAAGAGGGTGAAAGAGTGCGAGAGAGATGAGGCGGTGAAAGAGCAGAGAGGAGGGGGACGAGGGGTAAAAGCTCACCGAAGGAGGCGCCTGAGCGTACGATCGGCGGCGGCAACGCTGCTGCACGGGGGAGCGGTCGCGGAGAGCTTGGACGCTGAGACGGTACGATGCGATCTACGCCGCCACTCGTGGAAGGGTGGCGCACGCGCGCCGCGTGGCCGAAGGGGCTCTCGGTGGGCGCTCGGTTGGATAGGACGGGTGGCGGCAGTTCCTGAACGCGGTGGCAACGTTCTAGCGTACAACGAGGCACTAAGGTAAGGGGTGTGTGGGTTAAATTTTGGTGGTGGTGGTGTTTCTGTTCGTTTATTAGTGGGGGTGATGGTGGACGATAACCGCGGGGGTGGTCAGATTGTGGACGGAAGAGGAGGTGGTGGCCAGATTTTTGGGGAGACGGTGACGATTATGATGATGTGGTAGTGGATAGCGCAGGGTAGCGCCGGTAGTGGTGTTGGTGGAAGGGGTTACTGCAGGTTTTGGTGGTGGGTTCGGAACTTGCTGTGGTGACAACGGCGGAGGTCGTCGTACTCCAATCTAGCGGGGTCGGGCATGATGGGTGGTGGTCGTTGATGGTGATGATGATGGGGAGTTGGGAGCGGGCGATCTGTGGTAATTGTCACAGCTAGGTCGGAGGTGTGGTGGCTAGCTGGAAGGAGCATGGCGGAGGACATGGGGTTGTTCGACACAGCAGAGGAGGGGTTGTAGGAACAAATCGTAAAGCGCAATACTCTAGGGGGGTGAATAGAGTAGGCAGCGGAATTTAGCTAATTAAAAAGTTAGCAACAAGATCACAGAGAATGTATATATCACAAGTAAATAAATATAAAGGCAGAGATCAGAAAGCAAACGCAAAGATGGCGAGGTATACTGGTTTTTCTCTTGTGAGGACTATTCCAGTCGGAAGAACTCTAACTTCCAATTGAATCCACTATTGGAAAATACCGCAAGTTTTTATACGAAGTCCTTGCAACTTCTACAACGCGAGCTTTGGTACGAAGTACTCGACCAGCTTCAATTGTGAAGTATCTTTCTTCAATCAAGTCTCTAATTACAATCACTCTGAAGCTTCTAGACCGTACTGTACTGACAAATCGACTAGATGATTGTAACTAGCTTAGGATTTGAAAATGAAAGCTTTAGAGCACTTTGGAAGACGTTTAAGCTTAGCGAGAAGAGATGAGAAAGTGAATGAGTGAGTTGAAATGATTGAATTTTTTTTTCTATTTATAGGTTTTCCAAAGTCAGAACTCTAACAGAATTTGGACAGAACTCTATGAGAGAATCTTGGCAAATAGCCGTTGCATCCGTAACTGCAGGAAGACCAAGTTATAAATCCAACGTACACTAGGAGAATTCAGGCCAAATTTTGGACGAATTCTTCTAGGGTTATTTTGAATTTTTGGTCATTTTAAAAAGCAGATTTCGGTTTTGGATTTTTGAAAAGTTTAAGCAGTTATGAGCTTTTGTAAAATGGTATATTTTTTTAAAACATAGGATATTTTTGAAAAAGTTTTGGGGGTAGCCTATTTGCCAGTACGACTCGGTATACAAAGTATTCCTAGACTCAATAAATATGAAAATTACATTTCATACAGACTCATACGACAAAATCGACTTCGGTTTTGAACAGATAAGTAGCAGTTCTTTAGTAGTTGTCCAAGTTGTCCAAATAGTCCAAGTAGCCCTTATATCGAGACAGAGTTTGATCAATTATTAAAATCAGGTTCGTCCATGACCAATGGGCCAACAAGCTTCCCTATTTTGATAATTGACAAACCTTGACCGATATAATATCTCGATCGTTTGAGATTTGAAAAGAATCAAAATATTGTACTATGTCCTAAAAAAATTTCTGTATCCTGTAAAAGATGTTAGATCCTATTTCTCCCCCATTATCACTTAGCAAAATAATTGCAAGTAGAGAAGCTTCCCCGCAATTCATGCGTAAGAAACAAACGTTGAAGAAATACAAAAAAATAGGGATAAACATGTATTTCACAGGCAGTTTATATGTTGAAGCATAAAAAGAATATAGTGCTATAATATGAAATAAGGAATAATGCTAAGCTAAAAATAGAAACATGCTATGAAAAGCATAAAGAAGTTTAGTACATCAATTCAACAAATACAGTCTCAGTGCAAATAAAAGATAAAGTACTAATAATATCTTGGAATGTCGAAGCATTTCCAAGTAAACATAGACAAAAATAAAAGTCACACTAAATGACATCTAGACAAAAATACATCACGTCTAAATCACATATCCTCAAAGTCATCATCATCAGCAGCGCCAGTAGTGCCACCATGTCCGGATGGACCAGCTCCAGAAGTGTCAGCTCCAAAAGGGTGTGGAGTAGCACCAGAACCACGGTACCAATCATATGTGTTACCAGGCTGAAAGAAAGAACGTACTGCCTCATCCTCATAGCGGTATCATGAAACAGCTTGATCTCTGGGAGGAGAACTGACAGAATGTCCAGTCTGAGCGAATCGGAGGTCGGTAAAAGAATTGGCGAGAGCCTAAAATCGACTGGCATCACGGAACTCGTGTTCCCTAGATGTGTCAGTAATAAACGCTCGCAAATCTGATAGATGCTGATGGACACCCTCAAATGACATAGGGTAATCCTGAGGAGGTAGAGCAGGAGCAGTAGGAGGAGCAGGAGGGACGGCTGCACTACGACGTGATAGCTGAAGATACTTGGGCTCAGACTCAAGAGCACAAGTGGATAAGTCAATATCGAAATGCTGGAAAATGAGGGGTATAATCATCGCATAAGCAAGGTTGCGATCCCTCCACGACATCGACCCATCATCTGAATAATAGTCTTGGGGACAAAAAATTTAATACCCTTAAGAATATGATAAAGGGCAGATAGTTCAAGGGTGGTAACATCATCTTTTGAGGTAGATTTGGGTAAGATAGTGGAGTAGATGATACGGTGCAACCCATAGTTGAATAACTTCAAGTTAGCAGCCTTAAACTTACCAGAATGAACGCAGGCAGGAGAACAGAGTTCATTCTTGAAACTGCTTAGAGTCGTGCCTGTGAGGAAATCAAATTCAGTAATATCATCCAGCCGGGCGCCTTTGTTACAAGGATTTTCGCTAAAACGACATCCTTAAACTCGATACTAATTCTACCGACACGAGTTCTAACAGCAAAAGTGTCCAATGTGAAGTTGCACTAAAAAAGTCTAATAGCATTAGTGGCGATAGGAAATTGTTCGGTGACAAAATAATATAACCCTAGTGCTTCAAAGAATGGACGTTGGTCAGGAAATATAGTCTATTTAATAGGGGCTCCGGTGCATATGTTACGCATCGAGAAATTCGCGTACCATAGTAAGGATTGATCATGAGTTTCAATATAAAACTCGTTATATGTGCCGTCGGCCGATTGGATCGTGGAAAAGAGTGAATCAACGTAAGGATTTGAAGACGAAGCTTATTCACTACCCGTGGTCTTCTTCCTCTTGGATGGATTGAAACGCAAAGGCATTGTGTCCAAAAAGATGAAATACTAAGAACTTGAAAGAGAGGAAAGGAGATGGTTTTACCTTCCAAGATTGGAGTATGTGGTAGAGGATGAGAATCTCCGCACAAATCCAAAGTTTGGATAGAAATCTCCAAGTAGATTGGAAGAATGGACTTGGAAAAGTTCTAGGGTGAAGGGGGCCTCGGGCGACTGCTGCTGTGTTTGAGGAGTTTTGAAGAAGATGAGAAGAAGGGGGCCCTCGGTTTTGACTTAAAACATATACCAGCAACCGAACTCTGGCCGAACACTGGCCGAATTTGGGCCGAGTTTGCCAAGGGTTCTGGTGAGGTAATTTTTCAAACAGAATTTTGCAGGCTACTTTCCTTTTATCTACTCTTTTCAATTATTTAATTCCAAGTATATTTATTTTAAATTTCAATTAATATAATTAATATTATTTTATAAATTAAATTTTGTAACACAGTGACTGTTTTAGATTAGCTGTAAGGGTACTGTCCCAGCTAACGGGAGTTCACTGGGGAACAATTAAATGCCGCTTCGCTTCGACCGTAGTCGTGGTGACAGACAGACCCTTTGTAGGCTTGTCTCAAAAATAGTTTTTGAGTAGTGAAAAATAATCGATAAAACAAAATTAATTAATATTATTGATATCTAAAATTCCTAATTCTCGACGTAAATAATTAAAATGATCTTCTGCTAATTGCTTAGTGCGAGAGTGACATACAGGATACTTAGTCAAATTAATAGGACTAGTGTTGTTACAGAAAATAGGTATGTGTGTGTAAAGTAAACCAAGTCTTCTAGGGTTTGCTTCATCCACAAAATTTGTGCACAACAACGTCCTGCGGCGATATACTCAGCCTTAGTTGTTGATAATGCGACAGAATTTTGTTTTTTTGCTAAACCAAGAGACTAGAGCCTTGCCTAGGAGATGACACGTACCGCTGGTACATTTTCTATCCACTTTCCATCCAGCAAAATTAGCATTCGAGAAATCGGTTAGGTCAAAGGAAGTGGTTTTGGGATACCATAAGCCGATAGAAGAAGTACCTTTAAGGTATCGAAAGATACGCTTAACCGCACACAAATATGATTCTTTAGGGTTAGCTTAAAAATGTGCACATAAGCAAACGCTAAACATTATATCTAGACGACTAGCAGTTAAATAAAGTTTACCAATCATACCTCGATACTTACGTATGTCGATCGGTTTGCCTTGTTCATCAATATCAAGCTTGGTTGAAGTTGCCATCGGAGTGCCAAGTGGTTTGACTGTTTCCAGATCGAACTTTTTCAATAAATCTTTTGTGTACTTGGCTTGATTAATGAACGTCCCATTGTTGGTTTATTTGATTTGCAGTCCGAGAAAGAATTTCAGTTCTCCCATCATCCTCATCTCAAACTCATTCTGTATATACTTTGAAAATTCTTGACAAAGAGATTCATCAGTAGATCCAAAGATAATATCATCTACATAAATTTGAACTAAAAGAAGATTTCCATTAAAAGACTTTATAAAAAGTATAGTATCAACATTGCCTTTTGTAAACCCGTTGTCAAGTAAAAAAGATCTTAGACGATCGTACCAAGCACGAGGGCCTTGTTTCAAACCGTATAAGGCTTTCTTCAACTTGAAAACATAATCAGGGTTTTTGAAATTAGTAAAACCTAGAGGTTGAGCTACATAAACTTCTTCTTTTCTAAAATCGTTCAAAAATGTACTCTTGACATCCATTTGAAACAATTTAAAGTTATAAAAACAAGCAAATGCACATAACATACGAATGGATTCTAATCACGCAACTGGGGCGTAGGTTTCATCGTAGTCGATACCGTCCTCTTGATTGTATCTTTGAGCTACGAGTTGAGCCTTATTACGAGTCACTAAACCATTCGTATTCAGTTTATTTCGAAGTATCCATCGGGTGCCAATGACCGGATGATTAATGGGATTGGGAACAAGTTCCCAAATTTGATTTTGTTCAAATTGGTTCAATTCTTCTTGCATAGCATCTAACCAAAAAGTATCGCTACATGCTTCAATAGTTTTGGGTTCAAGCTGTGAAATAAATACAACATAGGAAACTATATCTTTACTGGAGGAACGAGTACTTAGACCCCAGGTAATCTCACCTATTATCAAGTCCTTGGGATGATCTGCCAAAAACTTTCTTCTTTTTGGCAAACTCTCATGGTAGCTGGGTCTGGCTTCTGGTTCTATACGTGATCTGCCTAGAGGATCAGCTAGTGTTGTGCTTGTAGGTTCTGCAGGTGCTATATTTATTTGTACTGGTGACTTCATTATCATCATCATCATCGAATGAATGTTGATTTAGTTTGTCGAATGTAACATTTATCGTTTCTTCAATGATCATGGTTCTCTTGTTGAAGACTCGGTACCCTTTGCTCTTCGCCGCATAACCTAAAAAGATACCTTCATCGGCCTTTTCGTCAAAAATTTTCAGATTGTCTTTAGTATTAAAAATAAAGCATTTACAACCAAATATTTTAAAATAAGAAACAGTGGATGTTATATCAAACCATAGCTCATAGGGAGTTTTTTTTCGATATATGTCGAATTAGAACCCTATTGAGAACATAGCAAGCTGTATTGACATCTTCAGCCCAAAAGTATTTCGGTAGACTAAACTGTTTTAACATTACTCTAGTCATTTCGGATAGAGTCTTGTTCTTACGTTCCACAACTCCATTTTGTTGTGGAGTCCTAGGGCAAGAGAACTCATACAGATAACCGTGTGTGTCATACGATTGCTTGAATTCTGCATTCTCAAATTCGTCGCCATGATCGCTTCGAATACGAGTGATCATAAAAACTTTCTCATTTTGAACTTTATTGCAAAAGGTGACAAATTCTAACAATGCATTGTTCTTGCGTGCAAGAAAATATACCCACGTGTATCTAGAGAAATCATCTACTATTACAAAAGCATATAACTTACCACCTAGGCTAGCAATTCTACTAGGTCCAAATAAATTTATATGCAGTAATTGTAGAGGTCTAGTGGTACTTACAACGTTCTTAGACTTAAATACGGATCGGGTTGCTTTGTTCTTTTCACATTCACTACATACTGTATCCTTCTTGAAAGTAATGTCCGGTAAGCCTCGTACCAGCTTCTTTGTGGATAATCTTGAGATTGTGTCCATATTTACAAGACCGAGTCTCATATGCGATAGTTGACTCTCATTACTTTTGGCTATTAAACATCTGTCTGCTTTGTTAGCATCTTCTAACAAATAGAAAACATATATATTATATATATTGTCTTCCCTGATACCTTGAAAGATAGTACTACCAGTTGAGCTATCAACTATAGTACATTTGTCTTTGATGAAGTTAATACCATAACCATGGTCAGCTAAATGGCTTATGCTGAGTAGGTTATGTTTTAACTCGGTAACTAGACAGACATCTTTAATCACAGGGTAGGGGGCCTTACCAATATTGCCGATACCAATTATGTACCCTTTAAGATTATTATCAAAGGAGATGTATCCTTCTTTCTTCTTCGACTGTATTATGAATAATGAAGCATCACTGGTCATGTGCCGTGAGCAACCGCTGTCGAGGATCCATTTTCTTCTAGCATGTGAAGGGTGTTCCACCTATAAAGGAATTTGCAGATGAAAACTTTGGTACCCATTTGTTGTAGGGTCCTGGAATGTTAGTTTCCAGTATCCATACATATATCTTTAAATCAACAAACTTTCTTACACTACATGTAGGAGAGAGATGACCAATGAGGCCACAATAATTACATTTAACATGTTGAGTGTTAGAAGCAGTGTGCTGTGAATGATTGGTAGGTCTTGGTTTTCTAGTATAAAAGAATGCATGCCTATTGGTCTTCTTGGACAATGGTTTGGTTTGGTCTAACAGTGTTGGGTTTGATAGTGTTTTGATGTTTCGGTAAGTGACACTTGTTACGACAGGAAGCAGCAACTTCAGGCTATTTTCCTAACCTAATTTTCAACTTTTTGGATGTTTCATACAATGCAGTATAATCAGCAGTAAGTGTATCATTCCTGATAAGTGCTTGCTAAAGACTCTTCTTCTCTTTGAGTAGGTCTTCCTCTAGTTGGATAATGGTCTTGTCTTTCTCTTCGGATAGTCATGTGGTCTCGTGTAGTAAAAGCTTAACAGAAGAGAGCTCACCTACCTTACTAGAATTATCATTACTTCTAACCTCAGCTAGTTGGTCGGTGAGTCTTCCTATTTCACCTTTGTACTCCTTGAGTACCTTCTTAGAGTTTTTATATTTACTACGCAGTTTTCTGTAATCACCTGATAGGTCAATAAAGGCTTCACCTAATTGCTCAAAGGTAAAATCATCATATGTATCAAAAATGGGGTTATGTCACGACCCGCACCCATTTTTTTTCCGGATACGAGACGTGTCCAAGCTAGCCTACGCCGTAGAGTCGGCGGTAGAACGCTGTCACGGCCATGATGATCAAAATAAATAAAACAATGCTCATTCATAAAACTAATTTAACTTATAATATTCACAAGTTTTACATTTGCATAAAATATAAACTCGTACAAATGTTGGAATGACTACAACTCATCTACCTAGCTAGTTTCTAGGCTTTTCATCTGCAAGTACACCCGTAACTTCCCATGCTAAGTGAATCCACGGCTAACCTGAAAAATATTGGTTTTCAGTCAGGAATGGAACGAGTATAATTCACTGAATGCAGTTTTAATATATGAAAATGACTATACTACAGAGGTTAGCCTTTAGACATATGATTCATAAAAATAAATGAAGAAAGATAGAATAAAACTAAATACCAAGAACAGAAAATGAAATACAATAAAATACTCACCAACTGACCGACTGAAGTACCTTTGATATATGATTGGTGTCGGGACAATTATGCGACACGGTCCACACGGTCTAAAGTTACACGGTCTACACGAAATACTGCAATAAGGAAACAATGTCTACAAAAATAATAATCACGGTCTACACGATCTACACAGTGTAAATACAATAATAATCACGGTCTACACGGTCTACAGGTATAAATGCAATAATAATCACGGTCTACACGGTCTAAAGGCAGATCACACATCGTTGGTACTTCACCCTCCCGACACAACAAGGAACGAAATCAACATAAAACTAAAATCACATATCTATCGACTAAATACTGATGTATAGTAAAGATCAATACTAAAAACAAACAATAAACTGTACTCGCCTGTAGTCCTTTGCTGGTGAAACCGATAATCCAAACCACTAAGTGTGCCACAATAGTCAAAACTCAAACAACAGTCCCCGAAAGCTGAAATAAATATCACCAATGTTCTCAGAATAGTCAAATTAGCTAAAATTGCTTGTCCTTAAGTCCAATTCCAGACACAGGGGCGAAACGATAATTTTTGGTCAAAACAGTATCCTCCGTTGGACCCACTTTGCACCAAAAAGCGTGCCAGAGTCATTGGTCTCTAAAGTCATCAAACTACATGTCTATGAATTCGTTTTGATGATACGAACTCAACCATATGTCCAGAGTTGGATTCCGGCAGGCCGTGCATAAAATCGCCCGTTGAATCGGACCGTGGGGCCCGCAAAACGACGATCCAATCAACTGTCTCAGAATTGGACCAAACGTGGCATATGAGAACAAAAAAAACGATACGGTCCTGTTGGCGCAAGTTTCATCTCGATCTGACAAGCGTGCACAAAGTAATTAGAAAATTTGCACATAGGCCGATACGGTAAATTTTGACGGATACGCATCAAATTCGTCGCACACACGCAACCAATTTGAATTCCGTCAAAGCCCACACGTCCACGAAGCCTTTACGCACCTTTTGATGCTTTCGATTCGCGACCACGTCGCCCGGATTGGCGGGACGCACGTCGTATCGAAGAGTTTTTCATAATTTTTAATATTTTAAAACAGATTTTTCCTAATCTTTGGGGGTTGTTTATTCGGCACGCATTGCATGAATATAGGAATAAAAAGAAGGGTTTTAATCTCCTATATATTGTCTATAAGTGTCTTCAAATAGAATTTTGAAATCGTGCATGTGTTGGGAGAAAACTGACCGCGAACTAGAGTCGTTAGACTGATTTAGGTGTCCTATTTTGATAGGTTTTTTCATGATTTCAACTCAATTTCTCTCGAGTTTCGTGTCCCTAGAATTTAAAATATTTAACAGGGATTTAAGATGGTTATATTGTGATCGTACTAGAGTTTACGGGACAGGAAACGATCAAATGACCGTTGAGATATCGCATGTTGAAATCACCTCTTCGCCCTGCTGCTGCTGCTTTTGAATCAGCGCCTGTGCATGGTTTGGCCGGCCGACGGCTCTTCGGCCAGTGGCGGCACGGTGGGGCAGCCCGCACAGACCCAGGGTAGCGTAGCGGAGTGCTGGATTAGGGTTTTGAGTTTTCCTCGTACCTCTCTCTCTCTCTGTATATATATTTCACTTTGGTGTTGGGTCGGTTAAGGCCGAGTGGTTGGGTTCTCTCGGTTTGTTTGGGAAGTTAGCTCGGGTTGGGGCCTGCTCGGCTGGAATGGTCCAGCTGAGATGGGTTTCTTTTTTCTTTATTAATCTATACATATATATATATATATGTTTATATATATACATATATGTTTACATATGCATATCTATGTACTCATATGTATATACTTCATCAAACACATATTTATATATATAAAAATATAATAATATATAATATATATATTATAACATCTATTTGCCAATAATAATATACCAATAATAATAAAATATTATTATATAATAATAACCTCAATAATACTAATATTAACAATAAAAATAATAATAATAATAACAAAATTCAATAACTCAATAATTATGTATACACCATTATGTACAGTCTAAAAATCTTAAAATGTACGAAGACATACTTTGTACAAGTGTCGTTGAATATCAAATATTAATAATATTTAACTAACGAGTACTTAAAAATATTTATTAGATCACTAATACGGAATACAACATAATCATACCAAATTCTATCAATACGAATGTCATAGGACGTGCCACATGACTACATGGGCTTGGGCTCAGTTCAGATCCAGTCTGGGCTAAAATGGGTCCGTTGAGAGGATGAGCAGGAACCTCATCATGCCAGCCATGAAGCTGGTGTTTGGATATCGCCTTGATCTCCTACTTGTCATGGTCTACAATATCATACGTGGCATGCGGGAGTTCTTAGAAAGGATAATCAAGCATGGCAGAAAGAACAATGAGTTCCCCCGGGTGGAGCTTCCCTACCATTACCTGATGTCTTGGTTGGTGCTCCACTGCCCGGGCTTAATAGACCCTGGTTCGGAGGAAGGTCACATGGACGGGGACGCCTCCATGCGTCGCTATCGCCGGAATAAGTGTATTCACCAGGGTGTCCCTTGTTGGCCCATTGGTTAATGATCACACCTGATTTTTATAATCAATGTTAACTTTGGTCGATACACAAAATACATATACTGCTACACGTTTACAGGTTTCAAGTCAGAAGAACATCTGTATCCTAAATCTGCGTCCTACTGCTACAAACTATAAGCGTCGCATCGTCATCAAGAACCAAAAGCAATAGAATCAAGATCAAGTCTTTTTCATATTTCTTCTGTAATTTTATTTTTATTGAGTGTAGAAAAAATATATAAGATTGACCAGGATCTGTACTGGCTTAGCTTTTTTCAGTCCCCAAAAATTATAGCCTACCTATCCACATATACATATCTAGAGTCCACATTCCAAAACAAGCCCAAAACCTAATAAAATTGGTCTAAACAGTTCTATTCTGACCCTGGCAGAACTCGGCCAGAACTCGGCCCGAGTTCGGTCCAAGTCAGTTCAATTTGTTTTTGAATTCCCTCCAAATCTGCATCCAACGTTCGAATATGAGATTTCTGTATCCAAACTCTACCCGAATTCGGTTATAAAAATACTATAAATAGAGAAGAATTTTCACATTTCCAAATCACTCATTCATTCCATCTTCTCTTCTCTATTCATTACTAAGTGTTTTCTACGAGCTATACTTTCAAATCAAGCCTATACTACTCTTAGCCAAGCTAGTACAGTTTCTGTTTAATCTAGAGTTTGGTGTTGAAGAGTTGTAACGGAGGCTGCATTCAGAAAATGTTCTAATTTTCAAATCGTCCTTTGGAGACGGTCGTGCGCTCTTCGCCAATCACAATGTTGTAAGAGTCGTAAGCGCTCAGTTAAAGCTTGTGCCATAGTGGATTAACATCGAGCATGAGTAGTCGAGACTGGACTAATCCTCTTAGAGGAAAACTAGTATATATCATTGTGTTACTGAGTTTGATCTTCTTGACTCTTACTTTACTGCAATTCTGTTATATTGCTCATACTTGCCATAGTATATACATTTTAATTGGTAATATTTTTCACTACACACGTACACATTCTATTCACCCTGCTCTAGAGGTGCTCAACGGTCCTACAATTGGTATCAGAGCATGTTATACATATACATAACCATCAAGATAATATATATATCTATAAAAGCTGTTAAATCTATATTCAATGGTGAAGGGCAATCCACAAATAGACCCCCACAATTTGAAGGAACAAATTATACCTACTGGAAAACATGGATGAGTTTCTTTCTAAAGTTACTGGACTTCGATCTTTGGTCGATAGTTATAGACGGTTATAAAAAACTACCTAGAACAGTGATTTATGGTGTGTTAGTAGACAAGTCGCATGACAAATACACTGAGCATGAAAACACAGGCTAGTCGTACGACCATCAATAAACTATTCTGTGCAATTGACAAAACTGAGTTTAATCGCGTATCCACCTGTACCACATCTAATAAAATTTGGAGATTTCTTGAGGTAACTCATGAAAGAACTTCCTAAGTAAAGTAATCCAAAATCAGTAGATTGACACAGGAATACGAGTCCTTCAAGATGAAACCCGGTGAGTCAATTACACAGATGTTCACTCGTTTCCTTGACATTACTAATCCTCTACAATCTTTTGGTAAAGATTTCATCAATCACTTGAAGATCAGAAAGGTACTGTGGGCTCTAACAAAGAACTAGAACCTGAAGGCCACCGCGATCATAGAAGGAAATAACCTCACCACGATGACATTGGAGACACTGATGGGCAACCTTATGACCCATGAGATGGACCTACAAGACTTTGAAGAGAAAACCCCCAAAGAAAAATCAATCGCCTTCAAAGCTCAAGCCAGAAGAGTCTCATGCAATGATTTTGACAAAGAAGATTTCAATAGTGATGAACAGGCCCTGCTAGTCAAAAACTTCAGAAAATTCTTAAAGTTTGAGAGATCTAACTGAAAGAAAAAAGATATCCATGAAAATAACGATGAAGAAACTATCTGCTTCAGATGCAAAAAGTCAGGGCATATAAGAAGGACATCCACTAACGAAGAAAAGTAGTCCATACTGTTGGCCTATGTGTCATGATCAACCTGATTTTAATAATTGACCTAAAACTCTGACTTTGATACGTAAAGCAAGAAGGCTACAGAATACTGCATCCAAACTCGTCAAAGCAAAGTTTTTATAGTTTATTATGTATTTTTTATTTATTAAGTCTAGATTATTTTATGAGTCAGATCACTGACATTTTGAATTTTACCCTCACAAAAAAACCTATCTTTTTCCCAAACCAAACCAATATCCAAAAGCTTTTTCTGAACCAAAATATCCTGAAAACCCAGTAGCCGAACTCGGGTCGAGTTTGCCCGAAACTCGGTCCCCATAAATCACTTCTGGTCAGAAGCATTTCCTAATCTTTTGGATCTCCAACATTCAAAAATTTGAACGTTTACCCTAATCGAGTTCTTGTAACGCCCTAGTCCCAAAATACATAGGACTAGGAACGTAGACATGCCAGGCGTATAATAAATATACGTAAGCTATAAATGCAGTATAACTATGACAACAAATCTCATACACAAAATAAAAGAATAATGATATCATAAAATCAACTTTGAATTATCATTTTGTACAAGTCGTTGGGCGGAGACAAATATAATACCAACTATTTAAATGAGAAGAAATAAAAACAAATGAAAGAATTTGTCAAGCGAAGCGAAGAAAGATCCAATAGCAAGTCATCTTTGAAGGAATAGAGAAGATCACGACCTTGGCTAGAATACCTGCGGAAATTATGAAAACATACACCTGGAGAAATCACCGGGTCCTCAGAGGGACATAATAAGATACAGGAAAAACATGCCGTATAAACTGAATATATAAACAACATATGACAACACAAATGGTTCCCTAACCGTCTAGGTAATATGCACTTTGAGGACAACATTCTACGCGGGGGCTTTATGATCAGCATCACAAATAAAAGAAGAACTGGCCGTAAGTAGCGCTCATCCGAGTCACTAACGGCCATCGGCAGTAAGTAGCGCTCATCCGGGTCCCTATCGGCTCCAAAAGAGTGTGTAAAATAAATAGTAGCCCCAATGCTAATAGCTATCTTCTCCCTTCCTATGATACTATACATGCGTCATAACCAGAACACACAAACACATGTTGCTTCCATAATAATGTTTATTCCTAATAACTGCCAAGTCTTCTAACATGTACCTATTGGCAGTTATTCCTAATGCATACGCACGGGGGATTAGCCAAAACGCAAGTGACCTCTATATTTTACTCACAACTCACACACATCTCGTGGCACATTCGTGACAAAGTTATGAAATGTACTAAACAGATGGTAGTCCCTTAACTCTAGGTCCACATGCACAACAATGAAAATATAACTAATAATATTATACCCTATATAACTTGAAAGCAAAATAAGTAAACTATAAACAGTTAAGAGAGATGCAACTGGATAAACTAGTATAGACAACAGTAAATATGCAGTAATTATAAAATACAGAATACATATAAACAGTAAATATGGCAAGGTATCTTGCCTGAGGGTGGTGCGGCGATCTGACAGTGTCCAGAGTAATCCAAAATAGCCAAGGTCGATAGGTAGCAGTCCAAAGTCGCAAAGAAAAATAGGGATGTTAGATTAACCATGATTAGTGATGATAATAAAGAGGAAATTTCACATAAGTGAATATATATATATATATATATATATATATATATATATATATATAGCTCTCTCTTCCTTGAGAGAGCGCCACGCCTAGAACCTTAATCCACCGATTCCGGCTTGGCCTCTGGCCGGGCCGGCGTCCTTCTCGCGACCGGATCATTCGACCGTCGTGTCTCTGCTTTGACGGTTCATGGCGTCGAAGACCTTTACAGAGGTGGTAGGGTCGACCCCGACGGCCCCATCGATCTCTGTTAAAACTCCTTTTTTTTCGAAGGGGGTCCCTGTCGTCTCCTTCTCTGAAGAAGATGAGAAGATCCTGATCCAGCCATTCAGATTCGCTTTGATTGGGAAGTTTTTCCACGCCCGGCCACCCATCGATGTGATCCGAAATTGCTTCATGGGCTTTCAGTTCGCTGGTGAGGTGCAGATTGGGGTGATCGACCCTAAACATATCATTATTCGGCCGTCTCTTGAGATTGATTTCTTACGCCTTAGGGCAAGAGAGATCTGGTATGTTGCTAAGGCTCCGATATGCGTCTTTCGTTGGTCTAAAGATTTCAATGCGGCTCACGAATCCCCATTGGCTCCTACATGGGTATCTTTATCTGGTCTCCCTCATCAGCTTTTTACTAAAAATGCTCTCTTTTTATAGTTATGGGTATTGGTACCCCCCTCAAACTGGATAAAGCTACAGAAGAATTTACACGACCTAGTACAGCTCGTGTCTTTGTTGAAGTGGATGCGAGCAAACAGCTTCCTCCAATGGTTCGTATTAATCTCCCGAATGGACGTACTTTTGTTCAGAAGATTGAATATGAAACCATCCCTAGATTCTGCTCATTGTGCAAACACCAAGGACATACTAGAGACCTCTGCAAAGTTAATTCAACTACTGTGATTCATCCTCCTCCACAAAAACACAAAGAATTAATCATCGATCCTGTTTCCAAGCCTGTGGGGCCTACGAATTTTGAACAAGGAAAGACATCCAATCAGGGTCAGCCATTGATTGACCCTCCAATTAATGCCCCACCGCCTCCGACAGATCAGCAGGATAACTCCTCTCAGGGTGAGCCTCCCAATGAGGTACTTCTTACTGAGAACATTAATTCTTCCGCAGCCATTTCTTCACCTGTCACTCATCTACAATTGGCATCTTCTGCTACTTTACATCCCTCATTCCCACGAGTGACTCCTTCCAATTCCCCTTCACCTACTGCTGCACACCTGGAAGAAGTAGAAGAAGGAGAGATCGGATCCTGGGCGGACGAAGTCGACGCTACGGATGCTCAGAAGGACATTGAAGTCCCTGTTGAAAATTCGGAGCCCATTGGCCCTTCGACTGGTGATCCAGAAGCTGCAGACTTAACTGCTCGTGTTGACGGCGACAGGCCATGCCTCCCTACGATCCCAGGGACACAAAAGAAAAAGAAAGCTCCTCCCATCCCCGCCACCCGAGTCCTTCGATCGGCAGCTAAGCTCGCTCAAACTCCTTCCCCCCCGTCCTCCTCTAATGCTTAAAATCCTAAGTTGGAATATTAGGGGCATTGCTGATCCTATGGCTCTTAAAAGACTGAAGTCTCTCTGTAGAACAAACAAAGTTCCTATTATGGTTATCGTTGAACCAAAAGTTAACATTGACAAATTGCTCTCTTATCAACTCAAACTGGGGTTTCAATGTTCCTACTCTAACCAACGTGGGAATATTTGGATTATGGCTAGATATGACATGGAGTTATCGCTCATTGACTCCTTTGATCAATGCCTTACTGTGTCCCTTACTTCTCCTCTTTTGCCTTCTGTTGCTTCATTATCTGCTGTTCATGGTAGTAACACGAAGGAGGGCAGACGACTACTTTGGGATCGCTTACTTATGATTCGTTCCAGATGGCATCTTCCTTGGTTGGCAGCGGGTGACTTCAA